>JASJET010000069.1:1200000-1800000 GCA_034092305.1 Diaprepes abbreviatus
GTAGTATTAGAGAAAGTGTTGTTTGGTATCACTTATATAAACGTGTTCAATATATATAATTTAGAGTAATACTAACGTACACGCAATAAGAAAAATTGTGATGTAACAACTATTTTTTCGGGGTCTAAATTCGCATAATTTTTTGTTTGTGCAAAATTACCTAATTGTTTGTTTTAACAGGTGTACAAAAGCACATAATTTGTGCAGGTGGAATAAGTCCGATAAGATTGCAAGATATGAATTCTTAAAATTATAAAATTTCAATCTTAAGAATAGAGAATAAATAGATTTATTTTGTGTGAAATATGAAATTTTATAAGATTGCTGAATTTCAGGGATTCAATGATATTTCATCCGATCATATCAAATTTTCTATAATCAATATTGAATGAGTTTTTGTCCACCCCACAACAAAAATATAAAATAAATTTGACACACGAGTTAACTCACGAGATCAGAGGAGTTTCTTTTTAAAAACAATTTATTTTATTGTTTACAGAATTATTGATTAATTACAATATTTAATTATTAGTTTAACTATGTTATGTCTTCAACGGACTTCAACTGACTGACGGCGTCTTCTCCAAGTCGGGTATATAAACGTGACATCTTGGATTGCTTGGTCAGCACATCTTAGGGTTAGGCCGTGATATAACTCCTCCCCCATTAGCTTGAACTATACCTTGCCAAGGGGTAGTTCAATCCGTGGACGTGGTCCATCTTCTTCATCCGGGGTGGTTTTTCTTCCTAAGTAACCTTTTCGGATCAAGTATCTGTATAAGAAGTACCCTAGAATAAATAGTAATATTAGGTAAATTAAAATTGTCCATAGGCTGGGCACTTTGGGCACTTCTTCAAAGAATAGGCGGGGCTCATTGTCTTCAATTTTATTTTTTAGTTTATGTAGTTCATCTAGTTTAACTTCTTGTAAATGAAGACTCAGGTTGAGTAAAGGGAACTGCGGCGGCGTTGCTTCAAAATCTGGGAAAATTATTGGTTGTTTCTTTGACTCGATCGTACTTTGACTATTAGTGATCGATAGTCCATTGATTTTTGCTCTGCATCCATTAGGCAGGGTTAATAAGAAAGTACCATATAGTTTTCTTCTTTCGTCTTGTAATTGGCATTTTAAGTCGATTATTTCTTCGGTTGGCACAACTAATATCCATTCCGTTGAGGAATCTAATTGATTGATTATCGGTCTGGTTACAACGACTTCGATTTGTTGACAGTTGGAGGTGCTCTTTGTGGATTGGATCAGCTGCACTTCACAAGGGCTTCTGTCTTCAATTTCTTGCAAGTCTTCTTTATCGCATAGATAATTGTTTGGCAATACTTCTTTACAAGGGGTTGCTTGATAAGCGTAGTATAATTGATTTTTGATTAAATATTTATCGCGAGGGATAACAACCTTGAACAGACTCTGCTGTAAAACTGGTATTGAGTACAAGTGAAAATATTCAAAATTAGTTGTTTTAACAACTGGTATTTTTAATAAGAATGTAATTTTATTATTTAGTATAAAACAGTCTATATTTATTAAGTTTTCAAAATAAAATATATTTTCTAAATTGACTTGCAAAGGTAGTTTATCAGTGCCTATTATTGTTTCAAGTTTTTTCAATTCAATTAAGAGGTCCTTTAAAGTGACTATGCTTGGATGCATTATTTTTAGTTTAGAGAAAGTAATAGCATTTTCTATATCTTGTAGAATAGAGTCAATTATTTCATATAAATTAATAATTTGATTTAAAATGTCTTTAATAAAAATTATATTTTCCCTATGTATAGTACTTTGAATTATTATACTGATTTGATTAATTCTACTTTCCAATAATTTTTCATTTTGATTTATTTTTTGAATAGTGTTATTAAATTTTTCAATAATACTTTTAGAAATCGAATTCTGTGTTCGAATATTTTCCGCTAATTTGTTTTGATTTTCTTGTAAGTTTTTTATTAGATTTTCATATCGTTCGCCGTCCGACGCGTCTAGATTTCCGGTCACAGCTTTGAATACTGAGCCTATTATATTAACTAAGCCTCTTTTTACTCTATTAGGATGGGGCAAAATTTCTTTTATTTTATTTTCAACCCTATCTTGTATTAATTTTAATATTTTTAAATAATTAGAAGTTTCATTAAAATACTCTTTATGTTGGAGTAGTGAATCGGTTATAATTTTAGACTTAAAATGTAATTTATTAATTTCTATTATGATTGGATTTAAATCATAGTAGTGTATTAGTGTATGAGTGTACTCTGTTAATTTTACTTGTCCTAGTTTTAAGGGTAAAAGTCCAGGATTATCGTCTATAGGTTTGATTAGTATTTCTTTGTCTTTTCCGTCTCCGATAACGGCGGTTATAAGCCTGAAATAAAATATTTGATTTTAGTCAAAACTATAAGTTTGTCTTAATGGACGTTTTAAGTTATCCATATGGATTTTAGATTGACTTTGTGTTTTTATTGTTTTTCTTTCTTTGTTAATTGATTGAATTTCTGTAGGCTTAGAAAATTTATCTGCGTGTTTTTGTCTCACGTGTTTTCGTATATATATATCTGTTGATTATTTTGAAATATTTCTGGTTTATCTCGATTAGTATTGATTTTCGATATTACTTTTTCTTTATTTTCTGAAAGTTTCTGATTTATTTTGGAATATAATAAGCGTGATTTTTCTTTGTGTGCATTCACGTAGTCATTTAATATTAATTGTTCTAATTTTATATCAAAAGGATCATTTGAGCATATTTCTCCATTAATTACTTCTATTGGTTTTAGATTGGTAACTGAATGTATTGAATGATTATATGCCAATATCGCGTAAATCATTTTTTGTGATATCGGTGTTGAAGCAAAATTTTGATTATTTAGTAAACGTATATGTTCAGCTAGGGTGGAATGTAGTCTTTCCACAACTCCATTAGATTCTGGGTGATTAGGTGAACAAAAATGTATTTTAACTTTATGTAAATTTAAAAGTTCTGTTACTATTGTATTTTTAAACTCGGTACCATTATCAACTATTATCTGTTTCGGTACACCGTGGTGAGAAAAATATAAAAGAAGTTTATCAACAATTTCAGTAGCGGCAAGTGATTGAACTGCATATGCTTGTGCATATTTCGAGAAGCTATCAATTATAGTTAAAAATTTAGTTTGTTCCAACGTATAAGTATCTAAATGAATAATTTCAAACGGTTTTGATGCCGTTGGCGTAATATTTCTTTCTATATTTATTGGATGTCTCTCGTATTTGCTTCTTTGGCATATTTCGCAATTATTAATATATGTTTGTATTGAATTTTTTAAATTTGGCCAATAGTATTTTTTCTTTATTTGTTCTAATGTTTCATCGATTCCTCGGTGATTAGTTTTAGATTCGTGATAATTTTTTATAATTTCTGGGATTTCTGTCTTATCGGTAATATCTATTAATTTCGTTAAACATCGTTTAAGTTTTATAGAGGGCCATTTGAAGGTTTTTCTAATTACTTCAGAGAATGGTTCATACATTTCTGGTTTTTCGAAATACAAATGATATTGTTTATCAGGAATAATCAATTCTTTTACAAAGTTTAAAATGTCTTGGTCAAAATTATTTTGGGATATTTGAACGTATATTCTGCGTTTTTTCTCGAATAAAATAGTAATTTTTGGTTTCACAGGTGAGTGTAATACAGATGAAATAATTATTTGATTTGCTCCGTAATTTACTGGTATGTCAACTATTGGTATACCTACGATTGGGTCTTCTGTTTCATTCGTATGTATTGTCATATTATCTTCATCAGCTGTTTTATGCGCTGCGGTGTCATTAACTTCATTAAGTTCATTGAATTCATTGGCGTCCGCCTGTGCTATAGTAGATATTTGCTCTAAATTTTCAGTTTCTAATTCTTTATTAAATTCATCGATATAGTTTTTTAATTGAAAGATTTCTTCAGTATCTTTTGTATGTAATTCAATTCGTGATAAAGCATCAGCATTGGTGTTTAATTTTCCTTTTTTATATATGATATTATAGTCAAATTCATCAAGTTTAATTCTCCATCTTAGTAATTTTGAACTTGGGTCTTTTAGTGAAAATAACCATTGTAAGGGTTTATGATCAGTGATTAGATTTATTTTTCTTCCAAAAATATATGGTCTAAAATATTTGGTTGCCCAAACGATTGCTAAAAGTTCTTTTTCTATTGTAGAATAATTTCTTTCTGAATCGTTTAATGTTCTCGATGCATAGGCTACGGGTAAATCTTGCCCTATTTGTCCTTGCGATAATACTGCGCCAATTGCTACATTGCTAGCGTCTGTGGTTAAATTGAAAGGTTTAGAAAAGTCTGGATATTGTAGTATTGGTTCATTAATTAATAAGTTTTTACAGGTATCAATGCATTTTAAATATTCTTCATTAATTTCTATCTTTGCACCTTTTTTTAAACATTTGGTAAGTGGTTTTGTAATTTTAGCAAAATCTCTAATAAATCTTCGGTAATATCCAAGTAAACCTAGAAATCCTTTAATTTGTTTAGTTGTTTTAGGTATTGGAAATTGTTTGATTGCTTTTATCTTATCAGGGTTGGGTTTTACTCCTTCTGCTGTAACTATATGTCCAAGATAAGCTACTTCTTTTCTTAAAAATTCCGATTTATCTAGCTGAATTTTAAAATTAGATTCTCTTAGTCGCTGAAAAACACTTTTTAGTCTTTCTAAGTGTTCCTGCAATGAGGTTGAAAAAACTATTATATCGTCTAAGTATACAAGGCATTTTTCGTTTTGTATTCCACGAAGGATATTGTCCATTACGCGCTGAAACGTCGCTGGAGCATTCTTAAGTCCAAAAGGCATACGTAAGAACTCATAATGTCCGTGTTCGGTACTAAAGGCTGTTTTTTCTATGTCATTTTCATGCATTTGGATTTGATGGAAACCACTAGCTAAGTCTAAAGTGGTAAAATATTGGCATCTTCCCAATTTATCTAATAAATCTGTAATATTTGGTAAAGGATACCTATCGTCTAAGGTTTTTGAGTTTAAACCCCTAAAATCGCAAACTACCCTAAATTTTGGTACTCCAGAGGCATCTGCCTTCTTGGGAACAACCCAGATCGGTGAACTCCAAGGTGAACTGCTTGGTTGTATAATTTTTTGATCTAGCATTTTTTTAATTTGTTTTTCTACCTCTTTTTTATAAATAAAAGGGTAACGGTATGATTTAGAATAAACGGGTATTTCATCGGTAGTTTTAATTCTATGTTTAATTTTACTTGTAAAAGTTAATGGATCATTTTCGTTATAAAATATATCAGAATACTCTTTAATTAAATTTAAAATTTTATTTTTTTCTTCATCATTAAGATGATCAGTTCTAAATTTGGAAAAATCTAAATATTTTTGTTCTGGTTCATTATCAAAATTATTTAGTTGAATTTCATTCGTTTCCTGTAAATTAAATTTTTCTACTTCAATGGGCTCGGAAAAATCTAGCGTTACTGATTCGCACGTATTATTTAATATTGTTGTCAAGGCAAAGCCATTTTTTGCAGTTGATAGAGATTCTGGTATCTCACAGTTATGAAATTTCTGATGCGGTATAATTATATCACCGTTTCTTATCGTAGTTTTTATTTTTATCACTTGTTCAACTCTAGGTGGAATCGTAATACAATTAAGTTCAGGTTTTGTTTCATAAAAAAGTAATTTTATACGGGTATAAGGCGTTTCTAAAAATCCCTTATCAAAGTTTATATTTGCTTGTAATATTTTTAAATTATCAAGTCCTATGAGACCGTCAAAAACGTTGTGAAACTTAAACAAATGAAATTTCAGATTTTTATTTTCTGGTAAATTAAATATTTTAGAAGAAGGTATTAATGCACTGTATTGATGAGCAGATTTTTGAAAAACTGTCGATACAATAAATGGATCATTAATTATTCTATCAGGATAAAATTTTCTTGCAATATTAGGATCAATAAATGATTTAGTCGATCCAGAGTCGATTAGAATTTTAATATTTGTTTCAGGAAAAATTATATATGATAATTCACTGTTATTTGACATATTTAAAGAAATTACCTGCGGTACTATGTTGGTTCTTCTATTTGAGGCGATTCTTGAAAATTTTCATTATTTTCATTATCGTTAGAATTTTGTTGACTTAGGTCATAGTCAGGTTGAATAACATTTTCATAGTATTCGTCATATGATTGTTGTTCGTTATTAGATAGGTCAGGGTAATAATAAGGTAAATTATTATATGGATTAGGATAATAGTAATTATTATTGTCATATTCATTGGGTTCATTTTGATTAGTGTTTTGTGTTTGAGTGTTATATAGCTCTTCAAAAATAAATTTTGGAGGATTATAATTCGTATTAGATGGGCCTGGTAATGGCTTAAATCTAGAAGTTGACACTCCGGACATAGGTGTCGGCTGAGAAATTGGTTTTTGTTGATTCGGCTTAAAAACATTTGTTTTATTTTTTCCAAAAACTTGAGAATTAGTGAAATATTTTGGTTGTGGTCTATTAAAATTCGGCCTAATATTTATTGGCTGAGAAGGAAAGTTTGGTTTAAATGTATTATGAGGCGTATTCGTATTAAATGAATAGTTTGGTTGAAATTGTGGTCTGAAAATATTATTATTCGAAAGCTGTTTAAAATTATTATTATTATTTTTTGGAATAAAAGCATTTGATTTAGCTTGATTTTGAAGGTATTGTACATTATATTCTTGTGTGACAAATTGCAATGCTTGCATAATACTATTAGGTCGCATACAACGTATTGTAGTGCCTAAGGGTTCTTTTAATCCCGACAAAAACGTTTTTAAAGCTAATTCGTTATAAAGTTGTCTTTTTAGAATTTTTGCTGCTTCATTATTTTCATGTAAATCGACATATGAACATAATAAATTTAAGAGATGTAATATTCTGTCATAAAATTGGTTAGGCTTTTCGTTAGGCAATTGTTTTGTCATAACGAGATCACGGTTTAAACAAGCTTCGTCCCTTTGATCGGCGAAGTTTCGTCTTAAAGTGTCTTTAAGTTCGTCCCACGTACTAATATTTTGTATGTTAATTATTATTTTGGCTTGACCAGTTAACTTACTGATTAAGGAATTAAGTAAATAAACATTTTGGAAACATTCTGCGTTTGTTTTAGTTCTATCGTAAAATGAATCGATTAGAGTTTGGCAAGTAGACAAATATCTAGTCAAATCATTAGGATTACCGTCAAAATTCGGTATGCAATTTAAATATTCTGGTTTAAATTGAGCCATTTTATTATCAATTATTAATTCTGTGTTTGATAGATTGTTTTCAAAATTATTTTTATTAGTTGCACTTACACTAGTTTTACTTAAATTTAATGTTTCTAAGGTATCTTGAGAAACAGAGTCAGCTAAAGGCGTTGTTATTTGTAACTTATTTAAGTTTTCGATTAAGAGATCAATTGACATTAATTATTCAATTATTATCTACACTTACATTAAGCTTATGATTAATCCTCTCTCTGTGGTCATTTCTTAATTATAAGGTCAAGGCTTCGGTTCAGCAATTTGAGTCTTCCCCAAAATCTTGGTCCTCACGAAGACAAGCAATTTCGGTCCTGTCCTCCGATGTTCAGCTGATCGATGGGTTTCTGTAGATCCTCTATGGATTGGGAATTTTTCGATGTCTTGAAAAATCCGCTCCACTTCAAGCACCAACTATCAACGTCACAACTTGGTTCCTTCGGTTAATCGTTGCACGAAAAATCAAATGATCGATTCAATTGATTTTCGAAGATCCGAACGACTGCGCCAGTTAACTCACGAGATCAGAGGAGTTTCTTTTTAAAAACAATTTATTTTATTGTTTACAGAATTATTGATTAATTACAATATTTAATTATTAGTTTAACTATGTTATGTCTTCAACGGACTTCAACTGACTGACGGCGTCTTCTCCAAGTCGGGTATATAAACGTGACATCTTGGATTGCTTGGTCAGCACATCTTAGGGTTAGGCCGTGATATAACTCACGCTTAAAATAAAATTATAAATATTTATTCAGTATAGGTTTTTTCGTAATAAGTCTACAAACTGTTTCGTGTAAGTAAAAAATAAATACTGTCGATTTCTGAAGTTTTGACCCCTCATTTTGAAGGGTTGCAAAACAAAAACAACTGAAAATAAACGAAAACCAGGTCAAAATGTGTAGGCATGATTATTCTCTATTTTTAATTCATTTGAAATGCAAACTAGATAAGGTAATATTTGTACTTAGTTACTTAACAAATAAATAAGTTTAACACCTAAAAATTAAAAATAATATCTCTAGGGATGTATCTCTTGGATTTTTGGAAATAATGTTCTTAGTAGGCATATTTACAGCCAGATTCACTAAGAAAGTTTAAGGCAATTAGACCTGATCTAGTTAGCATGGAAGTTAAATGTTCTAGTTCTATTTTGCTTATGAACTTGGAGTTAATAGAACGGATAGTTGTCCTGAAATTGATTTTTTCTTATTTTTCAATTTTAAAGGTTCAAAACTTGATTGGCTTATTATTGTATTTCTCAATTTCAACACTTCATTGTCGACTTAGACCATATTAGTGAATTAAGGGGTTACGTTTTATATGCATATTAAACAACCTGTAAGTCATTCAATAATATTTTAGAAGTACATGTTGTTTGTTCAACAATATTTTTCCAACTCTTTACATTTACTTTATAGTCAATATAAAATATAATCAAAATTGTCTGTAATCTTTTAATTAGATCTTTATTGACAACGCTTAATTTCATTGTGACTTGATCATTGAATTACGGGTCAGTTGATAATACTTTGCAGCTCTATTAACAGGGCAGGAACAAAAAGCTTAAAACGCATTATTGTCATATTTCACAAGCCTTAAAAAGCAACCAGCTGATCACATTTAAAATAGGACGGTGATGCCGTGTACGCAGTTTCGTATTTCGAAGATAATGAATGTGCCAACACATATACACGGATTGTCCATCTTGAATAAATTTGAAAATAAGTGTCCCGACTGAGTTTTCGCATGGTTTGGATGTTTTATTGATTTATTATTAATTTATGGATAGATTGTGTGATTTCACAATCTAATTACTATACTTTCGTTATATATAGATATTGTGTGGAATAAAAAAGTTTAATATAGTGTATTGTACTGTATATTTGTGGTAAACTATGGATATTAACGAACTTTCATTTAGTGATGCGCCTACAATAAAAAAACCAATAAAAATTGAAAACGTTTACCATGGTATTCGGGAACGAAACCCTGAAATAAACACTTTGGATACTGCATAAATAACTGGCACTTTAACGAAAACTTCTTCACGCAGTGTTCAGGGTTTTAAATGGTCATTATAAAGAAAATGACGAAAAAAGCAAAGCATACAAGAATAAGGAATAAAATAATGCTGGACGATGTCATAAAATAAGCAAAATCCATGACTTCTTTTTAAAAAATTAAATACCAACAATAAGAAAAATTAAGATAGAAATCAATAACGACACATCTTTACCAAAAATATCACTAAGGATTTGAAACGAACTTTAAAAAAATGAATTTTATAAATCTAAAAAGAAAAATTTTTTATGGCAGCGAAAATATTAGGAAAAAATACGGGAATTTCGGGAAAAAGAGAAAAAATTGTATTATGCTGAGGAAATATGGCTCAATGAAGGGCACACGATGCGAAAGATATGGCAAGATCTGAATATTAAAAGTTCGAAGCAGGCCTTTATGAAAGGATTTTTGCAAGGACTATGCAATCCTAGTGAAAAAGGATGTCGTCTTATAATAAACCATATTACAAGTGTGTCTGGTTTCTTAGATGACGGACTTGACGTTTTTGAATCGCGACAAAGGGGGAGCTACCATAAAGACATGGATGTCGATATTTTTGAGCGATGGTTTTCTTCGATTTTAAACTAGAGCCCGATTATGTAATTGTAATAGACAATGCCTCGTTTCCTAGTCAATGCTAAGAAAAACTTCCGTCTTCTGTATCTAAAAAGGCAGAGATATGCCGATGATTCCTCTCAAAAAACATTTAATAGACGAAACAATGCTTAAAGTGTTGTTGCTGGATTTAGTGAAGGTGAATAAATAAAAATATATCAAATATGCTATTGATGAAATAGCTCGGAAAAACAAACATAACACTGTTCAAACTGCCGCCGTACCATTGCGAGCTTAATCCAATCGAATTATTATGGGCACAAAAATAGTGAAATAGCACGGAAAAACGAAACATTCAAATTAGCAAATATCAAAATATTTTTGAACAAGGCAATTACTACTTGACGGCTAGTGATTGGGAAAAGTGTGTCGATCATGTTAAAAAAGAAGAACAAAAAATGTGGGATTTGGGCATTCATGCTGAGACAGTGGTTGAACCAGAATCAACCCTAACGCTGATAGTTCCTCAGATTCAAATATGTCTCTTCACATTAATTCTGCCAATGAATCAATGGTGCTAAGCTAGGTGGATGAGTGTTTAGCGTGTGACAGGACCATCTGTTTCTTGTATTTCGTGATGTTTTTCTATATTTTCAATAATACCTTTTTTGTTGGGGTTTTTCCAGATGCTTGGTAGTCTTTGGCTTTCATCTCGGTCGTTTAATTTTTTTTGTCTCTTCTTATATAGCTTTTTTTATAATTCTTATGACTAGCTGGTTACTGTGTGCTAGCATTTTGGTGTTGTTAAAATTTATTTTATGTCTTTGTTGTTGACATGCTGGGTTAGTAAGGAAGTGGATTGTTTTTGTCTGACCGCGTTGATGTGTTCATCCCTTCGTACGATGATATATTCATTGGTCTGTCTGAGGGGATATTCACCACATGGAATTTTACAGACTCCTTGATTTTCAAGTAGAATTTTTGTCTTTGACTGATGGTAAAAATTTCTTTTATTTTCTAGTCTGTTTTGAAAGCGGTGTAGATATTGTGTTGTTTTAGAATTTTGCTAATTTTGTCTATGGTGCCTTTGACGTAGAGTAGGACCGTTTTTTTTTTGTTTCTGTGCTTTGGTTCCGTTTCTCTGGGTTTCTTTATCATGGCCGTTTCGATTATCTTGTCTGTATACTCATTGTCTATTAGTATTTTTCTAAAAGTTGCATGAATGAGCGTACTGAACTGACTGTAGGTCTAATCGGAAAATCTTGTTTGTAGATCTTAGGAAGGCCGCAGAGTTTTTGGCACGTCGAAGATTTCTCTCTAAGAATTACTAACTTTTTGATTTCTTTATTTAATGATGACAATTTTATTAGTCTTTTTGTGGTTTTTTCCAGGTATGTTGTTAGATCGATTTATATAGGCTTTTCTGATATATATATATATATATATATATATATAATATATATATATATATATATATATATATAACAGATAAGTTTTTATCCATGTAATGATAAATATTACTCTCATGTTAAAAATTGCGAAGATCTCCAAGATAATGGAAAAGCTTCGGGTCAGAAAAATGACGACTGTGCAGTTTTGTTCTAGTATGGAACTCATCAGGCCATTGCGTTCAGTACAGATCATTATTTCACATCTATATATAGATTTCACAGGTAAAAAATAGTAAATACGATACAGTGGCGACATCTTGGTGGATCACTCAATAATATATGCGCAACACACACTAACAAAAAATAAAACTGCCATGTGATGGAGCGACGGTAAATTAAAAAAGGCATATTCAAAACTGTCATAAGATCTGCAAAAACCAGGAAAGCCATCGGGCCTGATAATATCCCAATCGAGCTGTTATAGATGATCCATGAGGAAAATATAGGAATCTTGGTCAAACTGTTTAATACCGTTTACGCGACTGGAGATATACCGGAAGATTGGCTGAGGTCTGTATTCGTCCTAATCCCAAAAAAACAGCGAGCAAAGCAATGCAGTGAGTACAGACTGATAAGTCTAATGAGCTACACTTTGAAGGTCTTTCTCAGAATCATCCAGAGCAGGATAAGATCTAAATACGAAGCAGATTTAGATGAAACCCAATTCGGATTTAGAAACACCTTAGGTACTAGAGAGGCTTTATTCGCTCTAAATATACTTCTGCAAAAATGCCGGAACCAACATAAGGATGTATTCGTATGTTTTGTCGATTACGAGAAGGCCTTCGACAGAGTACAGCACAGAAAACTCATAGACATTTTAAATAACGTAGATGTAGACAGCAGAGACGTAAGAATTATTAAAAATCTATATTGGCATCAGAAAGCAACAGTAAGGCTAAATGGAAAACTCACAGAAGAAAGTAAAATTCTGCGAAGCGTCAGACAGGGCTGCCTACTACCTCCACTGCTTTTTAATATATATTCAGATGAAATCTTTAAACGGGCTACTCAAGGACAACGAATGGGAGTACAAATCAATGGAGAATATATAAATACAATACGATATGCTGACGACACTGTTATCCTAAGAGACAAACTACAAGACCTGCAACATCTATTAAACTGTGTTAACACTGAAGGTCAAGAAATGAGGCTCAACATAAATGTCAAAAAGACTAAATTTATGGTCTTTAGTAGATAACTTCATCTTAACGCTTCAATATAAATAGAAGGAAAAAGTATAGACTCATTTTAAATATCTTGGATGTTATATCACCGAAAATCTAAACCCAGATAAAGAGATAAAGTGTAGAATATAGACTGCTAGAGCAACTTTTCGAAAAATGAAACCACTTTTCTGCAATGATAACCTCAACCTAAAACTACGACAGATCATACGTCTGGCCAGTGTTACTATATGGGGCAGAGATCTGGACAATTAAGGCTGCCACGATTAATTGGTAGGAGGCTCTCGAAATGTGGTTACACCGGCGAATGCTGAAAATACCTGGGACACCTAAGCTGACCAACGAAATGGTACTCAATAGCACCGACACAACTCATCTACTATTAAACACTGTGAAGTGTAGGAAAAGCTCATATCTTGGACATACATTCAAAGGGGAGCAATATAGAATTCTTCAGCTAATCATGATGGGTAAAGTAAAGGGACGTAGAGGGGTAGGAAGGAGACAGGCTTCCTGGTTGAGGAATATTCGTGAATGGACAGGTATACGTAGAGCGGGGGAACTGTTCCAGCTGGCGCAGGACCGTGAAAGACTTGCCAATGTAATTGCCAACGTCAGGGGGACCTGATATGGCACTTAAAGAAGAAGATATTCAAAACTTGATACACGAATATATATATATATATATATATATATATATATATATATATATATATATATATATATATATATAATTTATTTTTATATCTTAAATCTTTTGTTAATATTTTTCTGTAATATTTTCTTGGATATAGGTTTCTCTATTTGAACGTCAAAAGACAACAGGTTTTCTGAAGTTTCGCTCTACATAGCGAGGTTCTTCAAAGTTATGGTGTTTATCTTGAATCTTGAAAGCAGGTTTTTTGCTGTAAAATTACAGATTTTCAAATGAAAAACCTATACCCAAGAAAATATTACAGAAATATATATATATATATATATATATATATATATATATATATATATATATATTGCGAAATGTGAGTAACAGAAAGTTGGTTAAGTTAAGCAAAAGTTATCTTTAATAGATTCATGATCCCATTGAAACTTTTTTATGCAATATTTTATTTTAAAATATTATGGAACCTTTTTCATGTTTGGAACAACTATGTTCTTTGTTTTAAACTTGATGGCCTAGCAATGCTTGAATATCACAAAACTCATTATTATGACAAAATAATTTACAAAATATAAAATAATTAACAAAGTAGTAGTACAAAAAATTTGTTATTATAAAACGATAGTGAATCGTTTTTATCATGGCTATATAATATTTTTCTGGTATACTTCGTAAATATGTACTTTTACTTATTATCAAAAACCAATATAATATTATGGCTATTTCAAGGGATGTTTCTTTTTTATTAGTCTGGCCAACGTCATCAGAGTTTGACAAATAATAATTTTACATTGGATCAAAAGACATATTGCTTTTTAGCTACCAAATTTAATCCAGTTATCATTAATGATAAAATAATTTGCCATAGCGTCATTATGATATACAAAACCAAAAAATTTATCAACACTTAAGAAAAATTTCAATTGATTGTGATCTTGCCATCCTATCTTTGATAATTAAGTGAAACAATAGTTAGATTATTTTTTCTGAAGTATTATTGTCTTATTAAATTCCGTGTCAGTATCAAATATGATAAAGTGTAGTTAAAACGTGTTTGATTTTAATAATTCAGTGATAAATTATAAAAAAATTAAGTTAGTGCACTTTAATTTAATTTTTTTCCTACATTTGCTAAAGATCTGATATATATTTATTGTTTAGGTAAGCAGTACTATATTACGCTATTCTAATATTTATAATTAATACCCCGATCCTTTCAAAGAATATTAAATGTATATGGAGTTCTCAAATTTGATCTTTTTCTTTTTCAAAACTTTTACCATGGATTTATAATTGCAGTAGCTATTAAATATAATATATTAACTCATAAAGCCCCTAATTCACTAACATGGTCTAAAACCAGTTGAAGTTGACAAGTACAACAATAAGTCTAGCAAGTTTTGTATCTTAAAAATACCGGGATAACAAATTTTATTATAAAAACGTTTATTTGTTGATATATATATATATATATATATATATATATATATATATATATATATATATATATATATATATATATATATATATGAATAGTTTGGTTATTCCGGGTTTCAATCCGTTCGTTCAAAGAATCGTTTTCACGACGTTTTGCGAAAATCTCATTTCGCATTTTCAAGTGCGGTTCGTCTCGTTACTCGCTGAGAACTGATGGTGGCCTCTGATGAATTTCGAGTTTTGTTTAGCTGACTCGCTTCCTGATTGGATGAGCGGCTTCGCAGGCTCCTCCCCTCTGCCGAGTGCGATATATTTTGTTCTTGTATGCTGGTCTCTCGTGTACTAGTTGATTTTTGTTGTTTTCTTTGTTGATTTTTTATTAATGTTTTCCATGTAGTTGGAACATTTATAGCATCGTCTCGTTTATTTAGCTGCCCCGCTTTTTCGATTTCTAGGGCCTCTCTTACGATACGAACCTTATAGTTCTGTACTGGTGCTATTTCTTTTGTTTTTTCGAAGTCGATGGTATGTCTGGTTGTTTGGTGATGTTGAAATAAGGCTGAGATTGTCTGTTTGTTTTTGAGGCTATTTTTATGTTCTTGGATTCTTGCTGATATGGGCTTGTTTGTTTGTCCTATATAAGTTTGATGGCAATCTGCACATGGAATGCTGTAAACGCCATGATTTTCAAGCTTGGTCTTGTCTTTGGGATTTCCCAGGATGTTGGCTATTGTTTTTTGTGGTTTAAATATGGGCTGTATGTTGTGTTTTCTTAAAGATTCTTCCGATTCTGTCTGTTATTCCTTTTATGTATGGTATTATGGCTTTGTTCCTTGTTTGGTCTTTGTTGTAGTTTTCTCTTGTCTATTTATGGCTTTTTTTATATCTGATTGTGAGAAACCATTCCGTTCTAGAGCTACTGACATGTGTCTTGTTTTGTGTCAAGTTCTGTTACGCGGAGAGATCTTGATACTAATGTGTTGACTACTGCTGCTTTTGAGAGGGATGTTGATGTGACACTGCATTGAGATATCGGTCAGTATGCGTGGGTTTCCGATATACGCTAAAGCCCAGGGTGTTATTGAGTTTCCTAGTTAATAGCAGGTCCAAAAAAGGAAGTTTCTCTTCTTATTCGATTTCTAGCGTGAATTGGATTCTGTGGTGGATATTGTTCAGGTATATGAGGAAATCGTCCAGGTGTTCATTTCCATGTGGCCATATTATAAAAATATCATCAACATGGCGTTTCCAAAATTTCAGTTTTAAAGGTGCCTTGTGCAGTGCCTCTTGTTCGAAATATATCATAAACAGGTTGGCTATGACTGGTGAAAGCGAGGATCCTACAGGTGCGCCATCTGTTTGCTTGTATATTTGGTTATTGAACATGAAATATGTGTTCTTTAGGCAATGTTCTGCGAGTTCAACTGTGTAGGCTGGAAAATCTTCGTTCATGGCGATTTTGTCCAGGGTCTCATCCAGTGGTATGCTTGGATATAGCGATTTTATGTCGAGGCTTGCTAAGATGTCATTTTCTTCGAGGTGAATGCTTTTGATCATTTTAGTCAGATGTTCGAAGTTTTTCACGAAGGAATCAGCCACTTCGACACTTGGTTGTATGATACTTGCTAAATATTTTTCCAGTTTTTGTGTGGGAGATCCAACGGCGCTCACTATTGGTCTGAGTGGTGCATTTGTTTTGTGTATTTTTGGCAAGCCATACAGTTTTGGACATCTGCTTGATTTTTCCCCTTGATATTATAGATTTTAGGCTTTAATCTTGGCTTTCGTAGTTTTTTCAAGGTATGTCGTTGGATCTCTGTTGGTTTATTTGTAAGAGGCGTCTATGAGAATTTCTGAAATTTCTTACATGTATTCGTTAGTGTTCATTACAACAGTAACATTTATTTTATCTGCTAGTAATATTCTTATTTCCTTATTCTTTTTTAAGGATGAGAGGGCTTGATGTTCAGTTCGCGTTAAGTTTGAGTTGAGAGGCCGGCTTGATTTCAAAACTTGCGTTATGTCTTGTTTGGCTTGTTCGGCATTTTCTTCAACAAAAAAAACAAACCAAAGAAATAGCACCAGTACAGAACTATAAGTTACGCGTCATAAGAGAGGCCCTAGAAATCGAAAAAGCGGGACAGCTAAATAAACGAGACGATGCTATAAATGTTCCAACTACATGGAAAACATTAATAAAGAATCAAGAAGGAAAACAACAAAAATCAACTAGTACACGAAAAACTAGCATACAAGAACAAAATATATCGCACTCGGCAGAGGGGAGGAGCCTGCGAAGCCGCTCATCCAATCAGGAAGTGAGCCAGCTAAACAAAACTCGAAATTCATCAGAGGCCACCATCAGTTCTCAGCGATTAACGAGACGAACAGCACTTGAAAATGCCAAATGAGATTTTGGCAAAACGTCGTGAAAACGATTTTTTGAACGAACGGATTGAAACCCGGAATAACCAAACTATTCATTCTACGCTCCGTGAAAACATACGATATAATATATATATATATATATATATATATATATATATATATATATATATATATATATATATATATATATATATATGTATTATATAGAACAAATTTTACGAGTATCATAAACAAAACAACTGATCTTTTAGAAAGTCTGATTTCCATGGCAAAAACCTTCCTAGTGAATTTGGCTGTTGGGCTGTGACTTTGCAAGTTCGGGTACTGGATGATGCCCTTTTTTTGAAGCACAGTTATTAGATACTTGCAGTAGCTATCTTAATGCTACATCAGCGCAAATCACATCAAGTGTTTTCATCTAGTCAACGGACACAGCATTACGGTGACTACGGCCTATACTAAATAACAACTTCAAAAATGAGCACCTTTTAACATCCGAATTTGCAAACCTTGAGATCCTTATACACAACCGTGCCTTAAAGTCTAAATGAAGCAATACCGATACCTGCATATTATGTTAGTACAATTCAAAGAATTTTGAATTTGGATAATATTATCAAAATATTTCAAAATAAAATGTACTAGAATACATGCCTAATATGTTGTCCAGAGACAACTTTTTTTTTTTTTCGTCAACTCCTTCGGTAAATTCAACGATAGGCTATTTCAATCATATTTTAGTTACATTTTAAATACAGCTAATCACAGTTCATAGCTACTTGTTATTTTTATATAGTTCATATAGTAATAATAACGATGTTCATTATAGCTTTGTTTATCCTCGATCGTACTGGTATGAAAAAGCTTATCACGAATCTTGTGAGCTATTTATCTACACTAATTACCAGACAAAGAAGATAATTAATAATCCAGATTTGATAAAAAAATTAATTTCTTCATGAGTGAATTTGATAGATTTGCTAGCTACTACAATATTAATTTCATAGTAATATTTTACACTCTATCAGCCTTATAAACTAGATTTTCACAATGTCTTAACTCTAACAGGAAATAAACTCCTCATCAATAAAGAAAAAATAATGTCCTTACCAACATGCATTATCAATATATTTTGCTGTACAAAAGGTTATCTTAGATTTAATCACCTCAACAATATAGGCGTAAGAAAAACAAGTTGAAATGACTATATATTTTATTTTACTCATTTCAGTTCAAACTCCAGAAATAATCACGGCAACTTTTACAGATCATTGCTGCAATCGCAAAATTATGTTTTGGAGAGTTAGATTAGAAAACATTTTGTTTTTCTATGTTATTCTATTTATTTGCCTTTATGAACCGATAAGTTAATTAAATCTAAAAAAAAAATAGGATTAGAAAATATCAAAATGTGGCATACCTAATATATAATAATCAGTATCATTCATAAACTCTGATAACGGAAAATTGTACGGAAGTTTATAACTAGCAATATACGATCATTTCTTATCTAAAACTCCTCCAAATCATATGGGACTCAAATCTACGGTCTTCAAGGCTTTTTTGATTTCAATTTATTTATATACCTCCATAAAAATACCAAGCTTAGGAGGCACCGTTAAACTCGTTAATGAATGCATCAAAGAGTAAAAATAATATAAATTTCAAATATTCGGAAAATTGCAATGGATCAAATTTTCCATAAATTTTTGTAGATCTTTCAGTGCAAATCAGATCAGATCAGATCAGATCAGATCATGTATTAATGTCAATGCACAAAAGGTACTTACACAAGCCAATTAATAAAAATAGTATACAAATAGCTTAACTACTAATAAAACTAGTGTGTGTATAAAAATTAAAATGTGTACAAATAAAAAATACAAGAAACATATAGGTTGCCAAGACAAAATAGCAACAGATATGCTTGCTTAAACAATATAAACATTTAAATGAAAAGAACAGAAACAACACTACATTAATTAACATATTATTTAAAAGGTCTAATTTATAAATTCCTCAGTGGAATTAAAGGCATTTTGGACAAGAATTTGTTTTATTTTATATTTAAAATTTAAATAGGGTAGATCTTGTAATTCTAGGGGAATTTTATTAAAAAGTTTGATACCCCAATATCCCGGGCCACTCCGATACCTCTCCACACGTTGATACATAGGCACTAATCTATCCTTAAATCTAGTGTTATAGTCATGCACCTCTGTATGAGTTCCATAAACATGCCTATTCTTATGAATATAAAGCAGATTCTCAAGTATATACAGAGAAAAGATGGTTAGTATACCAAGAACCTCGAAGGCCTCCCTATAGCAGTCCCTATAGTTAAGACCCGACAAGGCCCTGAAAGACCTTCTCTGTATTTTAAATACTCGAGATACCTGAGGTGCATGCCCCCAAGTCAATATGGAATAGGACACGACTGGATGAAAAAGTCCAAAGTATGCTGTTCTTAATACAGACCTTGAGGCACTTTCTGATGCCAACGAAGCCCTTCATCCATCTGCACCCCCAAAAACTTGACATTTGGTTTCTTATTTAACTCCTCTATATTTCTGAGTGAGAACACCATTTTATTGGTTTTGTTTTTATTAAAAAGTAGTCTGTTTGCACAAAACCACTCCTCAATATTTCTCTGCACCCTGTCGACCTCTGACAAAGTATTTTTTAGCAAATTTGTCGACACAGCAACCGTAGCGTCGTTTGCAAACAAGGTGAACTTTGCTGTTGGTTCAACAAGAGGTAAGTCATTGATATAGGTTAAAAACAGGATGGGTGCCAAGACAGAGCCCTGTGGAACACCTATGTTAAGGTCACCCTGTCCAGACGACACCCCGGCAACCCTAACAATGTGCATCCTATTCTTCAGATATGATTCCAAGAAAGAAACACTTGCATTAGAAAAATTGTATTTTTTGAGTTTTTGAAGAAGTATTTGATGCGTAACACAGTCAAATGCTCTACTTAAATCACAAAATAACGCACCCGTCTACTCCATTTTGTTAAAGAAATCTGAGATGTAGGAAACAAGGTCCAGAATCGCTATTGTGGTATTACTGTCACTCCTGAAACTAAACTGACAGGGAGGTTGTTTCCTTCAAATAATCTATTATTTTATTGGATATACATTTTTCAAATATCTTTGAGATGATGGGTAACAAAGAAATCGGTTTGTAGTTGCTCGGTGAGTCAGGGTCTCCCTTCTTGAAGATGGGAATGACTTGGGCAATTTTCAATATATCTGGGTAGGTATTTTCTCTAAAATATTGATTAATAAGAGTTGTCAAAGAGGAGATGATAACATTCTGTATGCCTTTTATACGTTTGACATTCAAACCAAAGATATCTGAGCTATTTTTATTTTTTAATTGGGCAATGATGTCCGTGACCTCAATGAAGGACACAGCCTCAAAAACAAAGGGAGCGCCCCCCACCAGCAAACAAGACATGAAATCGATTGGATCTTTTTGAGAAGCTCGTATTGAATGTACTGTTTCGTGGGCAATATTACAAAAAAAATTGTTGAAAGTATTTGGAGTTATGGTACAGCTGTGGCTTAAGTTTAATTTATTATTTTTATTTGTTTTTCATTAATAATCTGCCATATGATTTTAGAAAAATTATTAGAGGTATTAATTAGATTACCATTAGCTTTTATTTTGGCTACTTGAATGGCTTTTTTATACATATTTCTGTAGTTTTTGTATTCTTGTCGAGCTCCTGCAAGGTTATACTGTCTACTCCATTCATCAAGAAACTGAAGGTTATCCCTCATTGCCCTCGGAGAGTCATCAAACCAGCTGATTTTATTTCCCTGGTCTGATCTCACCCTATATGTTTTTTCAGGGAACAAGTGGAGGTACGCAGTTTGCAAAAAATTTAAAAATTTAACAAATTTAGTAAATAATGAAAACTACGTCCTTTGCAAAGTTGAGGCAAAAATATTTATACAGACAAAAATTATATGGATTTAAAAATGGCCTTTGTGCAAATCTCAAATGGCTGTAAAATAGCAAGTTTTGAAGTTTTTGGGACGATCAAAAAAGGAAACTCTAACTTCTGGGCAAGATGCATATTTTTTTTTGAACGCATTAAAGAAGCTTCAAAACTTGCGATTCTATAGCTGTAACAGTATTGTAGAATACCGTAGAAGGTACAGCTTTTCATAGTACTATACCACACATCACATCGTTGAAAAGTTGAAATTTAGGCGAAGAGAATATTGCTCCGCAGGATCTTATATCATAAGTTAATTTTTTGACAGTTATTTAAAAATTCTCAACCAGATGCCAAAGAACAGATTATTTTTCATCTTTAAGTGTCGATATCTGAACTTCCTAGATACGTGAAGTATGGTTTTCTTGAGGGTAAAATCCGTTTTATCAATTAAACTGCATATATTTAAGTTATTACGTATATTTATTGATATTTTGGTCACATTTGATCTTCCTCAGAATAATTTTTTTTAACTTATATAATATACAGTTTTCATAATGTGCACACATAACAAATATTTATATATTGGTAACACGTGAATGTTCTAGTGGTATATCACTTCAAATAAAGATGTGCGATCTAGTGATTCGCAATCACATATGATGTGCTTTACCGTTACCTTGTTAATTTCGGGTCAGGATTCCCAATAAAATGTCTGCAATAGTTCATTCCCTGTCTGCATATCCAGTGATGTTTGTGATCTTTTTTGATCCATTGTTTAACATCTTCTGGTACCTTGACAATCCAAGATCCATTTTGGACCAATACATTGAGATGATGAGTCAGTTTTAGCTGGCTCCTCAGCTTTTTCATTTCATGAATACCTTCATATCTTGATGCCCTGTAGCATAACTGTTTTTCTTTGCCGGAGTTGTTAGTTCATGATGACGTTCACAAACCAATCTAGATGATATATTTTGACCCCTGAGAGCCTTCAGAGCTGCTTGGCTACCTGAATAAATGTAGGTCTGCTTTCTTGTGTTGGTTGTTCTTTTTATCTCGTCTATAGACTGGAAAATTGCATATATTCGGAATACTGTCTCTAAAAGAGAAATCACATTTCTTCTTGGTTGTAACCAATATATCCCAGCTCCGGTACCCTCTTTGATTCTTAAACCGTCAGAGTACCAGATAAGTGTACCAGTAGATGGTTTCGGTTTGGCTTGTTTACTTATCTTTCGATCCTCAAAAATGACCTTGTGGTAAATTATAGGGGTAGCTCGAAGTCACATGGTCTGTATCCATTTCCAACTCAAGACCCCTGATTTTGTTTTATAAAGTTTTTATTTATACTGTCATCAGCTATTGGCATTGAATGGTATAGCCGGTGAAGCTCCATTCTTGTCTCTTCCTGAATCACCAAATATAGTGAAGGAAAATCTAGCATGTACTCCATTCCTGAAGTCGTGGTCAATTTTATAGCCCCAGTGAAGCTCAAATAGGCGACCCTCTGTATGCCGCATAGCTTAGTCATAGTTAACCTTTGCATTACCTTTGACCTCCAAACCAAGGCTGCATATGTGATCCCGGGTCTCATCACACTGGTGTATGCACCATCTTGTGTGAGACACACTATTATTTCCGACACAATCTCTCAACAATCAATTGTTTCCAATTTTCTTGTTATCTTTTATACATATCGAGTGGTGTTGTGTTTCATTGTGGTTTAATCTAACCGAGATCCTTTAGTTTCCTCCATTTTGTAAAGCAAATTTGGACAGTCTTTTGTTAAATAATAATGAGTCTGTCCTCTTCTACCCATCTTTTTACCTAGAGTTAAGATTATCAGGTCGTCAGCATACCCTGATATGAAGTGTCCCCCCTGCTCAGAGTTGCAAAAACTTTCCATTACAAAGTTCCAAAGCAGTGAAAAGAAAATTCCCTCCTACGGACATCCCCCAGTTACCCCCGCCATTGGTGATTCTCCAAGTAGTTCTGTGTAGACCACCCTATCTTTTAACATATTATAACTAACTTTATAGCGTTATTCATCTCATAGTATTAATTTGTGTGTAAAGTTTGTAGAGGTTTAGGTTTATTTGCTACGATTTCATAATTTATTTAATTCATTTTACCTTTGTTAATTTCGTCAGGAAACGTCTATGAAAGAAGGTCTGGAACTTTTTAGAAAATTCTATTTTCTAATTTTTAACATGGACGGTCGAGAAATCGCCAGATCACTCCTTTTCCTCATTTTCATTACACCATGTAAAATTAAAATCTTTCTAGAAATATCCGTAATCTGCTGGTACCCGGAAAAATAAGGTATATAAAGGGTCCAAATCGGCATTCATAGACAGTTTATTTTGAAACGTCATCGAAGTAAGTTGAACTGTTTGAAAAGTATCAGAATTAAAGTTGACAATAAAAAGATCTTAAAATAAAAGAGTGTGTTCAGAGATCGACCGTTCGGAACAGTATTTGCTATCCATATGCAAAAAATCTCTAAACTCATATTCATTATTGCCGTGGTGATTGATGACATGTTTTCAAATGACCGTTCTGGATCTAGAAATGCTCCTTGAACCACTACTGCGGTTTCCAGTTGTTTTTCACTTTATTACCAGTTTATGGAATGCTGTCTCAGTAGATATCCCAGTCCTGCAGTCATGCTGGTTCTGATAAAATGGGCTGTTTACCATCAAGTCATCCCTAACATACTTATCTAACAGCTTCTTGAAAATTTTGAGAATGAATGGCATTAGACTTACTGGTCTAAATGCCTTCGCTAATGAATAGTTTGGCCTCCCAGGTTTCGGTATAAATGCTACCCTGGTTAACTTCCATATTTTTGGTACATATCCCGAGCTAAGATAGCGCTTAGTACACAATAAAGTTTGCCAATTAGTAGGTTTTAACTCTGATATGGCAATGCTGAATAAATCCTGTCAGGTTCCGCTGATTTAAAGGGTTCTAATGAATATTCATTGGGAATTATCATTCTGGCAGTCTACCAGTTCTCCTTGGTGGCTTTAGCTATGGTGTTTGCCACCTCGCCAAGTTTCCAAGTCTCCAGCCATGCCTATATCATTGTTGACCCGGAGAATTGGATCCAAAATCGCTCGGCCATCGTTTCCTTCCTAGTATAAGCATACTCTCCAGTATTTCCTAGTAGAGAGTTTATTAATGATTGCGTGTCCTTTAAAAGCATCTCCTCACAGTGCTTCTTCTATCATACTCTCTTAGTTTTACGTAAATGTCTATTGTAGTTGGTCAGAGATGTTCTATATGCTTCCCAGTTTCCTGATATTTTTGTCTTATTTCAGAGTTTCTTAACTTGTTTTCTCTTGGCCTCTAGAGCTGAGCTCTACCAGGGTATATTCTAGATAGGCTTTTGAGTTGTCTGAGGACAGTTGGCTTCATAAGTTGAGACTGTGGCCTCTGTTTGTTATCCTACTATCAGTTGGAAGTATTTAGTAAGTGTTGTTATGTCGATTCTTTTTCAGATTAGCTAAATAGCCGTCGAAAACTTGAAAAGAAGCACAACTAATCAAATAAAAAAAAATTATTAAAATATTTTAATATATACCGATATAAAAAAGTAGTGAATTTAAAACTGACACATCAAATACAAATACAAAAAAAAAACAAACAAAAAAAATTAATGTAACATAAAATTATTAAGCAATCAAATGAATTGTGACAAAAGTGTAACTGAAAGTAAAACGTAGTCAAAAGGGAAACTAAATTCGACTGCTCAAAAGGTATTTGACCTTGGGGACACCTCATAGAAGTATGGAAATAAAGGTCCAAAAGAAACAAGATTTATATTTGACTTTCTCATTTCTGACTTCCACGCATTCACCCAAACGTCACCCTCCTAAAATAGGGCGAAAACTATAAACAACTTTGGAAGCTTATATCTCGTGATTGAGGCACTAAAGAGACAATATTGTGCGATATATTTAATTACATATCTTTGAAGACCTATTTAACAAGATGCTACTAGATCTGATAAGCAGAACTAAATTTTAAACCATTTTTTTTTTCATCTTTCAGAAATTAATGGACATAATTTAACCGTAATAGTTTATACTGAATATATTTATATATTTGGTAAGGGGTATTATTCCAAACTTTTGCAAAATTTTCAAATATATCGCTAGAAAATTTGAGTGGTGACATTTTAGAAAGCACTTTGTAGGTCCATATTGTAACAAATAAAAAGATTAAATAGAAAATGTTGTACGATACGTTTAATTACATTTTTCAGTTCAATTTTGTACGTAGCTGGTAGTATTAAAATTTCTATGGGAAATGTTTAAAAAAGAACTACTATGTTTTATACCACTAAATTTATTAAGAACAGTGACTGCAGTTTCAACTCACAGAGTCATTTTCAAACTGAATTACAAAGGTAGACTAAGTATTCAATACAGAAACATGAGAAAATTTAACAATAAATAAAAACTACCTGAGAAATTACATTATTACAAAGGGGAGGTACTAAATTTTGGGAACTAATTATTATTTGGCGACAACAAATAACGGGGAAAACCCAAGTTCTGTCTGGTCATTAAGCAAATTTACATTTTTATTTTTACTATGTTTATATATTTCTAAAGATTCAAAAATATTTAACTTTTGGCCCTTTGTTGAATAATGTAATATGTCAGTGTTGCTTAAATTAGGAAAACTGTGGCTGTGTTCTAAGCAATAGTTGGCAAAGCTCGAGTCTGTTTTTTGTAGTCTATATGATCGGTGGTGTTTTGAAAAGCAAGTTTTAAAGCTTCTACCACTTTGTCCAATATACAAGCTATCACACTCTGAACATTTTAACTTATAAACTCCTGATTTATTAAAGTTATTAATTTTATCTTTAGCATTGTAAAGGATAGTGGACAGATTATGTTGAGATTTAAAGGCTACTTTTATGTTATGTTTGGAAAGAGTATTAGCTATGTTTTCTGATAGGGTACCACAGTATGACAAAGATATGTAAGACGAACTATCTTTACCATTTTTTATTTTGGGATATATTGAATTAAAAGCTAGTTATTTTTATTTTTTAGTTATTAATTTCTTTATGGTTTGTTGGGAGAAATTGTCTGATATTGCAATCCTTTCAATGATATTTAGTTCAGGTTAGTTCCTCTTGAAGATCTTCTTCAGAGAGAGGCAAAGAGAATGCTCTATGTATCATTGAATTGTATGCAGCCATTTTGTGTTGTAAGGGGTGAAAAAACCCATTAGATATAATATTACCTGTAAACGTTGATTTTCTAAAAATTTTAAAATTACACTGATTTTTGAGGTGAGATATGATGAGATCAAGAAAATTTATTTTATGGTTATTTTTAGTTTCCAGAGTAAATTGAATTTTTGAATGGCAATTATTAATGTATTGTAAGAATTTTTGAAGCTGTCTAGCAGTGCATTTAAAACATGCTAGAACATCATCCACATATCTATACCAAAATTGAACATGGTTTTTGCTTAAAGGGGTATTAAGAAGTTTGTTTCCTATGTTTGACATGAAAATGTCTGCTAGGAGAGGGCTAAGAGGAGAACCCATTGGTAGGCCTGAATTTTGTAAATAAAATTTGTTATTAAACTGGAAATAGGTTTGTGATAGGCAAGAGGACAAGATTTCAGTAGTAACTATTGGATTTATATTTCGTTCCTGTAAGATTTCTTGGATAAGTATAAAACATTCATCGGTTGAAATATTAGAAAACATGCTTTTTATGTTAAAAGAAACTAGTATGGAGATATCTGGGGTTTTTATGTTTTTTAGTTTTTGGACGAGATCTACTGAATTATTTAAACTGTGACTTGGTTTAAAGTTGCTTATTTGTTTGAAGAATGAATGAACTCAGTATGAAACTAAATTCTAAATTCAAGCAACACTCACATATTACATTATTCAACAAAGGGCCAAAAGTTAAATATTCTTGAATCTTTAGAAATATATAAACATAGTAAAAATAAAAATGTCAATTTGCTTAATGACCAGACAGAACTTAGGTTTTCATCCGTTATTTGTTGTCGCCAAATAATAATTAGTTCCTAAATTTAGTACCTCCCCTTTCTAATAATGTAGTTTCTCAGGTAGTTTTTATTTATTGTTAAATTTTCTCATGTTTCTGTATTGAATACTTAGTCTACCTTTGTAATTCAGTTTGAAAATGACTCTGTGAGTTGAAACTGCAGTCACTGTTTTCTTAGTAAATTTAGTGGTATAAAACATAGTAGTTTCTTTTTAAACATTTCCCGAAGATGATCAACTACCACATAGTGACGACTACCAGCGTCAACTTTTTAAAATTTCTATTTTTATTTCAGTTTTTTGTTTGGTTAACTGAAATCATATGTCTGCAAAGTTACTTACAGCACAACATATGAAAAAGTGTCGGATTATAAGGTTGTGTCATACAGAAGGACGAACGGAAAACATGACAAAACTACAAGTATTCCTGGCTGGGTACACAATACTAATTACTAAATAAAATAACCCCCTTGTTTCAATAATTCATATCTAGATATTTGTATTTCGTCACACTAAATTTTGCATGACTTATTTAAGCTTAGAAATATTTCATAAATTTTAAGAAACGATTGACCTTTCGTCGTCATCTTTAGAAGAAGCTGATGCATTTTACCAGTCGAAACTTTATAAATAATAAACCAAAAACCACATTTCTTATTCAAAAATATATCTATTTTCAGTTTAACGAGACCCAAGATCTTAATTTGTATTAAAGATTTTAATTTTTGCCTATCTTAGTCTATTGAAAAATTATTCATACATTATTCATTTAAAACATTATCAGAAGATATTTTCGGTAAGTAGGCAAATCAGCTGGAAGATTATAAATAACATATCTAATCTCTTTTTAGCTACATATGATGATTATTACGCATGTAACAATTATAATATATTTTAAACAAGGATTGCTTGTTGTAAAAAAATCAATGAAACAATTGTTATCTCTAAACTACTTTTAAAAATCATATTTGCGAACAATGTGTCTACATTTCTAATTAAATGACACATAATTAATTAGGTACATTGTTAACAATGTATAAATAGCGTGCAAAAAAGATAAGATTAATTTTAAAAGAATTTTACACTTTACCTAAGACGCAATACGGATTTAGAAATGACTATAGTTGTGAAATAACACTAACATATTTATTAGATGATGTTTTTAGAGCCATGGATCAAAACAAAATCACTGCAGTTGTGTTTCTTGATTTTCGCAAAGCATTTGACATACTTGGACATAAAATTATGTTCTCAACTCTTTAGTACATAGATTTTAAAAAATCAGCATTCAGAGCCGCTGTATGTAACTACCAGTGTATCATAGGATAGCATTCTAAGATCTGTTCTTTATACTGCGTATACCAGTTACTCTCCAAAGTGTATTAAAACTACAATTTTCATTTTTACGCCGACAACACAAAATTATACTTTTCCTTGCTTCGATAAAATGCTGAACAAGCTGCAAATCAATCAGAATTTATAAACAGATTACATGTTCTTACTCAGTACTAATAAATCATATGTCATTATCTTTTTGTTAATAACAGATACTCCTTTATAAAATTAATATTAAACTAAATGATACTTCATTGCCATTTAGTTATACCATTTACTATTGATAGCATTGCTTCAAAATTGGACTTTACTCAATATATTAGGTCTAAACTATATTTAGGATATAGTAATCTAAAACGTATATAGTGGCCGGTAGAAAGTGCGCAGTATATAGGAAAAATGTTTACCTTTGTATTTAATAAATTTATTTTATCTTAAAAAAGGTCTGAATATCCCAAAACCAAAATAGCATCCATTAAATATGATGAAAGTTTTGTGGTATAGGAGAGAGGGTCAAAAATTTCAAATTATGCTGAGAGTAAAACACTCCATTTTTAACGTTTGAAAATATTTTTATAAAGAAATGTTGCTTGAACTTAAAAGTTATAAACAATTATATAATGTTACTCACTTGTGATAAAAAAATAAGCATTAATCTTTTCTTTTTATTTTACGCTATATAAAAAAGTAGATTTTAACCATGTAACAGCATTTGATCGTAGACTCATGCAAATGGTATATTTTGGTAGCGTGTGGCCCTTAGGCCTACAATTTCCTGCTGTCGCATATTAGTTTGTAACTGCACTAAAAACCTATAAATAGAAAACACACTGACAAATACACTCTGGAAGTCAGGCTGTTTCTCTGGGTTCTTGCAGTTTTAGTACTAACCAACTGCAGGTTATTTAGAGCTTACCACTACCAGAACTATCTGGTCAAATCTCACCTCTTATATTGAACCTCTTGTCAGCGCACCAGCGAGTTTAATCATATGAAGATTTTTATAAAATTAAACAAAACAAGTTTCTCAAAACAGTTAAATCTATCAACAAAAATAAATAGGGAACGAAATTATTTACAATGAAAAACTTATAATTAATAATAATTAACAATCTCATCATAATAATATAATTGCTCTTATTGGCCGTTTTGTTTATTAAAATGTAAAACCCAATTTTGAAAATAATTCGTTTAAATAGCTTTCTGAAAGATTAATCCAGAAAAGAATAAAACGCGAGAACAGCTGTTGAAATTGCTGAAACAAAAAGTAGAAAGTCGCCCTTTTCCCATATGGGATAAATTTATCAGGATTTTTCTTAAAATAAATGAAAAATCAAAAATAAGAACCTTATCATTGGTTAATTGAATCACGTAATTTTCTAAGAAACTATTTTCAAAATCGTACCGACTTTAACGAATTTTAAACGTAACTGTCGTTAAATAATTTGTTAAGAAAAAACTTAACTTTACAAGCCTCAGAATCTCTCCCAGTTCAGTTGCGCTGGTACCGCATTGTTTTCTTTTCACCAATAGAAGTACTTTCGTGAAGCACTCCCGCTTGCGAAGGGTAGTTCTCGTTTCCGAGTGTCTGAAAGTTTCAGTTTCCTTATTTGTCATTAGTCATTCTTTTATACAAATGTAAATTGTAACTATTCTGCGCTTATAATAAAAGTTCGAGTCGCGTAAATGAAAAAAACATTCTGTCCGTTTTAGCAATTTTCTTATTCTTATTTTCATCGAACAGGTAAAAAAATTGTCAACGGATGCGAGTTTTGTACATATTAACAAATAATAATATTGCATTTTAATGATTTTATTTAAATATTTTTTTGTTTTTCTATGATAGGAAAATTTGCTCAGTTTGAGAAAAAGAAAGCTCTCCCAAGGGTCACCCACATGTTAAAAATATCTTTAGCACATAACTTTACACCCCTAATGAAGTGCATGATAAAAATATTTGGTTTTTTTGACAGACTTATTTTAAAATCTTCAAAAGGGTAGGACCCCTTAGATATTAGGTCACATAAATTGTCCAGGTTTAACTGTTTTTTAGAAAATAAATTAACTATCCCAAAAGTAATAAAACTGAGTTTATAAGTATGATAATGGATTTATATTTCCCTAATGTATACTTATTCTTGGATAAACATAAGATATACATTGCAACGATCCAAATCTTAATACAGAGTGGCTCAAATAAATTCCCCCATTTAGTAGAATTTACTTGCAGATAATCAACGTAAACGAACTTTTGTTCCAACCATATGGTACGCAAATCCTCTTTTCTGGTGACTATATTAGAAAAAATCGTAAATATTGTATCAAAATAGTCGGTTTCAGAAATATTATGGCTTTTGAAAATATTAACTTTAAAATAGGTATTTTTGTTACGAACCGTATTAAATTTTTTGGGGTACCAAAAGAACTTAATCCAACTGAAATTTTGTGATACACTTAAGCTGTCTTTTCCTAAACCTACAATTTTTCTTTAATTCAACAAATGAATCAAACGACTTTCAGAAAATTCTTGGCCTTCAAGATCACCGGACTTTACGCCAATGATTTTTTTTTCTAGGGTTATTTAAAAAATCAAGTGTATAAATATCGACCTTTTGAGAAATTTGGACCATTTAGAAAATATTATTAGACCATGTATCTCTCGAATCAATTCTGCGCTTTTAAGAAATATAACAAGAGAATTCAACACAAGAAATATAAAATGTATAGAAAATGGAAGATAACACGTTGAAAAGTAAAATTATTATTGTTAATCAGTTGACTAATTAATTGATAGAAAATATAATTGCGACTAATTTAATCTAATTAAAATTAATTGCAATTAAAATATTAATTGTAGGTTGCAATTAATTTATTTGAATTAATGTATATTAATTGTAGCTTTCAACTGAATCAATCACAATTAATTTTTTCAATTGTTTTAAAAAACAATTAAAACTGACAACTAACCCGCTTCGATATAGATATATATTATTACTATTACGTTATTGACTATTGTCGTGTACTGTAAGTAGCAAGGAAGTGATGATATTGGTTCGCAATATATGTTTTGTTTTTTGGTAAAAAAGTTACTCTGTTTTTGTTTGTGTTTTTACGAAAAAATGGCAACAATAGACAATTTTCACGAAGTTAACTCTAATATTTCGGACACCAGGATCACCTGAGTTATCTTTCATGCCCTCCAAAATCTTTGCCACCAGATACTCCTCATCGTCTTCGCAATTGCGTCTTAATTTACTAGATGAAACTTTTTTCAAGTACTTACCAGAAGAATCTACAGGTAATAAGGTTATGGCTTTGTGTAAAAATCAAAAAACCAAAGTCAAAGGACTGTACATCGAACTTTCTAAGCCACCGGAAGCGAAAACACATAACATAAAGAAAAAGACAACAAACAAAAACAAAAAAACATGACAGTATTTCATTTCATTTTCATTTTAGCCTAGTTTTCATCCTTCCAAAACTGGATATAGGCCTCCCCTATTTGTTTCCAAATCTCTCTATTCTGGGCTCTTCTTTGCCACATCAAGCCAGCATGTCTGACTATGTCATCCTTCCATCTCATCTGTGGCCTACCTCTGGATCTTTTCCCTTCATATGGGTACCATTTTCCAATTTCTGAATTCCAACGGTTGTCTTTTATTCGTTCGTTATGGACTGACCATTTCCATTTTAGTGATGCTGCTCTTTCTATAGCGTCAACTGCGTTGGTTTTTCTTCTTATCCAGTCATTTCGTTTTTTATCTCTGAGTGATATTCCTAACATGTGTCGTTCCATAGCCCTTTGAGTTTTGCGGATTCTGTCCAAATTTGATTTTGTAAAGGTCCACGTCTGCGCTCCGTATGTTACAACCGGCAATATACCACAATCAAATACTTTGGTTCTTAAGTATAAGGGAATTTTCTGATTTTTCAAAACATAGGAGAATTTTCCGAACGCCGTCCATCCCAATCGAGTTCTTAGTGTTATTTCGGCTGTCTGGTTGTCCTTACTCGCTCTTATGTCCTGGCCTAAGTATATATATTCATTGACCTGTTCTATTTCGGTTGCATTTACTGTTATAACTTGTTGTTCGTCTGAGTTTGACATTACTTTTGTTTTTCTCAGATTCGTCTTTAATCCTCGTTGGAGCGATGTTTCATGGAGGTTGTTTATCATTAACTGCAGCTCTTCCCAGTCGGATGCGATCAAGAGTATATTATCTGCATATCTCAAATGATTTAGAAATCTACCATTAATGTTAATCCCTTTATTTTCCCAATTTAATGATTTGAACAAGTCTTCCAAGGCCATTGTAAATAATTTGGGCGAGATTGTGTCTCCCTGTCTTACTCCTCTTTTGATTGAGATGCGGTTCGTCTTTAGCTCGTCATCAAGTTGTACTGTCATCGTTGCGTCTAGATAGACATTATGCAATAGATTTTTGTATCTCGAGTCTATTCTGCTATTAACCAAAGCTTCTTTAACAGCCCATAGTTCTACGCTGTCGAAAGCCTTCTCATAGTCAACAAAGGCGATGTACAGAGGCAGATTATACTCGGTTTTTTCTACTAATATTTTTAGTGTATGCAAGTATATCAACAGGTTGATATGTGTCGAATTTGTTCGTCAATCTGCTAGTTTTCATGAAGGTTTTGTATAACTGGGAGAGAAGGGATATAGGCCTATAATTGTCCAGAGTCGCCGGATCGCCTTTTACATGTATCAAAATTATATTAGCGTTGTTTCATCCACTGGGTATCCTTCCTTCGACAAGACATCTGTTGAATAAGATCTTTAAATATTCCTTAACTTTTCTTCCTCCTTCCTTAACAAGTTCTATTAAGACTTTGTCATCTCCCGCTGCTTTATTTCTTTTCATGTCTTGTATAGCTTTATCTATTTCATCCTCTGTAATATCTGGCAGGTCTTCAGAATTCACATTTGTTATTGTCTTTTTTTACTTTTTTATAGTATTAGCCGAGGGAGGGTTTCTTGGGTTATATAGATCTTCATAGTATTGTTTAGTTATCATTATTATCTCCTTTCTATCTCTTACTTCATCGCCCCGGTTCTTTAGCAGAATTATCTTCTTCTTTCCTACTTTAGACTTCATTCCCTTTAAACTTCGGTTCTTTTCTATTATTTGTTCTATGCGTTCTTCTTGGTATTTTCTTAAGTCGGCTTTTATTTGTTTTCTTATGGTATTATTTAATTCTGTGAACTCCACTGTGTTTCTTTTATTTTCACTCAAAAGTTGACGTCTTTTCCTTAACAGGTCTTAGGACTTTCTGCTAATTTTAGACTATTTTTGATGTTGATTCGCGGCGACCTTAGAGCTTGTTTCTAATAATTCATTGGTTATGACTAAATTCAATTCATCTAATTCAAGCGCTTCCAGATGTAATTCATTGGCTTCTTTCAGTTGATTTGTATACTGTTCGTTGTTAATTTTCAGGAGTTTGGTGTATATTTTCGTATTTATGAGTATGTAGTTTCTTTGATCTGGTTTAGTTGGTATCTTTAAATTTACTCTAAGTAGTCTATGATCGTTACCAATAGATACGGCATTTATAGCTGTGACGTCTTGGACTATTTTCTTTTCCTTTGTTAGTACATAATCTATTTCATTTTTCGTGGTACGATTTGGTGATACCCATGTCCACTTCCTCTGTGTTTTTTTCTGAAAGAAGGTATTCATTGCAAAAAATTTAGTTGCTTCTAAATAGTTCATTAACATTTCCCCTCTCTCGTTTCGATTTCCGTATCCAAAGTCGCCTATTCTGATTTCTGTATCTTCTAATTTTTTGCCCAGTTTTGCATTAAAATCACCGACGACCAACGTATATGTGCTTTTGTTATCGTTCATAACTTTCGTTACTGTTTCGAAAAAACCTCCGTTTCTTCATCGTCGTGTGTTGATCTTGGAGCATAGACCTGTATAATCTTTAAGCTAACAGCTTTACTCAGGTTAATAATCAAAACGGTAACTCTTTCTGAAATCCCCATGAACTGTTTGATCTTATCTACATATCTCTTAGAGATAAGAAATCCTACTCCATCCAAGCTTTCGTTTTCTCTTCCTTTATAGTACAGAACGTTTCCGGATTCCAGTCTAAAACAGGCTTCACCTCTTTTCTTCACTTCAGAAAGGCCAACAATATCCCATTTCATATTCTGTAATTCTTCCTCCAGTTCGAGCAGTTTTTCATCGCTATTTTTTCATTCCATTGCTTTTCGACGTCGTTGGCAGTCTTTCCTAACCCAGTGATTCTTAGCACCCTCTGCTCCTTTGTCGATCCTCCTACTGCCGTGGGAGGTGATTTCGGAGCCGCTGGAGACTGGGTGCCTTTTTGTATTTGCATACATTATAGGAGGTTGTTGGCCATAACTCACCACGCTGGCCTTGCGAGTTGATGAGTAGTACTTCAGCCGCCCACTCTGGGTCAGACGCTGTTTGCAGCCGCCCATTCTGGGTCAGACGCTGCTGTTGTGGACTTTCTTAGCTTCACCTCCGTTCATTAAGACCTTACTGGTATGGATGGCCCTACCAGTAGCTAAACTACCGCCGGCATCGCTCCCTGGGCGTTGGAGGTTACTAAGCCCTCTCAACAGTGACAAGGTGAAAGTCCCTGAGAGGGATGACAGTATTAGCGTGACCAAAATGAGTAAAAATTAAGAAATCTGACGAGTCCAAACTTACGCAAGAACAATTCAATTTAAATTTTTTATTCACTCTATGATCTCATTATATACTGAGGAACATTCATATTTTGCAACAATTTTCTCGGGCCTAGAAATATTTGCAAAGGGTTTTACTATAATTAGTCAACGAACCCTAGGACGTCGTCCAGATAACTACTACGAAAAGCAAATAACAAAGATAAAATCTTAATTAAAAGTTGTTGTGTGTGTACAACATTAGATATCTGGTCAAGTAAAAGAGAAGTTTCATTAGCGTGAATTAAAAGGGATCTACGAAGAGTATCAGTGGCGTTAGATTATCAAAAATTCAAAGGAATTCACAACTATGTTCGGATATCTGATATAGTTTAAGAAATTTATGCCAATTTTGACTTCAATGCGAATAAAATAGTCGCATCAGTAACTGAAAATCGTAGCAATTTTGTAAAAGCTTTTAAAATATTTGGTATGAAGCTCGCTAATATCGATGTTGAAGATGATTCTTCTGCAATTATATCCGATACCGACACTTCTGTGCCAAAGAACCACAAATTATCAGATAGTATGTTTCAGAAGAAGGTGGTATTGAAATGCAGTTTTAACTGTTCTAAATTACTAAAATTAAACTTAAATTGATATGTGATTGTCAAAATTAAACTTAAGGAGAGAAAAGATTGTCAATATCAATTTTGAATTGATGAGTAAGTAACTGTCAAAAATTACCTTAATATTACTGAAAAATTATTGTGATAATTAAACTTATCACATAACGTGACATCAAGTTTAAGTAAAATAATTAACAAAATATCAGCTTTTATTGCCTACATACCTTGACCTTGCGTACATTTATTTATAAATACTCATAACTTACACTTCGTTTTTGCGCCACTCCGCTTTTAATACAATAGTAAGTTTTAATTGTTAGTTTTAATCAAATAAATACACCAAAAAGATTGACAATTAATTAATTATTAATTGTGGAATCTCGCGATTAACAATTAATTAATTGTTGGTTTTTAATTGTAAAAACAATTAAATTTTGCCCAACACTGTTGTTAATGTAAACAGTTTTATTTAATAGATCTGTCCACTGTTCACTTATAGTTATCAGTTAAATTATCCTTGAAATTAATTTGATAAATAAAAATTCCCATATATATATATATATATATATATATATATATATATATATATATATATATATATATATATATATTGTTTATGAGATGATATAAAGATAAATTGGCATGCATTTTAGATGAAAAATATGCATTTTTTCATTTGTGACGAAAATTATATTGAGCTTTATTTTGGTAGTTAATAAATTACGTATAAAATATTTTTTTGTTTTTCATTTTTTTTATGCCGATCACGATTAAGACCTGAATAAAAAAAATTGTTGAGTTTTATAAATGAATATACTGTTTCAATGAAGGTTTTAGTTAAAGTGTATTAAAAAATTATAGTTAGATTAAATTTTTTGATTCCTCAAAAAATAAAATACGGTGTGCAGCAAAAATAATTAATATTTTTCTGTTTTTATTTTCAAAGGTCATACTATTCCTGAAACTGATTAATCTGCCATCGTCTTTACATTTTATGTAGTCAGCAGAAATTTATATACATCACTATTTTGAAAAAGAAAAGTGTATATATATATATATATATATATATATATATATATATACTGTATCATTTTTCTTTATATTGTTTTTTCTTGGGTTTAGGTTCTCTATTTAACAAAAATGCAAAACAAATTGACGTTTCGCCCTTTATTTAAGGCATTTTCAAAATTTTTATACCTAAAAATATTTTCACATAATTGAAACATTCACATAAGAATATATCTACAATTTTAAAAAACAACAAGACACTTTAAAAACAATATTTAAATTTTTAGCCAATTGCTGAAGAACAGATTAAATGGCTATAAATATACGAAAAACGTCTCAACAGCGTTAAACAAACACTCACAGGACTAAAAACATACTTTTGATTATAACAGTACCACAATAAAAAACAAAGATATGAATTACTAAAAATTACAGATAAAGAAAATGATTGAAATTAAAAAAGATAAAAACATTGTTAACGACAAAACAGATATGGGAAATTTGAGCCACACTTACACAAGCCTAATTTAAACAAAAATATTAAGTATTCGATCCTGTCAAATAAGAATCAAAAATTGAATATCCTCTTAACCATAAAACTAAATGTATACCTTATTTGTTTTTCTGTGCATTGTAAAATATAAAAAATATAAAAAAAAAACACATTGGCATTCCATGTATCCTCAGTAGACGATGTAAAGTTTGAATTTTATTTAGTAATAGAGTAACAAAATGTCAAGGTGTGTACCGGTAAAATTAAATATTTTTAAAAAATTTTAAAAATTGTAGATATGTTCTTATGTGAATATTTTAATTATGTGAAAATATTTTTAGGAATAAAATTTTGTAAATGCCTTAAATAAAGGAAGAAACGTCAATTTGTTTTACATTTTTGTTAAATATAGAACCTAAACTCAAGAAAAGACAGAATAAAGAAAAATGATATATATATATATATATATATATATATATATATATATATATATATATATATATACAAAGATTTAATTTTAATTTTGCAACCGTTTAATTAACAGCAAAGAAAAAATCATTTTTTTGAAAACTCTTACAGATCTGTTACAAACTATAATAAAAAATTATACATTTTGTCACTCGCAAAAGTGTAAGTACATCATAATAATTTACAATTGACATGTCTAGTTGAATGAAACGATATATCTTTGCAGAGTAACCTGCAATCGAGTTCATACTGAAGATGGTTTGACATAGTCTGCACCAACTTTTTTGTTATTTCTTCCCCTATGTTTTGCTTTCCATCAACTAAAACTTCTGATAATTTATTTTGGTAGTTATTTCATGACATCGAATTCTTTTGTCAAATATATCCCAAAGATTGAGACCGTGATTCCGAGAAGATGTTTAAAGCCTGTGAGGGGTGTTATATATATATATATATATATATATATATATATATATATATATATATATATATATATATATATTAACGCATAATGGAAGCGGCTTCTTTTTAGTCGTTATCTTGCTTAAAATAGTAGACACTTTTCTGCACTATATTCTAAATGTTCTTTTAAAATATTTAAACGAACATTTTTATTCATGGTTTCTTATTATAAATTTCCAATCACTAAGGCCACCATACAGCCACATACTATTATACTTCCATCTCCAACCTTACAAGTTTTAATAGTATTCTTAGAATTAAGTGCTTCTCTCGCTTCTTCTTTTACTTTTTTTTTGTTGCCGTCAGACCCAAACATATAAAATGTAGTGATGAAAAATTTAATGTATTTGGATCCGACAGTATCAAAAAAATTGGAACAGTTCTTAATCCTAAGAACGCTTCCAAAACCATTAAGCATGTAAGCCAAGATATTATAGTATGGGGTGATATGGCGGCGTTAAATATTTGAAATTTGGTAATAATCATCCACCTAACATGAGAGAGGTATATTAAGATTATTCTTTTGGAGAAACCTACCATGTTACATGAAACGTCAAGTCTGAAATAATCGTATCAGTTCAAGCCTAACCCAAAGAAATTATATATATATATATATATATATATATATATATATATATATATATATATATATATATATATATATATATATATTTCCTATTCCAAAAGAGGGTTTTTCTTTTTATGAAGCCATAAATTATTTACACATAAAAAGAAATGTATTTCTTGTATTTTCATGTTACTAATTATTATGATACTGCTCTAATTTAGGAACTAAATATAATTTTTATTGTCAGGTTAAAAGATGGCGAGAAAAAAAGTGGTTTTGAACGAAAATGGAAAATCTGATCATTCATCTTCATTGGAAGCGTAAGTATTTTTAAAATGATTATATTAACTATTAGAATTTTGGTTATGGGTAAAAAGCGAATGAGTGGGTGACAAAAATTTTCACAAATAGTATTTCTGTATATTTATTTCTTGTTATTTCAGAAGTTGTAAAAAAATAATTATTATTTATTTGAGATGCTAGAAAATATTGTAGAAAATAGGTATTTAATAGCTTTTTGAGCATACTGTGGGCAGATATTGTTAATAGAGTACATTACAGTTAGTCGAGTATAGATGTAATTGATTCCACAAAAACGTGTTGACAAAATGTAACTAGCTACAAAGTTACAATAAAAAATTACTTTTTTGTAGACACTAGTTTTCGGTCTAACACACTATCACCTCACTTGCCACTGTTATTTATAATTGGTTCACAACGCCAAGGCATGCTACAATCAAACTTTTACACATAATCCAATGAAAAAGTTTCCATATTCTTCATATTCTTTAGTTCCTTTACAGATAATATACGTTTTTTAAGAAGCTGCACCTTCTTTAAATTTCATCATTTTCAATAGAATTTGCACCAGACGAAGAAGCAAGCGAGATGTGACAGTGCTAAACAGCTTTACAATTGCAAGCGATCATAGATTGGTCAGAGCCACATTAGAGCTAAACATCAGAAAGGAACGAAATAGAATGGTACAGAAAAGGAAAACAAGAAAGTGGACGCAATTTAGAAACGAACAAGAAATTCAGAAATACATAAATAACGCACTGAAAGAAATAACAACAAATGACCAAGATCTCCTAAATGATTCGATAACCCACACAATCGCAGAGGCCCAAATGAAGTTTTGCACACAAACTGAAAGAGAAGAAAGAATTAGACCCATGACGAAACTTAAAATAGAAAATAGAAGATCACTTTTAAGAGATGGTAATTCAAGCCAACAAGACATAAACCATGTAAACAAAGAAATATCCAAAGCTATTAGGAAAGACATCAGAAAATACAAACAGGAAAAATTAACGCGAATTATAGAGGAGAGCAAAAGTATAAAAGTACTTCGACGAAGGCTAACACCAGGCAAAAAGATTAAAGAACAAAAATGGGCAAATAAAATCTAACAGAAAAGAAATGTTAAACATTGTTGAAGAATCTTACGAGACATTGTACAAAAACCAATTAATACTTGAACTCGACGAACACGAAACACTAAGAATAACAAATCAGGGCTCCGAAGATATGCAGAGCACCGGGAGAAGACGGAATAGTAATAGAGTCCATAAAATGTGGGGGTCCTGCTCTTATTGAGAAAACTAAAAGATTATTCAATTTATACCTTGAAAACTAAATTATTTCAGCCCAATGGAATAACTCTATTACGATCCTCATTCACAAAAAGGGCGATGAAACAAGCCTTGAGAACTATAAACCCGTCAGTCTCCTGAGCCACCTATATAAACTTTACACTCGTATAATCACCAATAGACTAGAGAATAAACTGGATCTTTACCAGCCTAGAGAACAAGCTGGGTTCCGCTCGGGCTACGGGACAAATGACCATTTGCAATGTATCAAAACACTTATTGAAAAAATTGTAGAATACAACCGACTACTAAGTCTTGTCTTTGTCGACTTTCAGAAGGCTTTCCATACCGTTAAATTGGTGTCAAATTTAAGAGCATTAAAAGACTGCAGGGTAGATCAAAGATATTCCAACACCATCTAAAATATTTATAAAAACGCATCAACAACAATTAACTTACACACCATGACGAAGAAAATAAAAATAAGAAGAGGAATTCGATAGGGGGATACAATATCCCCAAAACTGTTTATGACAGTGCTAGAACATGCGTTTAAAGCTTTGGATTGGGAAGAGACAGGCATTATTATAGATGGGAGAAAATTGAATCATCTTAGATTCGCTGACGATATAGTCCTAATATCAGACGATCTACAAGAAGTCGGAGAAATACTAGAAGAACTACAACAGACAACACAAAGAGCAGGTCTGAAGATAAATAATAACAAAAAATGATGAAAAATTTAATACCAAGCGAGCCTATAAAAATGGAAAATGAAATCATCGAAATTACCGAGAAATATAATTACCTTGGTCACGAAGTTCGGATTGGAAGGGACAACCAGACGAGTGAGCTATTCAGATGAATAGCTTTGGGATGGGCCCCTTATTGAAAACTCAGGGATATATTCAAGACAGATATACTCATAAACCTGAAGCGGAAAGCCTTTAACCAATGTGTTCTCACAATCTTAACATACCGAGCGGAGACACCAACATTGACGAAAACATCTGCTAAGAAACTGCAAATAACACAACGCAGAATGTAGAGATCCATGCTGGAGGTGTCCCTGAGAGATCTGGTCCGAAACGAGGAAGTTAGGAGAAGAACGGGGGTAGATGATGTCATTGTGCGCATTGCAAGGTTAAAGTGGAGATAAGCCGCACATGTGGCTAGAATAAGGGACAACAAATGGTCGAAAGTAGTTTTGGAATGGTGACCGCCAGCGGACAAACGCGGACAGGGACAACCACCGACTAGATGGATAGACAGCCTCAAAAGAATAGCAACAAACTGGATCGCAGTGTTTTATCCATGAGTCTTTATCACATCTAAACCAGCATACAGCAGACTTTATTATACACTTTTCGGAAATTCTATTCATTCTTTCTGTGTTAGGTTTCCAGTAAAAATATACAATGAATCAAATCCATGGCGAAAGAAGTATTCTCAGACATGCACTTTACCGGGATGTTTAACTATTCTTTGAATAATTCTGTGCAGTACACCACTCAAGTTCAAAAATAAAAAATCATCAATAAAAATAACATTTAACCGTCCTTCTTCGAATCTACACACAAAAACTGCCTCTAATCTTTTTTGATATTTCACTCTCATTATTAATGTGTCAGTAAACTTCACGAATATCAAGCACCTGATCATCGATGCACAGCATGGAACAATTTAAAGCCCAGAAAATTGGGCAAATCATTTAAACAGTCTCAAACACGTTTCTATGAACCTAAATGTATTTAACAGTAAATTCATAAATAAATTTGCGGTTCCAAATATTTTTCTTCTTACTAACACCTTCCAAAACCGGAATAAATTGAATAACAGTTCATAACAAAAAATTGAAACATAATGGTAAAACATTTACAGACAAACATTAAAACTGAAGTGATACTTTCACCTACAAAAAAAATTAACACAAAATGAATTCAATAATACAGAACTTAAAAAATGCCCTCAATGGGATATTTTTGCCTGTTTGGTGGAACAGAGAAATTCAAATTTTGATTCAATCTCCGAAAGTTTGAGTCTTAGATCCGGCTTTGTATTTAAACTATGTCTGTACTTATCTTGTAGGTAAGTGTAGGTTGAAAATCTTTTATCACATAGATATGTTATACAAAAGGGCAATAAAACTTTATTGGCTTTTTCCCAAAACAGGATACTCATTTCTTACACTGACCCAAAAATCAGTTAAAGAGTGATCTTTAAAAACAGTTTTCAGGGAATAAATGAGCTTTCCTTTTTTCGGTAAAGTTAAAGAAGTATCCGAAGATATATCTCCTTGAAAAGGATTACAGTATACAGTTGTTCGATCCCGATGTAATAGGTTTGTTAGGAAAATAATCACTGAACGTTGAACTTATTTGAGATATTCAGTAATTTCCCTTTTAATATTTTCGTTAAGTTGAATTTCATATTCTTATAAAACGGTGCTGGGAGAACCAAAATATTCGTCCTCATTGACCTGAAGACGTTAAATCTTTAGCGTGACTGCCATTCTATTATGCACAGAGGTGATACCTGGGCCTTGTATAGACAGATTTAAGTCCTTTAATTTGGAAGAAATGTTGGCTAAGTATGCAAGATTTTGCACCCAAAGAGTATCAAATATACAAGAGGACAACCGAACTTGATCTTCCAGAAAAACTGCGTGAAGTTCAAAATTGAATTCAAACAACCGGGTCAAAAACTTTGCTACGAGCAAGCCATCTAACTTTTTTGTGTAGTAGTGAAGAAACGTGGAAGGTTCCAAAGTCCTCACAAAGCGCAGAGAACAGATGATAGTTTGAAGCATGCAATTTTATAAAATTTAAAATTTTTAGAGCGTCGTTTATAGTACTGGATAACTCTACAGGAATGCATTACATTCCAGTACTTGTTTATGAATAGAGCAGTGAGTCCATTCAATATTTCTGTGGATTTTGCTCCATCAGTGCACACAGCCAAACAAAAATACTAATTTATTTTTGTCAAAATAGTCATTGATCATATCGAAAATTGCTGCATCTGTCGTACAGGTTTTTAGTGGTTTTACGAATAATATATCTCCTTGAATGGAATTCTTAAAAATATATCTAACATAGATAAACAATGCTGCAGCGTTTGCTACATAAGTCGACTGCTGAGTAACGAAGTAATTCGATTTTATTCTTTTTAAAAGTTCATTTTTTATATTATTTGTCAAATTATTAATTCTCCGCGACACTGTGTTGTTTGATAAGGGAATAAGGTCAATTGTCTTTGCCGCTTTTTCTCCAAGCAAATCCATCATGTCTTTAACACACGGTCTAATCAAATTTTCTGCCACTGCATGTGCTTGTCTAGATCTTACAATTCTGTAACTAACTTAAAAGAATGCCTCAAGAGTGATTTTAATATCTTCATTTAAATCTGAAGAAGAAGAAAAAAGCAACACTAGACTTTTTACCACCATCCAATTTTCTATTAAAATACTCAACAGGTTTATCCTGTGATCCGGATGTCTTGTTTCAAGATATCTACGGAGAAATGGTTCTAAACTGCTGTTAGCCTTCATTAAAGAATACACAAAGCAGTTCAGGTTCTGACTCTTTCTCGGTAGAATAAAAACTCATTTCTAAATAGTCACTGTCATATTTTCGTTGTTTTCCTTTTTCTCTGTGCGCCTATTTTTTCTTTGTTTTCAGTCTGATGAGACCGTTGCCTACTACAACTGCAAGCCTGTGTTGGTTCCAAATCAGGAACTGAAGTAGAAGAAACAATTGATTGCTCGTCCAGCTTTTCGTCAGACTTGACAAAACAACCCATTTTTAATCATTTACGGAGCAATAATTATTTACTTTCACGTTCGACGTGCGCACGTGTGATTTATAAAGCTTAAGTACCTGTTGCAATTTATTTACACGAAAAGGAAGGACTAAACTGGTTTATACTACTAATATTTATGTACGGGTGAGTCAACGATTGGATGAAGTAGGTTTGTTACTTTTTGGTGAAATTAACAAAGAAACTATATTTATTATTTGATACAGTTTATTTTTACGCAGATTTTAAAAATATTTAGGACTCTACAGGGTGAGCCAAAAAACTAAGACAGCATAAAGTTGTATTTTTTTAAATAGAACACCCTATATACGAATTGTATTTTCGATTTAGCTTATAATTTTAAATCTTTTTTATTAAGGATTTACTATAACAAAACTTTATAGTTTCTGAGATAATTAAGTTTAAAGAAACAAAGTCACATTTTCAAGCATCAATTCAATCCTAAATAACGTTTTCAATTTTGTGACAAATATATTCAAATTTGGAATTTAGCAAGACCAAGGACAATTTAACATAATTTTTACCTAATATTTGCAATAAAAGCTACAGGGTGTTGAACACATCGGCTCAAATTTGAACAAGTTTAAATGAATAAATATCTTTTTTTTTAAATGGTACACCCTGTATATTTTCATGTTATTTAATAGAGTAATAAAAACCCTAAAAGTTTTGTTCAATATATCCTATACCTATTTATAATAGTTTTTGAGATATTTCAGTTTTTCTTATTTTCCATACTTTTTTACAGAAATAGTCTTCATTATCATAGTAGCCATGGCAAAAACAATGTAAAAAAACATTTTTCTGTGTGTCAAATTTATAACCGCAATCGCTTCTTTTGGTTTTTATGTAGTGTAGTTTGGTTTTTTTTTGCATTCATCTTATATTGTAAAATGAATTTTCCAAAGAATGAGTTAATAGATTTGATTTATACAATAGGAGAGGCTCAAAAAAATTGCCTTCTTGCTCAAAGAATTTACAAAATGAAGTATCCTGATCGACGCCAGCCTAATACCCATACTTTTCAAAACTTAATGCAAAGATTTGATTCTTCTGGTACTGTTGATTATCCAAAACGTAAAGTGGTCAACAAACCAGTAACTAATGAAGAAAAAGAACTACAAGTATTGTTAAATGTTCAGGAAAATCCTTATATTGGTAGCCGTCAGTTAGCAGCATTATGTGAAACATCACAATCCACCGCTAATCGTACTACCAAGAAATATAGGTATCATCCATATCACATGGAATTACACCAAGAATTGCATGGACAGGATTTTGAAAGTCGTGTAAACTTTTGTCGTACAATAAATGCGGAGATTCAATTAAATCCAAATTTATTATGCAAGGTAATGTTTAGTGATGAAGCTACTTTTAGAAGTAACGGTGCCGTAAATAGACGCAACATGCATTATTATGCCACAGAAAACCCATCTTGGATTAGAGAGGTGCAACATCAAAACCACTGGTCATTAAATGTTTGGTGTGGTATTCATCATCATCGAATTATTGGACCCCACTTTTTTAATGAAGCACTAAATGGCCATAGTTACCTGAACTTTCTACAAGAAGAACTACCCCAACTGTTTCAAGGTCTCGATAGGGATGAGCTCGACAATATGTGGTTCCAGCACGATGGTACGCCTCCGCATTACCATCGTGAAGTTCGTGCTTTTTTGGACCAACGATATCCGCAAAAATGGATTGGACGTTGGGGTTTCATTGAGTGGCCACCAAGGTCTTGCGACATCACCCCATTAGATTTCTTCCTATGGGGTTATATTAAAAATAAGGTGTATGTTAATCCACCAACAACAGTGGAAGATATGCGAAACAGGATTAGGGATACCTGTAGAACAATAACGTCACTAATTTTGTCCAGGGTCCGAGAAAATCTGCAAAAAAGACTAAATTTGTGCATTGCACAAGAGGGTCGTTTATTCGAACACTTATTAAAAAGAAATAATTAATCTCAGTATTTAATAGGTAATTTTTTTGTTTCAATTTAGTATAAAAGTAAATATGTATTTGCCTTGTCGTTATTGTTGTGTTAATTTTTTCACATTATGTTTAATTAAACTATTGCCGTTGTAATATACCGAATAATGTATTTCATCATATTTAACCATATTCTGTTTGTTTCTATAGTTTCTTTTTATTATTTTACATGGCTACTATGATAATGAAGACTATTTCTGTAAAAAAGTATGGAAAATAAGAAAAACTGAAATATCTCAAAAACTATTATAAATAGGTATAGGATATATTGAACAAAACTTTTAGGGTTTTTATTACTCTATTAAATAACATGAAAATATACAGGGTGTACCATTTAAAAAAAAAGATATTTATTCATTTAAACTTGTTCAAATTTGAGCCGATGTGTTCAACACCCTGTAGCTTTTATTGCAAATATTAGGTAAAAATTATGTTAACTTGTCCTTGGCCTTGCTAAATTCCAAATTTGAATATATTTGTCACAAAATTGAAGACGTTATTTAGGATTGAATTGATGCTTGAAAATGTGACTTTTTTTCTTTAAACTTAATTATCTCAGAAACTATAAAGTTTTGTTATAGTAAACCTTTAATAAAAAAGATTTAAAATTATAAGCTAAATCGAAAATACGATTCGTATATAGGTTGTTCTATTTAAAAAAATACAACTTTATGCTGTCCTAGTTTTTTGGCTCACCCTGTAGAGTCCTAAATATTTTTAAAATCTGCGTAAAAATAAACTGTTTCAACAAATAAATATAGTTTCTTTGTTAATTTCACCGAAAAGGCACAAACCTACTTCATCCAATCGTTGACTCACCCTGTACATACTATGCACTAACTACTAACTCATCGCACTGTTTGCTTTTAAAATTATATTCCGTGCATACTTAAAGCTGCGAATTTTCTAACAATGAATCGCAATTTCAAGTTATAGTCTTTCGAAGAATTTCTTCGACATAATTATTCAATTTCTCTATTGAATTGAGTAAAACAATTCAATTGGTTAAATTTGAAAGCGAAGTTTTCCAGACAAGCCGCAACTCTTTAATAAAAATGGACGTTACTGTGTCATTTATTAATGACCATAACCATTTAAAATCTTCTTTATCATTTTTCATAATTACTTATAAAATATTTCTAATATTATTCTTTTAGAAAATTTCAATACACAGAAGAGGAGAATGGGAAAGAAAAAAATTCAGGACCGACATCTTTTATTGGTTTGGTAAGTACTTTACAATTTTATTTGGTATGGCTTCAAGATTGTAATGGCATAAATATTAATTATTTTATACTATTTAACGATAAGAATATTCTACTAAAATAAGTAATTAAATAATCATTCGGTAGATGGATTTTAACCATGAGAACAAGATAATATATATATATATATATATATATATATATATATATATATATATATATATATATATATATATATATATATCTTATTTTATCACCCTAAGATCTAAATCCATTAACATACTTAACAATTTTATTGCTTTTTAGTCGTTTAAATGTTTTCTTAAAAATATATAAACCTAGACAATTTGTAATGACATAAACTAAAAAATACTCTCTTTTAAGATTTGTAAATAAACTGTAGAAGAAATTCTACCCTGGTTATGTAATTAAAACCGAAGAGATAAGTTCCGAGGTAGGTCTTAACATGTGGAATCTGCAAAATACCGTTAAAATGTATTAAAATATTATTATTAGGAAACAAAAGAATAATCAAATAAAGTCACTAAAACATGATGTATTGTTTGTCCACATGTAAAAAAAATTCGTATAATTGCTGTTTTTTTTTCTTTTCACAAGAAATAATGAGTTAGATATTTATTTCCAAAACAGCTAAGAAAAGTGAATAGTTTTTTAAACCAGAATTATCGTTTACTTTTCGTTATAATAAGTCGTAGATTACGTTGATTAATTGTTTATTTTGTATAAAAAAATAAGTTTAAGACGCTAAAAGGCCAATTCGGAAATTAGGTATACGGTATAGAATAGCTAACGCCCTCAGGACGAGAAGATCGAAACTAGTCGAACTTTAGGGAATCAAATTGACGGTTACAGGGTGTACTACCGATATATGTACTACAGGGAGAGTTCGGGATGTAAAGCTTTAATTACAGTCTGTGATTCGTTAAAGCCGGTAGACGGTCTTGAGAATTTTTTTCTTAGAAAATTACGTATCGCGAATACTCCATGGGAATGGTTTTCTTTCTTTTGGAGAATTCCAGGAAATATCTTATTTTTGCTTCACTGAGTAAAAGGAGCTACTTTAACACTGTTTGCACAAGTAGTATAAATAGCTGTTTTTTCGCCTTTATATTCTTTTTTTTTGTTTTACATTGTGTAAAGCTATTTATACGTTCATCTTCTAAATTGGGTTTTATATTTTTACTAACAGAACAGCCAAAGGGAGCAATTATTTTAGTCTCTTGATATTCCGTATCCTATTTATTTTTGTTAATGGACTTAAGTGTTTTGAGAAACTTGTTTTATTTAATTTAATTAAAAACATTCACTCCACTAAACTCGCGGTCGCGCCGTTGTCAAAGCTTCAGTTTAAGAGACGTCATCAGAAATACTAGACAGCAGCTTTTTCTGAGTCCTGAACTTGTGTTTGACGGTTTTGGTAAGCCTAAATAATCTATAGTTGTTTGGAATTAAAACTGTAAGTGCCAAGAGGATCAACCATACTATCAAAATTATTTGTAGAATTTTAGAAGAGCTATAAAGATGGGACAGCAGTATGATTGTAGACGGAACGGCCAATGCTACTCAAAATATTCCGTTTGCAGCAGTCTATGATCAAATGTTGCCACAAGATTGTAAAAAACTTTTCTTAGAAATTTTCTTACAAAACCTACAATAAGAACGCAGCAATTATTTGCGACGTTATCACCCGGAGGCATGAAACAACAGATTTTTATTTGCTTTTCATAGATTTAAATTTATTTATGAAGTTTAGATGATAGTTTTTATATATTTTAAACTTATATTTAAGTAATCATGTGATAATGAGACTAACAACTAGCGAATTATTAAATATATTAAATTTGTAAAAATTAAAATATAAAATAAGTACATAAGATGAGCAGAAGAAGAAACATGATTCAGCCCCAAGAACATCTATCAAGATTTGGCAGAAAAATTCAACAAGTGGAGAAAGCGCCACACTATGAATACAGAGTCTATAAAGGAAAACAACAAGTTCAAGCTGTTGTTCAAGGGATTGAAATCTGCTCACGAATCATTCGGACGCTACTCATTCTTCAATGTCTGCGTGTTGGTACTTCCAGGTTTCTGTATTTGGCAATCTTCTTATTATGCTTGTTACTCAGGAATAATGACTTCTATTAGCGTCGCTCATTTTAATGTTTTATCTACTATATATATATATATATATATATATATATATATATATATATATATATATATATATATATATGTGTGTGTGTGTGTAACTACACATAACAGATTAGACTTTATTTTAGTAGATAGAACATCCAAATGAGCGACGCTAATAGAAGTCATTATTCCTGAGTAACAAGCATAATAAGAAGATTGCCAAATACAGAAACCTGGAAGTACCAACACGCAGACATTGAAGAATGAGTAGCGTCCGAATGATTCGCATAATTCTATCCATAACCGATGTAGTACCGAAAGTTTAAGCCTTAGCGGTGACCTGTATAACGCTATGCAAAAGGTAGTGCTACTTGAGACTGCTTGAACTGTTCAGAAGTTTATAGGAAAATACAGAGGACCATTACATTACCTAGGGCTCAACATGGAAAGAATACCTACTCAGCTCAATCCAAATGATATTCGAGTACATTTGGCATGAGTGAATGTTCCCTTAGAGGGAGTAAAAAAGTCATTTGGCTAAACATGTGGATGTAAAGCAATATTTAATAATGAGCAGTAAAATCCAAAATATTTTGTGGATATTAAACCTGCAGATATTTTCCTGCCGACATGTCTTGGAATTTATATTTCATATAAACAGGTATTTTTTATGAATGTTTCTCTTGATTTATTACAGCTCCCCTGATGCGACTTTAGATGGTCGAAACCCGTATGGAGCTAGGATCAGAGTTATACATGCAGAAAATAAACGGTCCGTATACTTTTCCTTTGACTGTCTGAAGAAGAAGAACTGCAAATTGTCAAAATAGTTATTTGTGTGTTCAAATTTAGGTTATGTTTTTTTTTCAATACCTTTTTAAAATCGAATTTCGCTTCTTTTTTCAGCTTTTTGTCTCTGGTTTTTCGATACGTTGGAGCTTTTGATAACTATTTTGCACAAGTGGAAAATATATTTAGTACATTTTATTTATTTAATCTTGGTAGAGTTCTGTTGATATATCTGACAAATAAAATATTCTTTTGTGAAATTACACTTTACGAAATAATCGTATCGTTTGAGTAATAATTTCCCTTACAACGTAATATACATTTATAGGGCATCTTAAAAGTTTTTAAAATAAAATTTAAATTTTCATTTTACGAATAAATAAAAAAATTTGTAATATCGAACACCTTGAAAACCTAAAAACCACCAAAGATATTAAGCAACGTTGCCAGAACTAGTATATCCTTTCGCCTCTCCAGAGAATAATTATTTTTATTTTTTTTTTACTTTAAAATGTAATATTGAAATATAAAATATGGTTTTCGCGCATATGTTGTTGACGGCTTTCATGCAGTAATAAACATATTAAAAAAAAACTTATTTTCAAGATTTTTCCAATTTAAGGAGGCATCCCACTTTATCAATTTCACAAAATCGATTTTTTTAAAATACTTTTTTTTTTAAGTACAAACATTCACGAATGTTCTCAGATAATTTCATAAAAATCTAAGTAGTCCTTCTATATTTTTGAGAGCATTATTAAATAGATGTCCTTACGCTCAACTGAGCATGCGCGTGCTCCATCCCTGGCATGCGTGCGAGATATTGATCGTTTCTGAACCGCCGCAGCTTTAAAGCTTCCAAGTATTCCAGAATTCATCAAAAAGATGCTAGATTACAAGAATATGAGTTTTATGGAAATGTAGAAAGCATCATAATAAAACTTTTAAACGGTTTTTTTTTCGAAACAACGTTTTTGCATGCCGCGTTAAGGAAGTTTCAAAAATTATTGGACCAATTCTCTGCAAATTTGAATCACATATTCTAGACATTTATGACCATATTTATTAGTAAAACTTAGGCAAAAGATTTATTTCCACTATTTTTCCTGACATAAAATATAAAAAAAAAGACATTTGCATTTTTCTTCAAAACATTCGCCACTTCGTTTATTTTTGCATGAAAATTCATAATTCTATTACGAGCGATAGCCATAAGCTTACTGATTATGAAACTATTTTGTTTTTATATTTTTATTTAATATGAACTAACACAGCTAAATCTCCAGTGCCAGCGGCCTATCGTTTTTTCACACTCCATGTTAAAATACATTTTTTATAGAAGATATATAATATCAATAAAAAAGTTTTTCTACATTCTTCTACAGTGTCCAAAAAAATTACATTCACATCTATAGTAAAAATCGCTCAAAAATCGTAATAATGACTTCTTTTAAGTATTTGAAATAGATATCCCTCATAAGAGCTTTTAGGTAATCAGGCAACGTCGCTTCAAAGATATATTATGGAAGTTGTTTGAAAACATTATCATTTTTACGATTAATGGACACATCAAAATGATCATTCTCTATTTAAATTGACTTAACCTTTTTTCTTTATATTTCAGTTCAGATTTACTACAACAACAGACAAATTGCTTCTATGGCTGGGAGTAATATGCGCTCTAATCTCCGGAGGAATACAACCTCTTAACAACTTACTTTTGGGAACTCTTACAGAAGGTATTGTCAAATACGCAAGAAAGTGTTATATTCATTCTTCTCAAGAATGTACAGATGCTACCGATGATTTTTTGGCGACAATTAGAAATTTCGCCTTGTGGAACTCTGCTATAGGATTAGTAATGATGATTACGAACTATATTGCATCCGAAACTTTTAACTACACTGCCATTAAGCAAGTAAGTTTATAATGCTAACAGTATTAACCGTTATTAAACATTAATTGTTAACTTTTGATAAAAAGATGGCCGTTTTTGGTTTTGCACTAATGGTATATGAAATATTTTCTTATGAATATCATTCCTATGGCAAAATATTTAATTTTATCCTTCTTTACAGTACAATTTATTTTAAGTACCTCTAAAATTCTATGACAAATAATATTTCAAAATTGACAAACGATAATTTATTTTTAATCTGGTTTTTATTGTTTTATTACAAGTGTTTTATTAATTTAATTATTTTTTATATTGAATTTTGCTAATCAACCATAGACCCAGTCACAAAGTAAAATCCAGCAAATAAACTAAATTTAATCATTTAATTGTTTTTTTAATAATTTTTATTTTTTGCTTGGCTATTTATTTTCAAATAATGCTTTTTAAAAATCTTTTCTATATACTCCCAAATTTGCAAAGGATTAAACAGAAAAATTTCAAATGTAATACTTGATGTATTATTTTATACTAGGAAAGGCAGCGAACAGAAATTTTATTAGGCTTGTCACAAATGTCTTAACAGGAAATAAGCTGCATTTCATAAAAAAAAGGTTTCAAACCTGCTATAGATTTTAAACTTTTTACGGTTGATATCCATTAAATAACACTGGAGAACGGTAATTATGCGGCATGGGATTTGAAAGCAGTTTAGGATGATTTTGGTCTGCTAAATATAAAAGTAATATCAGATTTCCTGAATTGACTATAGTTGTTGGGATGTAAATACCCAGCTTGTGATGGCGAAAATATTAGAAAATTAAAGAAAATTAATAAGGTGAATATTTTTATATACTAGGGTGTAACGGAACAAATATTAATTATTTTATACTGTTTAAGGAGAAGTATAGTTTCCTAAAATGCGTAATTAAATAATCATTCTGTAGATTGAGTATAACCATGGGAACAAGATAGTATATATATATATATATATATATATATATATATATATATATATATATATATATATATATATATATATCACCCTAAGATCTAACAAACATAGCAACTTAATTATTTTTCAGCCTTTTAAATATCTTCTTAAAAATACATTAACCTAAAGAATTTATGACGATGTAAACTAAAAAGATTGTACCCTTTTTTAACATTTATAAATAAATCTGTCGAAGAAATCCTACCCTAGTTATGTAATTAAAAACAAGAAGATAAGTGCTGAAGGAGGTCTTAACATATGCAAATACCGTTACAATGTATTAAAATATTGAATGATTTTCCCATTATTAGGAAACAAAAAAAAATCAAATAAACTCACTACAATTTAATATATCGTTTGATTAAATGTAAAAAAAACTCGTACAATGACTGTTTTTTCTATTCACAAGAAAGAGAGAGATAAATATCTAAGAGAGTAAATACTTTAGTCATTAAAGTCCGTTTTCTATTAGTTATAGGACGATGTAGATTAGTTTGATCGACTATTTTTACATAAAAATTAGTTTAAGATGCTCAAAAGCGAATTCGAGAACTAAGTATCCGGTATAGCATAGCTAACTCCCTCTGGGACAAACTACTCCAACTTCCGGGAGTAAAATTTACCCTTGCAGGGTGTACAACTGAGCGAACCCGCGGTGTACCGGGGAATGCATGTCTGGCCTTTTAAGAAATAATAAACTTCAGTTAGGGTCTGGGATTCGATAGAACCGGTACGGTTTTGAGACTTTCCTCCTTAGAAAATTACGTTTTGTGTATAACCGCTGTTAATGAAAGTTTTGTTTTGTTTTTTCATTTAATTTGGGAAGTTAAGGGAATATCTTGTGTTATTTTACTTGGAAATTTAGCAACTTTAATACTATTTGTTTAAGCAATATAAAAGGATTTTTTTTCGCGTTTTTATTCTTTTTTGTTGAGTATTTTAGAAAGTTATTTATACGTTTTATTATCAAAATTGGATTTGGAACATCTTTCTTCTTATTAGAACGATCAATAAGAGCAATTATATTGGTTACTTTAAATTAGTTATTCGTTATTAGTTATAAGTTTCTCATTGTGTATAATTCCGTTTTCTATTTTTATTTGTTAATAGATTTGCGTTTTGAGAAACTTGTTTTGTTTAACTTATTAAAAACCTTAATGCGACATGACCAGCTAGACAGCAGCCTTACCCGAGTCCTGAAGTTCTGAGTTTTGGTAGTAGTAAGCTCTAAATAACCTGTAGTTGTTTAGAACTAAAACTGCAAGTGCCAAGAGAAACTACCAGATTTCCAGTGAGCCATTGTCTTTGTGATAATTATTTATAGGATTTTAAAATAGCTACAAATTAATATGTCACAGCAGGCGATTGTAGGCCTACCGGCCTTACGCTACCAAAATACACAATTTGCAGGAGTCTACAATCAAATGGTGTTACAAGGGAACATATCTAAATAGATATGTAAAAAAAATATATTGTGATGCAAGGAATGAGAAGATACTTATGGAAACCATGAACAGAAGAAATTCAATAAACTTACTGTTCTGAGTTAAAACTATCCCATATTTCTAACAGGAGTCCTAACTGGGCCCTGCCACCCGAAGGAGCACCTTACGAAGCTTAGACTAGCAGAGGGGACGAAACCGTTATCTACATTATTTTAGAACCAGTCGCCTTGCAAAATTCTAGAATGGGAATGTATCGAATAAAAAAGAGAAATCTGGCTAACCTGAGCCATTCAAGATTTCTGACTTTCCTGAGAGAAATAGAACTGGAAAACTTACTTTAGTCATCGAGGCTTCCTGAACAACTTAGCAGCAAGAAAGGAGTACAATAGCAACATGAATGTAGCACTGGGACAGCATACCACAGTATTTCAGGCAAAAATTCACGCTATTGATGTCTGTCTTCGGGAGAATTTGAGATGGGGTTTTAGGAGCATGACTATTCTCATCTTCCCTGTCAATCAGGCAGCGCTGAAAGCTCAAGCATGCTTCCAAATAACATCAAAACAGGTCTGGGACTGTCTTCAAAACCTTATCGTTCCGGCAAAACATAGCAGGGTATCAGGGTACAGGAGTGTCTAGAGCAACCAACTTGCAAAACATGGGTCTGCTACTCCATTTATTAGACCAGAGCCAGCATTTGGAATTACTAAGGCTGCTATTCGTGGGTGGCTGTCCTGGTGGATAAATCATCAACATCAGATCCATTGAAACCACCTTGTGGGCCACAGGCACAGCAAGCTATTGCTGAGCAGACCATCCGGCAAACTAACCATGAAGTTCTGCGTATAAACAGACAATAAATTCGGCTCGTGACAGGACTTATAACGGGCCACTGCAGCTTGAAGAAACATCTACATATAATAGGCATCTTTAATCAAGAACCACTATGTAGACTATGTGATGCAGAGAACGAGACGGCCTCACATATCATCTTCGAGTGCGAAGCTTTGGTTTACTGGAGACACCTTTAGGGATCAATCTATACGGAAGACTTATACCCAGAGGACAAACTACTGAGCAGGCTGTTAAATCTAATCAAGGCAACCAACCTGTTCACCTAGAACGGATATGGCAGGCAATAAAATTAGTCTGAAGGCTGCAGTTTAAGAGCTGCTGACCTGCTATGTCATATAACTAATAAATCAGTAAACCAGTACAATAGCTCTTTCAGTTCACAGTGCACACATCTCTATATATACATGCATTAAAAATAGTAAATAATTTATTTTATTTCTACTTCAATAAGTTTCTAATGTTACTACCTGCTGAAGCCAATATTTCTGTTTTAAGTCTCAAAATAGGAAATTTAACAGTTTTTTGACAAATTTAAATGGCAAATCTAGTTACTGTAGTGCAGCACTGCACTCTTCAAAATCACTTTCACTTCTGCTTTTACTTTATGTATGTATATTATGTCACATTCCAACGTTGTGCAAGGAAACGTTTGGTTGGGCTATAAGCATTGATACTGGTAAAAGTTGGCTGTATGATATCACTAGCTATGCCGATTAGATTTATGGTTAAACTCAAATGCGTTTTATGTATGTGTTCATATATTTCTTATTCATGACACAAAATTCACAACAATCAAGATTATGTCACTTCATCGTCACTCCAAAGCTAAGCTCTTCATGTCCTCCGTAGGTTAATCATGAATATTCCTTATATGGTTTTTTTTGATAAAATGTATTACATATGTAAAAAAAGTTGTTGAGATCACTAACGCTCCATTTGCATGACGAATTTATATTTTCAAGATAAAAAAAAAGCTAGTTAAATAAGTACTTGTGTGATGTCAATGGATGACTTTCAGAATTACAGATTAGATCTTTAAATATTATTTGTTCAAAGTGGACTTTATTATAAGAACTAAGACTTTCAGAATTACAGATTAGATCTTTAAATATTATTTGTTCAAAGTGGACTTTATTATAAGAACTAAAGCCAGTTCATATAGTTTAAGTACTTGTTAGTTTATTACAATAACAGTATATACTAAAATCGCTACCAAACCTAAAGCTGAAGGAAAAAAGTTTTTTTATTATTGTCTAATGTAATTTATAAATAGTAGATAAAGTTTTTCTCAAATAGTAGAATGTTTTTGTGATATTACCATAGACACAATACTTCTTTTGTATTATTATGATTGAATAAAATCTCTGCACCCCATTCACTAAAAAAAATTATTAAAATTCTTATGATATGTTTCGCATTGATAAAAAGTTGATTACTATTACATTTAAAAGTAGATCTACAAAATTTAATAAGGATTAGAACTTAAATATATCAAAATATCCAGCCTTTGAGAAGAAAAGCATTCTGCTCCTGAAGCTTCTCACATTTACAATGCTTTTAATCTCATCTGGCAATGTGTGGTAAGCTCAGATAGCTCGGTTATATAATATGTACTTGATCCAAAAAATGGGGTTCTATGGGCAAAACCCCGCAGGTCATTTCTTCCTCTTGTTCCAATGTACATTTAGTTGCCGGATCGCTAATGATAATAATACAAAATCTAATCTCAGACCACGTGTTGTAATCTTCGGAAAAAAAAAATATTAACAAAATGGAACAACGCCCCTCGACTTCAATAATACATGTATTACAGATAAGTAATCTATATTATAAATTGTAGATTAAAATACAGGTGCACATTCTTAAGATTTTTCAATATAAGAATTACTTAATATAATTTGGAAACAATTTTCTGGAAATGCCTCAAAAATTTAAAAAAGAGGTGATTATTCCGGATATATATATATATATATATATATATATATATATATATATATATATATATATATATGTATACACTCTATATATATATATATATATATATATATATATATATATATATATATTCTGTTTTTCTTGAAATATATATATTATTGGGTATAGACTTTTCCATTTGAAAATCAAAAGACAACAATTTTTCTGACTTTTCGCTCTACATAGTGAGCTTCTTCACAGTTATGGTATATTTATCTTGAATCTTGAAAGTAGCCTTGATCTCCAAATGGAAAAACCTATACCCAAGAAAATATTACAGAATATATATATATATATATATATATATATATATATATATATATATATATATATATATATACATATGTATATATATATATATATATATATATATATATATGTATATATATACATACATTTCAAAATATGAATTTGTGTTTGTAGTTTGTGGAATTTTAGGTTTATTTACTACGCATTCATAATATATGTATTTAATTACCTTTGTTAATTTCCTCATGAGACGTCTATAAAAGAAGGTCTGGAACAAAAAAAAATCAACAAAATAGAATAACGACCCTTGACTTCAATAATACATATATTACAGATAAGTAATCTATATTATAAATTGCAGATTAAAAATACAGGTGTACATTCTCAAGAGTCCTCAATATAAGAATTACTTAACATAATTTGGAAACAATTGTCGGAAAATCCCTTAAATAAACTTAGAGAGGTGATTATTTCCGATAAAATAAGGATGTACTAATTCCGGATCGGCCTAATTACGGGCAAACGGAAAGTCATAACGGATTCCGATTTTTTTAACCTTCAAAACTACAATTCTGCTATTTGACTGTAAATTCCATGAGAGAGAGATAATAGTAATGTTAATAATGTAACATAGTAACATATATATATATATATATATATATATATATATATATATATATATATATATATATATAAATATATTTGTAGTTTGTAGGGATTTAGGTTTATTTTTCACAAGTTCATAATCTATTTATTTAATTACCCTTGGTAATTTCGTCATGAGACGTCTATAAAAGAATGTCTGGAACCTTTAAGAAAATTCTATTTCGTAATTTTTGATATGGAACGCCTATAACAGAGGATCTAAAAATTTACCAGATTATAAGGGTAAATAAAGGGTCCAGATCGGCTGTCGTGAACAGTTTATTTTCAAAAGTAATTGATTTAAGTAAAATTGTTTGACAAGTTGTCAAAATTGTGAAAATAAAAGGTTATAAAACAATACAGTGTGTATATATTTATATACACAAGAAATTTCGTTGGTTCTCTCTCAAAAATCATCTGCGAATAACCTTGATTGACCTTCTATTGATCTCTAATGATTTTCTTCAGTTTTTTTACATTATAATGCCCTTTCAACCAAAAATAGAATAAAGAAAGAATTGATAAAGATGTAAGTACATAAGTATGATTTTTTTCAGAAAATTGTCAAGTTTAATATTTGATTTTTGGAACAATTAGTTCCAAATATCACAATGCGTCACAAAAAAGAATAACTTTTCAGTTTAGTGAGCTAAACAATTGCAATTGTGTCAAACCCGTTATTTGCCAAACGAGATTCTAAGAATGAGAATCGTTTTGTATCCCCGACGAATGATTCTAAAAAGAAAACTTTCATTTTGGCTTGTAAAAATCAAACTACATTATAATATTAATTTACTTAAGTATATTTTTACTTCTAGGTATTTAGGGTAAGATCGAGCTATCTTAAACAACTATTAAATAAAGACATTCCTTGGTATGATGTTCACCAATCTGGCGATTTTGCTAGCAGAATGGCTGAGTAAGTAAACCAAATAACCAGATAGTGATCATGGGCGTTTTAGTTCTTAAATCTACTTTTTTGTTTTCCAGATCGCTGAATAAGAATATGTAGTTATTTTTTTCTTAAAAATGGGAGAACATCGCAAAAAAAATATTTATTGGAAAATTAGAAAAAAAATTTCGAACTTTTTTATACTGAAGTCGCTATATAATAAGATAGAAAATTTTCAGCTATGCGGACATAAAAACTAATTGATAAATATTACGTGTCCGATAAATAAGGGTGTTCCACAGTTTAATTAAAGTGTCGCTCCAACTATTTCCTTACAAGAGCTGTTTCGTGTTTTTAAGCCAACAAATATAAGAAAAGGGATAAGTTTTCGTCCGTATAACTTTAAAATAAAACGAAAAATGCGGACATAAAGACCGTTGAAAAATATTACTCTCATATTAAAAAGTGCTGAGATTTCCAAGATAATAAAAAAGCTCCGGGTCCGAAAAATGATTAGAACGCTGTTTCGTCCTAGTATAGGACTCATCAGGCCATTTCGTTCGGTACCAACTATCACCGCATATTTGTATCCTATAAATAGATTACACAGTTGAAAAATTGTAAATAAGACACAGTGGCGACATCTCAATTGATCACTCAGTAACACGAGCAACACAAACCAACAATGCTAAATTAATTCGCCATGTGATGGCGCGACGGTAATTTAAAAAAGTATCAAAACTCGATACACGAAACTTGGTACTTCAAGAATAGAGATCGCATTATTCGGCATCGGCAACAAAACCAACCACGAATTCCACAGTTTAAGAAAAGTGTCACACCAACGATCTCTCTAAGAGAGCTGTTGCGTGTTTTTTACGTTTTGATATATTCCTTTTTTAATTTGCCGTCGCGCCATCATATGGCGGTTTTATCCAATATTGTTGGCTTGTGTATAATATTTACATACACCCAAGTTTTGCTTTCTACCAGCTGCATCAGTAGTATACAGGGTAGGGTACTAGAACTCTGGATGGAGTCTTGCCATCTGCTTTTTCGATCAAAGAATGGATGTGAATCACTTATAAAAAAATACGTAACATCTACCGAAAGTAATCTTTAGCAAATTACCTGATAAAAATCGATTTTAAATAAATAGAATCGAAAACTACCTAACTTCGATGAACAATCGAGATGCAAGGATAAGGTTAGGCCGATCACAAATAACAAAAGGGCACTATTGAGTGCTGAAGTATCTTAATCTTTACTCAAAAATAGCATTATTTTAGTGACACCTCCTTTGAAAAGTATCATGAAATATCACTTCTACGGTCCATAACCTAATTTCTAGACGCCTTTTAAAATAAAATGATGAAACTAATATTATATTTTATTTTTAGTGATTTGTCAAGATTTGAAGAAGGTATAGGTGAAAAAGTACCGCTGTTTATTATCCTTCAGGCATCTTTTTTTTCCGCCCTTATATTGGCTTTAGTAAAAGGCTGGGAGTTGGCCCTAATTTGTCTAATATCACTTCCAATTTCTCTTATTGCTGTTGGAGTTATTTCGTTTGTAAGTACCTAGTTTTACTTTAGAAGAATGATGAAAGTATACAGAGTCGATTACACAATACTTGTTTTTCAACTTTAGATATTCCTAATAGAGCAGTATCTAATTAAAACAGAAAATTAATTGAAACAAAAAATTTCTTACATTTTTTTAACACATTTCAAAGAAAAAATATAAAACTTATATTAAAATATCACTGCAAAACCTTTACACATTACTTTAGTGTTCGGCTGAGGAACTGCAGAGTCACCCAAAAATATTTCATGGATATCAAAAATTTGTCTGCGAAAATAGCATATAATACTTCTTGAAGAGTTTTAAAACATATTTTAAAGAAGAAAGAACATGCTCTAAAGTTATCTCTTGTTTACAAGATATTATTAGACATTTAAAAAAGATTTCAGGCTTCTTCAAACTATAGAGGGTCGATCAAAAATGAATCTGTCAAAGTTGAATAATATTGAATAGAACGTTGAAAATCCAATTTAGAATTATTTGAGATAGTGTTCGTAGAATATTTTAAAAATTTTAGCATATTTTCAATTTCGTCAAGTATGAAGGCTCTATATTTTGTTTTGTCAAAGCATTAGTGGCTCTAGTTACGTCAGAGTCAAAATATGCTCTATTTAATAAAGAAACGAGTATTTATGGACAATTATGTGTAAATGCTGCAGTTCCTCCGTTAAAACAAATAACACAAAATAATCATTACAAGTAAAAAAATAAAATTATTTCAAAAATCTTTACATAAATCAAATATATCTACAACAAAACTCTAAAAAGGAGTATAGAACAACCAATGAAAAGACTAAATGCAGATACTACACTTACTAGGAAACTTCCCGAGGTATACCTCACGCTCCTCTCTAGATTAATTATGGCATACAAAAAATTACTCCATCTCGTCTTTTCTATTCATGCTAATACAGACGTTAAATGAAAGAATGAGTAAAAAGTTAAGATAATTGATCTTTCATGCTTAGATCTCATTGCGCCCTTTTCATCTCATTATTTGAGAGACATTCGAGGCCGATGGCCTATGTGAATCCAAACAGTTTAATCACCTCACCTTACCTAAGTGCTTGAGGTGATTCTATTGTATCTACGAAATATTTCTGTCTCAGTTAGACACTCTTTGAAACCATGTTCAACAGTTTAAATCTCCTCTAGAAATTCTGGGTCATCCCTGTCGCCAACGCTATGAACATGGCCTCGTGGGTGACAATGTCTTATAAGTAATTTCATCACGATTCGCAGTTCATTCCTTTTCAGGAAAAGAAGCTCGCTAGTAAGCTAGGCATTAGGTAAAATTGTATGTTGCTCGGAACATCTTATTTCAGAATTTTTCATCTAGTTTTCAATTAGTTTGCTTTTCTGTAGGTATTTCAGTACTCTCTTATCAATAGTAATTCGAGCAGGTACAATAAGTTAAGTTCCATATGGTTCCACCACTGGTCCCATCTTTGCCAAATGATCTGCTTCCTCATTTCTATGTGTACCCGAGTGACCCGGGACCCACAAAAATCTGATTGTGCAGCCGTTCATTTTGAGATTATGAAATACATCCTTGTATTTAGACACCAAATGTAGAGCTACGATATTGAACCTCAGTACCAATTTAACAGCTCTTCTCTCCGATCACATATCTTTATAGTCTTATTCCTGTCTATTTTCCTCTCACAAAGATGGTTATATTATAAAAGAGAAAGAAAACCGTTGCAAAATTCTCTGACCCCCCTACTCCTATTGGATACTCCAGCTTCACCTCTTTCATCCTATCAAGAGCCATATATAAATTTGCTCTCCCAATTTAGTATCTCAAGAGAGAGCTTAGGTTTTAAAACCAATGCCATGAAATCTCTTGGCATGAGGAGTGATGGTCATCTGTCCATCACGCTCCCCAGTCACAAGGAGAGCCGTGCACTAAATGCCTTAGGCAGAGACAGTAAAAGTCTCGTTCTCTATGAATAAATGGAGAAAAATTAGTCCTATTTGAGCCTTCAGTGCTCGAATGAGGACAGTCCTCATTGCATCCATCCTTCCTAGAAGATTCAATCTTTGAACCTTGTGATTTTGAAGATGACGCTTACATCTGTCTATACTAGGTCACAATACAATAGCAGCTTACGCAATCATAGGCCACAGATAAAGTGAATATTGTCACCTAAAACTTCCCTTTCGTATCGCAAACAAGCCCGTAATTACAATTTTCGTAGTCTAATTAATAAAGGTAAAAAATTTAAAAAATTTAGAACGAATGACTGAACCTATTTATGGTATTTTGACTTCTAAAAAGTAGTTTTTGAATTTTCCATAATTTGTCAACTTATTTTTCCATTTCTCTATAAAATAACATTATTTTTGTGCAGATTCGATGAACCTGACAATTTTTGTAAAATATAAAACTTGAAAAAAATTAACTTACCCTCTTATTAAAATTCGGAAAGGCCTTTTCTAAATGTTTAAATACTACGCTTAATAGCGTTTATTTATATTGTAACGAAGAACTAAGATTTTCATTAATTTAATATTTTATTTGAACATAATGATAGACAAGACTCATGGCAGACCAGTTTTAGAACTACCATTTTCATAATAAACAAATCAATAAACACATAATTATAAGCTGAAATGGTTATCTATTTTTAGTTGACAACCAAATTTTCCCAGAAAGAATTAGATGCCTATGGTGAATCTGGATCTATTGCTGAAGAAGTTTTGACATCTATAAGGACAGTAATTGCTTTTGGAGGACAGAAACTCGAGAAAGAAAGGTATGAGTTACAACAATATGTACTCTAGATGGCGTGACATTGACAATTGTCAAGCTAGGGCGAGAAAATTTGGTGAGAATGTCAATGATAGATGTGGCAACCTAACCAAAAAAACAAAATTTAAATTAGCTCACTCAAAGCACCATCTGCGGGTAATTCTTGGAACTGTTTGATCAGGGGTTGTGTATTTATTTAAATATTAAATTTTAATTATTGTAGGTATGACAAAAAACTCGTTTATGCTAAAAACAACAATATTAAAAGATCATTTTTGGAAGCTATTGGATATGGTGTGCTTTGGTTTTGCATTTACTCCAGTTATGGCTTAGCCTTTTGGTATGGTGTTAAATTAATGTTGAGTGGAAATGAAACGTATACACCTGGAAATATGATAACGGTAAGTTATAACTAGTGTGCCACTTTGGGGAAAAACAGGCAAGCGCATAGTGTATATATTTACACGGAACCTCTCAAGCACTATTTTTCACCTCTTTAGCTCTTTCTGAATAAAGCTAAAAATTTAAAATTTATTAAATTTTACTTGGATTTATTAAGTTTGCAGGTACGCACTTTATGTGAACCCGATAGAGACAGGCCTTTAGGAGTGCGATCCTGCACACGCGAGCTATAATATCTCTCCTATACTATATTCAGAAAGAAACACTATTTCAACGTAAATTCTTTTCAAAACACCAAGTGTATCCTTTTTATAATCTACCTAACCTTGATAGCTACCATAGAAAACGTGGCAGTAAAATACCAAAATCTTGCGAATAAATTAAATGTTGAATTCTATAGTATTATTAACTCAACCAGATAGGTAGATCAATATTTTGTGCTGATTTATCAGTTTGCCTCATTGATTCTGGGGAAACCAAAAATTGGATTAATAGACAACAATAACAACAAAATAATCACAATAACTTCAAAACATTAGAATATTTACGAAGCATTGCACTGACTATAAATCTCTTCTTCTTCGGGTACTACAATAAGTATGTGGCCTACAATAATCCCTAATCCACCGTACTAAGGAATTGTGTTCTACATGGTAGTTTCTCGTTGCCTTCTACATAGTTATCTCGTATAGTGTATGTGTTGCGTAAAAGACCTTGTTACTGTTCGCAATTGACCCTAACTCTCCCAATAGAGTTGTTATTTTATTATTTCAACATCTAAGGGCATCCTCGGTCAGTACCATGTCAGCCAACAGACGGGATATTTTAGAAAAATAATTTCCCCAAATACCCGTCTTGATCCGACTCAAAGACTGTCTGATAATGAATACACTTCTAAAACATTGATTTACAATAAAACTTTTATAAAAAAAATTGAACTGACTTCTAAAAATGCGCTAAAAAGTGAAAAATAACTACAAATTTTTATATGAAATTGAAATTTTTGAAGTCGGCGCCAAACTAATATGACAAAATGTGATTCGCATAAACATATAAAAATACTTTATTTGTAATTGCTTTCTTACTATAATTTGTATATATTAGTAGTTATTTATTTCATTTACAAATAATTTGGCGCCGATTTCAAAAATTTCAATTTCATATAAAAATTTATAGTTATTTTTCACTTTTTAGCACACTTTTAGAAGTCGGTTCAATTTTTTTATAAAAATTTTATTTTAATCGAGATTAGTGTACCACGCAATGACTCCAAAGTGGCAAAAGAGTACCCATTTTATCCAAAGTAGTAAATCACCCTAAAAACCACTAAAAATTCTTTAATTCTTAGAGTTATTAAAATACCAGTGAAATTGTGTCAAACAAATATTTAGTCTGTCTAAATCCACTAATACCAAATCTAAAATAATGTGAAAAACGTAGAATTTTCATCCCACTATATTGGATCCGCCATATTGAATTTCAAAAAAAATATGTTTACATCTTAATCTAATCTAAATCTAAAACCTTTAAGGCCCCCTAGTACCTATTTTGGATGAAATCCGGAAAGTTAAAATTTCTAGACTTAACATATTAGATTTTCTTAAAAAAATTTTATATTCGCAATTTACATTCTCAAAAACGATTCAGTCCCACCTTTAAACGAAAATATAAAATGTAAAATTTTTAGTCCCCTGTATTGGATTTGCCATATGAAATCATGAAAAAATACTTTTAAATTCATAATTTACACCCTCAAGAACCCCCTATATCAGTTTTGGAGAAAATGGAAAAATGTAAAAATTTAGAGGACGCCATATTGAATCCGCCAGATTAAGTTTTTCAAAAAGTATTTTAAATTTGTAATTAACACTAACAAAAATACCCCAAAACTGATTTTAGACAAAATCGAGAGATGTAGAATCTTTACTCCGCCATCTTGGATCCGCAATGTTTAATCTTTTTTTAAATAATTTCAGATTCGTAATGTGCGATTTCAAAAATTCTCCCATAACAATTTTGAAAAAAATGGGACAAAATTAATTTTTTATCCGCCATATTGGATAGGCCATATTGAATTTTTTCAAAATAATTCCAGATTCGTTATGTGCAACCCCGAAAGCTCTCCCACACCAATTTTGGAGAAAATCGGACAAAATTGATTTTTTCGTCCGCCATATTAGATCCACCATATTGAATTTTTTTTAAATTATATTAAGTTCTTCATGTGCGACCCCGAACACTCTCCCTTACGAATTTTAGAGAGAATCGGACAAAATTGTTTTTTTTTGTCCGCCATATTGAATTTTTTAAAAATATTTTGGATTCGTTATGTGCGACCCCGAAAACTCACCTACACCAATTTTGGAGAAATTCGAATAAAAATAAATTATTCTGTCTGCCATATTGGATTCGCCATATTGAATTTATTAAAAATAATTTCAGATTCGTTGTGTACGATCCCTAAAGTTCCCCCATACCAATTTTGAAAAAATCGGACAAAATTAATTTTTTTGGCCGCCATATTATCAGCGATATCTTGGATTTTGCTGCATTAATTTCGTCCAAAAAAATATGGGACCACCGCAGCAACTTACCTGAACATAACGTAAAAAGTGGCATTCAAATCGAGGCGGCCGTTCCGGAGTAATCGGCGTACACACATAAAAAAAATACATAGTCGACGAATTGAGAACTTCCTTCTTTTAGAAGTTGGTTAAAAATATAAACCATATCATGTTTAATAATGTACATTATACTAGAAATTAATAGAAGATATTAGGTGCATGTAGTCTAATTTATACAGCGACTATCTCATCCGATAGCGAGAAGACGAAATAGCTATATGAATATAGAAATAGAACAAGAAATAACGAAAATCCAAAGAGTGTCCAAAACGTGGATGCATATAATCAAAATGCGGATAAATTTGGATTGGGTGATGAGAATGCCCAAGAAAAAATACTAGTCGCTTACTGTATGGGCGAAAATTTGTTTTGTATGAATCTCTGAAATGTCCGAAGAATACTATTAAAAAAATAATATGAATTAAATCGTCACTAATTGTATATTCATCTGTCAAAATGTTATTGTATTAAATCAATTTGATACAGTTTTCACCAAATTGTTACTGTATTATAACTGATTCGTGATAATGGTTCACTAGAATGAACATTCACACTGGAAACAAGAACAAGTTTCGTTAAATTTAAAACAATATTTTACGAGATTCTAAATCACTTGCATGAATGAAAATAGATGATATTTTTGAAGACATATCTAGCAGTATACAAGTAGCAATACCAAATATATGTTCAGGACATAAAGGGAATTTTAGTAAAATCAGCTTAATTACCAGAAACCTAACAAACAATCAAGATAGAAAAACTCAAGCTAAAGTCTAGTAAAAAATAAATAAGGAAATTAACGGAAATTACTGGAAAGTAGATGAGAGCCCATCATAGAATCCATATGGCACACTATAGATGATTCTCAAGTCCAAACTCTGGCAAAAGATCGAAGATCGCCAAATTAAGGATTGGTTATGATATTTTAGTTAATAACTATGAAAAAATTAGTGTTGTTATTCAGAGTTATTAAAAGAGACTGGTAATTCTAGAATCGACAGAACTGTTGCCGGGATAAAAATGTAGGATCAGAAGAAATTCCTGAAATAAAATTAGAAAAACTGTAAAGAGGAGAGTCTCTGACTGTTGCTCAGCAAATGTTTATTGAAATCAATAATTTGAGATAGGTGACATAACGCAAGTTATTTTAATTGTAGTAAGAAAAACAACCGAAATAATATATCGTACATACATAAATTTTTAACCAAAATAATAACAAATAGATTGATAAGATGAATCAGTATCAACCAGATTCCCAAAATGCTCTGGCACTATTGATCACCGAAACATACTTCACATTTTCATCGAAAAATGTACACAGTACAACGTACCTCTGCTTAGGCATTTTATAGATTACAGGAAGCTTTCGATTCGATCAGATCTCGGGCAGTTCTAAAAGATATTGATAATGTAAGGATCATTTCTCGGTAAAATCGCCGAAATAATGATGACCGATAACATCTGTGTGGAAAGAGGAATACCCCAGAGAAGCACAATTGTAGTAGAGATGTTTATGCTTACGTTGGAAGATTTTTTGTGAAATTAAAGTGGCAGGATAGGGGAGTTAATATCGATTTTCTATGCCTTACACACCTAAAAATCTCGCACGGTATTATCAATATTAGTAACTGCGCAGAAGAACTTAATATTATGTTTAGAGAAATCTATTATGCTGCGCTGCAAACTGGACTTGAAATTAACTTGACTAAAATTTAAGTAATGATCCCTTACAATATTAAGGTAACGGTTGCCAACCAACTGCTACAAAATGTATCTGATACAAAATTACATTGAGGAAGGAAAATCAAATTGCAGAAATCTCCAGAAGAACTGGTCTTGGTTTGGCAGCGTTCAACAAATTAAAACTCATGCGTAAGTCTTTAGATCTTCCAATAAATCTTAATAGAGAAATATTAAATTTCTCTATGTTGCCTATTTTCACCTATGGTCTAGATACCATGATACAATCTTACTAGTTGGATAAGAAACTTCAAGTCGCACAAAGGGCCATGGAAAGAGCTGTGCTGAACTAAAATAGCATACATAACGAAGAGATCCGAAGAAGAAATCAAGTATCAGATGTACTGAAAACAGTTGCGTGACTACAGTGGCGATGAATTTTCACATTGCAAGACAAAATTCAAACAGATCGACAGAGTGCTAGTTTTTTCTTCAGAAATATCGAAAATACGTGTAGAAAGACACCAGAAAGGATGGCGAGACGACATTGAATAGACTGCAGTAAAGAATTGGATCCAAACTATTATGAATAAAGAGATATGGAAAATTTTGGATAAGACCTATATCCAGGAATGGGTAAACCCAAATTGAGAAAGAAGAAAACATGATCTAATCTCTGCGCATCACAAAAGTAGCCTATTTTAATAATATTTGTGTAAATTATATTGGGTACTTCTTGTTGATTTAGATAACAAAAATATGGCTTAAATTTAAATCTTAGATCACGTATAAAGGAAAAAAATCTGAAAACTACAATTTTTCTATTAAGCATAGAATTATTACCAGACAAACCTAATTTAGTCGCTGTCTCGAACCAAAGTTTTAAATTTAGTGTAGTAGAAATTATGTCAATTTTGTCGAGCCAGTTTTCGAAAAGTATTTGCAAAAAAAGTAGAGCAGCTAAGAAGTTATTGAGATCTTTCAGTTCTTTAAGTTAAAATACCGTCCATATGGGTTATTTATAGATGGACGTTTGGTTTACTTTAGATTAACTAAATATCTGATCTGATTTACGTGTCTTAAATACAACCTCAGAAATAAAAAGGCAGACGTAAACACTTTTAGTTCTTACCGGAACAAGATTTTCAATTAGAGAAGATATTTTTACTATGGCTTCTATAAATGGCTTCGGATACAACTAAAATAACTGTCCGGTGGAAAAAAAAACTTTAACCTAATTTAGTCGCTGTCTCGAACCAAAGTTTTAAATTTAGTGTAGTAGAAATTATGTCAATTTTGTCGAGCCAATTTTCGAAAAGAACTCAGAGAAAGTTGATAGTATTTGCAAAAAAAGTAGAGCAGCTAAGAAGTTATTGAGATCTTTCACTTCTTTAAGTTATAAATACCGCCCGTATGGGTTATTTATATGTGGATGTTTGGTTTACCTTAGATTAACTGAATATCTGATCTGATTTACGTGTCTTGAACACAACCTCAAAAATAAAAAGGCAGGAATAAACAGTTTTAGTTCTTACCGGAACAATATTTTCAATTAGAGAAGATATTTTTACTATGGCTTCTATAAATGGTTTCGGATACAACTAAAATAACTGTCCGGTGGAAAAAAACTTTAAGTTTATGATCTTTTAGGTGTTCTTCAGCGTCATGGCGGGAAGCATGAGCTTTGGCATTTCATCTCCTTTTATCGAGGCATTTGCTGTTGCCAAAGCCGCTGGAGGCAAAGTGTTCCATATAATCGACACTCTGCCAAAAATAAATTTATCTAAAAATAATGGTGAAAGAATGAGCTCAGTGAAAGGAAATATCAAATTTCAGGATGTTAATTTCCATTATCCATCACGTAAAGAAGTTCCGGTAAGTATGTTATGAGAACTAATAATTGTCCCTCTTGTAATTTATTAACAAATAGTTCTGCTTTGAATTCAATTTAATTAAATTTTGAAATTAAATAATACCTAATATCAAGTTAATAGTAGTTATAATTAACAACACAGGTGTACAAAAAAAAGTGGATGCCTATTTGACTGGACTATTTTATTCTATATGTTGTATGTAATTGGATGCCCTAAATCCAAATCTGAGTTCCGTTAACCTCTATCACGTTAGGTTCAAGGTCATCTCAAAGTTAAATGGAGTAAAATTTACTAAATTAATCTGAAGATGAAGATACGTATGTTTTTGAGGTGGCTGAATCCGAATTCCTGGTTTGTTTAATCCCTTAAGGTCGACTAGAGGTTATTTTAGGGTCATTACAAGGTCAAATTGAGAAAAATCCACTAAATATATCTAAAAAAGAAAATCTGTAGGTTTTTGGGGTTATTAAATCCAAAATCGTACTTTGTTTAATCCTCCAAGGTCAGACAAAGGTCATTTCAGCGTCATTTTAAGCTCAAATTGAAAAAATCCACTAAATAAATTTGTAAAAGAAGAGAATACGGGCGCAGCTAGATCAATATCCATTACATAGCAGACAAGTAAGCGGATCAAGTTTTTGAGCAGGAACTCGAACTCTCAAAACCTCGTACCCCACGAACAGCTAGATTTATGTCCATTACACAGCAGATGTGCAAGCAAACTTAGTTATTATGAAATAATAATCCAAAACCCAAGCACCCAAATTCACATAACCCACGCTCAGCTGAATTGATATCCATTACACAGCAGGCAGGGGAGCAGATCGAGTTTTTAAGGCGAAACTCAAGCTGCCAAAACTACACACTGTACGTGCAGCTAGATTGATTGTCACTATACAGCAGACAGGTGACTGGACCAAGTTTTTAAAAATATGCCAAAACATAAGCTCTCATAACCACATATCTCACGCGCAGGGAGATCAATCCCGGTTACGTAACAGACAGAGGCGAAAAGCAAATATTTATGAATATCTGAAATAAAACTCAAACTCTCCAAAAACCATATACCCCAGGCACAACATGTATGAGAGTTTGGAATTTGTTTCATACACTTATAAAAACTCGCTTCGCTAGTCTAGTTTGGGTTTCGCCTTGAAAATTCGTTACGTTCACGTGCCTGCTCAAAAACTCGATCTGCTTGCTTGTGTGCTGTGTATCGGATATCGATCTAGCTGCGCTTGTGTACTTTTTTTAATCAGATTTTTTAGTGGATTTTTTTAATTTGACCTTAAAATGACTTTGGAATGGTCTCTAGTTAACCTTGAGGTGTTAAACAAACAATAAATTCAAATTCAGCGGCCTCAAAAGTCTACATATCTTCTTTTATAGATCTATTTAGTAGATTTTTCTCACCTTGACCTTGAAATTACCTCTGCCTGGACTCCGAATTCGGATTTAGCGACTTCAAAAACAAACTCTTTCAAATTTATTTAGTGAACTTTACTTCATTTGACCTTGAAATGATCTTGAACCTGGGAGAGTTAGCAGATCTCAGATTTGTATTCAGGGCGCCTAATTACATAAGAATAAAATAGTCTGGTAAAATAGGCATCCACTTTTTTTTGTAAACCTGTTTATTTATAATGCATTTTTTAGATTTTACAAGATCTTAGTCTCGAAATAAATGCAGGAGAAACAGTAGCTCTAGTAGGAAGTTCTGGATGCGGAAAATCAACAGTTTTACAACTGGTGCAAAGATTTTATGATCCAATTAATGGAAAAGTGAGTTAGTGGAAGAACCAAATTACGTTATATACACTTATGTCCTACAAATCGGATAGTCGAGTATAGCCAATGAAGAGATATAGCACCACCAAGGTTTTCGAAACGTATTTTAACCCCTTAAATACGAATACAAAGCATGGATTCCCGAAAAATTGTCAGGTAATTTGTTACAAAAAAAAATTGTTAATAATTTAAAAAAAAATATTTTTCTGTAAAATAGAAAATATTTTCGTGTTCCTGATTTTAAGTAAAAAGTATCTCGTAATTTTTCCTTCGGACGCATCGTTAAACATTTAAAAATGGCATTTGTGCCCCTTTTCAACATGAATATATATTTTTTTAATAAATATTTTCAAATTCTGCGCTCAGCGATTGATTGCTGAAGTCAAGAACTACAAACACGGATTAATTTCATTGCGAATATGTAATATTTTTATTGCTTTTTAATGCTGTAACCAAATAGCGCTTGCTCAATTATAACGTATAGAAAGAGAAGTGGAAGTCTACTTTCATGCGATCACGTAATGCACATAATCCATTATAGCTTTCGCTGATCGTTGCATGAATACTTTAAACACATTTTAATATATAGCTTCTTCTTGTTCTACTTCCGCTTCCGTTAGGACTATGGCCTGTATGTTATTGCTTTTCTTGGGAAATTGAAGACCAGCTATTCCGCCATTTTTTCGGGAGTCTTCCAGGTAGTCCAAAACCTTCCTTTAACTATTTTAGTCAGGTGTTAGTTCCATTTTCTTTTACTCTCCAGATCCCATCTTATTATATCTTGAATATTGCCCTACTGTCTGGTGCTCTCGTTTCTTATGGAGCCTAATTTGGTTTTGCCTACTACAGTTCTTAGAATTTTTATTTAAGCTGTTCTTAATGATTGTTTTGTTCTACTTGTGTCAGCTCTAGTTTCTATACCGTAAATTACTATTGGGCGTACACAGGTTTTGGTTATTCTTGTTTTTGTTTCCATTCTAAGATGTTTATTTCTCGGTATGATATTCCTCAATGCTTCTGATACTATTTGATTAGTTGTTTCCGCGCAAGTTACGGTTGTCTGGTATGTTCACTCCCACATGAATGTCATCGTTTGATCTATTGCTTTGTTTATTACTAGACATCTTATTAGTTCTTTTGAGATGTTTAGGCATTTAGTTTTTTCAGTGGACATGGCCATGTTGTAGTTTGTGGCTGTAGTATTGAACTTGTGCAGGTGCCTTTGTAAGTCATCTTCGTTGTTGGTGATCAGAATTTGCATAGCAAACTATATATATATATATATATATATATATATATATATATATATATATATATATATATATATATATATATTGACAGTTTAGCTTTGGTTTTTATTTATTGAAATTAAGTTTTTCAATAATTCTGATGACTTTCGGACAAGCGTCTATTTCTGTGAGAATCTGACATTGTTTAGTTTCATTCTATCGAAAGTTAAGTTAATAAAACATAAGAAAGCTGGTTTGTGAAATTCAATAGCTTTTTCAGCGATTTGTCAAATGATATGTATTGCGTCTACTGTAGATCTATTTTTTCGAAATCCTTGCTATTCTTCATTGACTTATGTCAGGTCATTTAGGGTTTCGGTAATTAACATTGTAAACAGTTTACACAAAGTCTGTAGTAATGATATGGCTTTATAGTTGAACGGGTTCTTTTTATTACCTTTTTTTTATGGATTCATATAATTATGCTTAGTTTCCAATATTGTGGGATACTCTCTAATTCGATTATTTTGTTGAACAATTTAGTTACTTCTCTTTCTAATTTTTTCTCGCCGTATTTTAGTTGTTCGTTGGTGATTGTGTCTGCCCCCGGCGCTTTTCTGTTTTTCAGCTAATTATTAACTATAAGCATCTAATCATAAAATAAACAATAAATTAGCAAAAGGAACTTGAGTTATTATAACTATGTTTGCGAGTGGGCGGGTTGATGTCTGTTATGCATAATACTTACAATACCTGTTTAAAATGTGGAATAATAAATAAAATATACTGTCATATAGCACATCAGATAGACTGTATTTTTAAAGTGAGATTCAACGATTTGAACAACTATGACCGTATTAATATCTTCGCGAGCTCGTAACATTGTAACTTGTTAATAACGCTACCACCGGTACTTTAGTTCAGGCGCACTGTTGAATTTTATATTCAAAATAGACATGTTGTTGAGGATAGCAATATTACTAAATCCGAAAAAGATTATTATTTTAACGTTGATTTCTACATTATTTGTTGAGGAAATAAAAAAGGCAAATTTAACAAATACTGACCAAGTTAGATGTCGAATACGGTTAGCTGCTGATTTGCATCGGGAAATTGTATTTTGTTGCTTGAATATAATAGCCAAAGAAGGTGACGCTCTTTTATAATAAACTTTAATCGTATAATTCTAGACATGAAACATTTTATTTAGTTTCAAGCGACTTTAAATACGCATTAATTGAATATAAAAAGTGCTGATTGAATGCGAATGATGTCATTTTTAGATTTGTTCAAGTGCCACATGATCGATAAGTGCTATAAAAATATACACATAAAAAAAACGTTAGATAGTTTAAAAGTTAAAAATAAGAATATAGAAAAAAAGAAAATAGTGATCTAAGTGAAGATAATATTGAGGAACATAAAAAAGTTAAGCTTGGTCAAAAAACAATATCAAAGCAATTATCAGCGAAGCAAGTAGTTATGTGATAGATGCGAGAGAAAGCATCGTACAAAGGAAATTCTCAACTACATGAAATCGAATCATGGACACATACTGAAAAATTATATACTTCCCGATTATTTACAGATCCCATTTTCAACAAATTGTGTTAATATTTCCAAGAAAACTTCGAAAATTAAGTATCACGCTCAACGCTTTATATCGTATGAAAAAAAAATATATAGAAAATATTACAGATCAAAAAAAACTGAAGCAACGCACTAGCATATACAAAGCTAGTGTGGTAGCATCGGGACGATTTTCACATCAAGGTCCAATACTAACTGTATATGGTAGTTACATCAAAACTACCACACCTTAAAAGGTCAAGGAATTTCCAAAGGCGCTGGTTCAATTGCTTTTCGCTGGGATTAAATAAGAGTCACTGGTTCAACTAAATATATATAGTAAATAACCTTTAACCAATTCACCATCTACTAAAACTTAACATTCTAATTTTGGAAAGGCTGTGTAGTTCGTCTGAAGAGAGAAAAGAATACAAGGCTTCTTTTACTCTTATCCTTATATAGGATAATGTAGGTTAATCGATCTTGATGAGAAATAAGACTATTTTCTTTTAAATAATGAAATAAATAACTGTGTAGACAAGAGATTAATTTTAGTTAACCGAAAGGTTAAAACTGGAATTGGTTACGTGAAGCCGAAAAGTTGAGATTAAATATGGAAAATTATAAGCCCAACGAACGGGATATTGTAATACATCGAGAGAAATATGCGACTTATGTGCGACGAGAAATTGAGTATGTTTTGCACCCGTATGAAGTGTGCTACTTAAGGGTTAACAAAAAACTGACTATCTCGCATGGTAGGAGATAAGCAGTTTTAATTGGATAGCGAATAAAGATGGCCGTATGTTTCATCATCTTGACTAATAATCGATCAGCGTTACTATAAATATTACAAAGAGGAAAAGGGTTGATTTGATTAAGCAGACAAAGGAGACGGTTGATATTTATAGATTTTGTAGCTTTTGTTTTTTACATTAAAAACGCGGAGCATCGAAAATGGTTATAAATATGAGGAAAATAAAATGTTTGTTTGAATTTCGAACAGCTAGTTATAATAACTGAAGTTCCCTATGCAATTATATAGTTTATTTAATGATTAGGTACTTATAATTAATTAATGAAAATAGATTTACAAGGTGAGCCATTATAATCTATAGATCCAAATAGCTTTAAAATTACTCCATTAATAAAAAAGTGGTTCCGTAAAAAATTGTCAAGGACAGAGGAGGGTCATGCATCTTTACTAATCACCTTGACCTCTAGGTCAATTTTCAAAGTAATCGGGAGGATTTTTTAAATAGAAACCCCCATTTTTATTGCAAAAATGAAACGCGAAGAAAATTTCCTATTCAACAGTATGAATTACATAAGGAGTAAATTCACATCTAGAGGTCATTTGAAAGTCAAATATCCTACTGCCTGGGATGCACCAACAATTCAGAAACTGTGATCTGAAGTTTGACCTTGACTTTGACCTTGAAGATCATATCAAAGTCAAGCTAACTTTTTAAATGATACCCCATTCTACGAACCCCGAAAATGGAAATAATGGAAAATTTTACTAACGGATATGGCCTTGAAATGACCTAGAAGGTCAAAATCAAGGTTGTTTTGAAATCAAATATTAAAAAATCCTGAAATGGTAGGACATTGGGGAATGTTTAATTCTTAGGGGAAAATTAGGGTACCGGGGGTTTGGATGAAATTGAAAAATTTTTCCTTTGGAAATGATCTTCAATGACGCCTCTTAAACCTTTCGGATCATTCACAACGTGAAACTGCTGAAAAATCGCTAAAATATGATAGCTCGACGTCGTTTTTTTAAATAAAGAAACTGCAAGAATTATTTATTTTCCCTTATCGTTTGAATTCTTCCAACTGTCCTTGTTTGGCCGATTTTTCGCAGCTTTACATTGTGGCTGTCCCGCAAGGTCCAAAAGGTGGTCACTGAAGGTCATTTTCAAAAGTAAAAATGTTTCACTATCATTCAAACTCTCAGTGCTCTAATTTTCCCTTGAGCATTGAACAATTTCTAATATTCTGCCATTAGCGAATTTTTAATATTTGACTTTAAAATAACCTCGACATTGACCTTCGAGGTAATTTCAAGTTCATATCCGACCGTAAAATTTTCCGTTATTTCCATTTTCGGGGTCAAAATTATGGGGTCCCGTTAAAAAAATTACCATGATCTTGATATGATCTTTAAGGTCAAGGTCAAATTTAAGGTTATCTTAAAATAGACGGTTTAATTTTCAGACACATTTGTAGAAAAGTTTTCCATCATCACTCTTAGTTTTTGAATTATTGGTTCATTCAAGGTCTGAAGACATTTGACATTCAAATGACCTCTAAATGTAATTTTATCCCTTATGTTATACACACTATTGGATAGGAAATTTTCTCTGCATTTCATTTCTACAATAGAAAATGGGGGTTTTCATTAAAATATCACCTTGGCTTTCAAATGGCCTTGAAATTTTTACTTCAAAGGAAAAAAGCATTATTATCTTAAGATCAAGATCAAGATCATTTCATTTACCTTAAAGTCAAGGTTTCTGGAGATAAATGGTCTCCTCTGTCCTTAACAATTTTGATCTGAACCATTTTTTTTAAATGGAGTGTTTTAAAATATATTTGGATTTATAGATTAAAATGGCTCACCCTGTATATTAAAATGTGTTTAGAACATTAATGCAATGATCAACAAGAGCAATAATGTATTATGTGCACTCGGTGAACACCTAGAATTAGACTTTCACTTTATTTCATATGCGGTGACACGAACTTTATAACTGATGGAAATGCTATTTGTTTATAGCGTTAAAAACATTAAAAGCATTTCATTTCGCATTGCGATTAATTCCAACTTGTAGCTCTTGATTTGGCTAACAATTGTTGGGCGAAGAATTTGAATACATTTATTTAATCAAAAGTTTTTAATGTTGAAAAGTGTCAAAAAATGTCACTTTTCACAAAGTTTTTAACTCAAAAACTATGCGTCGGACGGAAAAAATTACAAGAGAAACTATTTACTCAGAAGTGGCCAACGAATACGAGAATATTATTTATTTTGTATAATTTTTTTAATTATTAGCAATTTTTTTATAACAAATTACCTGACCATTTTTGGGAATCCACCCTCAGTATTCATAATGAGGGGAAAATACATATAAAAATTTTGGTGAAGCCAAGTTTCTTCATTAATAAATTTAAATATTATAAAAACTTCCTTTATCTTATTTCAGGTATTTATAGATGGAAAAGATTTAAGAGATTTGGATCTATCCTGGTACCGACAGTTCATCGGGGTAGTAAGCCAGGAACCCGTACTTTTTGACACTACTATTGAAGAAAATATCAGGTATGTAGGTTCAAGTATCAGAGTTCACTTAAAATATTTGAAATTTAAACCAGTAGCCCGCCACCTAACGACTGTTTGTCTGAACAGTCTGCATCAATGTTAGAATGCATTTTTGAGCTATTAGAATGAGGCTTAACACGAAAAGTCAGTGTGGCCTATGTACCTTAGCGACGGACCGCAGCGCCTCAAGTATGTAAAAAACATGCCAAAATGTTTATATACATCAGACAGAAATTTTGAGGACTTCTTATAATGCCGTGTTGCAAATCCATTGGCATATGTAAAAATAAATTGACCGCTTGACTCATATGTATCATTATAAATTTTATAGTAAGCGAAAGATAATTATTTAAAAAGTCATAAAAACTTATACAGCTATAAAAAAAAAAGGTCCAAAAGTCTTGGCAGCAGTTGTCAAATTCGCGCGCTGAACTCTCGGTGATAGCGCAGCGTAACGCAAACGGTGATATACCATTGTTCCATAATATAATTTATATATTTTAAGTACTGAATAACCTTAGAAATAACATATGACATTAGTGACAGGCCTGAGTGGTGCTGGATTATATAACTTTTATCAATTGATATTACATTGGTATAAAATTCAGAACTGGACTTTAAATTGACTTTGTAATTTAATATGAAAATTATTCCACTTTAATACATTAAATATTGTAAATTAAAGCCGACTTTTTTGTGTATTAATTAGCAGACAAAGTTATTAACGATTTCAAAGGCGTTGGGATAATACGATGCCCAATCATAATTTATTGATCAGGGAAAATCGAATTCTATATTACACGATTGATGTAATTTCTAAGTAATTTTCTCTCAAATCGACGAGTTCTCCCAGTACTTTCGGAATACGAAAGATAATAATTAATTAGGTGATCAAAACTTATACTGCTCACATAATGGTATGCATGCGGGTAGAACTGGCGTCCCTACACTGCGATCTAATAGATCTATTGTGCTCTCCTACTGCTACCAAATCGTAAGAGATAACACCGGCTAAAGCAGATCCTCTAGTCCTATTTCCCTCAGGAACCTTAGGATGTTGGTCGGCTTCAAAGTGGAGAGCTCTCCTTTTTCTAAATGTTGTGCTTTGAAGAACCGCATTTTAGAGCGCTGTACTCTGAAAGGATATCAACAGAGGTTTCGTCTTCCTCCTCACAGAATATGTACTCTTCTCCTCCTTCCAATCCAAGTTTCTTGAGGTGTCCCTTCAGGTGGCAATGCCCCATCATGATCTCTGTCAAAACTTTGACTTGGTATTTACTTAGGCTTATGCATTCCTTGAATCTCTTCTGGTCGTAGTTCCCAAGAAGTGTCTTCGCTTGTCCTTATTCTTACAGCTCCGTAATTGGATCTTCTATTTTTAGTTCTTCCAGTATTACGCTGCTACTGATTCCACAGAAAGGCTCTGGTCCCAGAAATAGTGTCCCACCTCCTTTTCTTGCGAGCCTGTATACTGTTTCATTTCCCTCTACCCCGGTGTGTCCCGGTACCCGATCATCTTGGAGCTGATTACTTGAGAGCTTAGCGCATAATCTCTTGGCCGCGATAATTTTTTTCTTTGTTAAAATAAATACATTTTCTAATGACATATATTTCTGCCTGAAAAATGCTTGATAACTTACACAAGCTTTCGTAGTGTCTGGTACCGGGTTCATATACTCCTATTCCAGTTCCCTCCGTTGTTTTGGAGCTGTCTGTATGACATTTAATGGATTTCTTGTTGAATTTTTCAATGGTATTTCTGTCCCATTCGCTTTGTGGCTCAATTTTGTTTTCAACATCTCACAAAGTTGAATTCCTTTTCCGTTTCATCTTGGGGCATGACCCAGATTGGTTGATTTCTGAATGAGAGATTGGGTCTTCATTTTATGACCTCATCTCTCATCGTCCTATAAATTGTCCTCTTTGCCCTACTTTCCACATGTATACGTAGAGGTGTAAGGTTTAGGATTACTTCCATGGCGGTTGTTGATCAGATTTTCACAAACCCGTTATACACGCACAGACCAGTCTTTGAATTTTCGAGAGGTTGGCTCTTGTATTAGCCAGATCGGTTCTTTTGCTTCAATTTATTGCCCCATATGTGATGATTGGTCTCACTATTGCAGTGTACATCATTGCAGGATTTTTGGGTTTGTGCCCCAGCTTTTTCCCGCAAAGTTTCTACAGGACATCAAAACTTTTGTAGCATTGTTATTAATTCTTTTTTGTGTTTGTTCCAGAGAAGTTTATTATACAAGATCAGTCCCAGATACTGAACCTCTGACTTCCACTCAATAGCTTTTCCATCCATGATGGTGATTTTCAGTTCAGATTGAGGTTTCTTTTCCTGATGAAGGCTACAAAGGTGGTTTTGGCAAGGTTGATATTTAGTCCCATCATTTGGCACCATTACCTGGTGTGTTGAAGCTCTCTGTGAACTATGTTACAGAAAGTATTCTTGAATTTGCCTCTTGCGATTACGACTACGTCATCGACATAGCCCTAACAAGATATGCCAAGGTCAGTGAGATTACAAAGGAGTCAATCTACAATTAAGCTCCAGATAAGTGGAGAGGCTACTCCCCCTGAGGGCATTCTCTGGTTGTACAGAGGACGATAGTGTCCTGTTCTATCTCTGTCTCTGTTATTCTTGTGGAAAGAAGTCGCACTATCTATTTGGACATCGTTTCGTCCAATCCACTGTCATCAAGTAGTCTTTAGACTGTCTCGTGTGGAGTATTATCAAAAGCCCCGTCTATATCTAGAAGGGCACATATTACAGTTTCCTTACTCTTCAGTGTTTATTGAATCTCTACCTATTTGATGAGGATGCAGTGACGCTTGTTCAAGAATTTCTGTTCTGATATAATTATCCACTACTTTCTCCATAGTTTTTAAAATAAACGATGTGAGACTGATGGACGACAAGAATTTAGAGTGTGTAGTGTCCTGTTTTTCAAGGATTTCTTCTTCTGAATGCGATTATTTTATAATCTGAAAAAGAAGGTTCCTTCAATACCCTCCAGTTTTCCACCAGATTTGTTAAGCTTGATGCACTTAATGTGATGTATAACACTTCTTCCCTTACCCGTGTTACAAATATAGGGGCATTTCTTATATTGTTTATAGCAAGATTACATTTAAACCCAATAGTAGGGGCAGTTTCTTTTCCTAACGGTACACTACTAATCTCTTCACTTCTGGTGGTAGTATAGGCTAGTCTCCTGCGAAGTAGCTGAAGGCTATGATGATCTCTAGCTTTTTCTTCTTCAGTTCGAGGTATGCTCGAATAAGAACGAGGTCTCTTGACAAAAATAATTAATATTTTCTCTTAACATGATACATGGTCTGGGTGTGCCATTACTGACATGACTGACCTTAGCATTCTTGCAGTGTAATTCTTTTTCCTGATTTCTATTCGATCCAGGGTTCCTGGATCAGTGAAGTCTCCAGCTAAATTCTAGTGAACGTCCTAGTAATTATAGCTGAGACGCCATTAGCATGGTGAACATTCACGATGTTGATGCCTGCCATTTTCATGTTATTGGGAGAGAGTGCCGTCTACTCCCATAAGAGTGATATTTATTCCTTTGGGGGTGATGTCCCCATCATCTTCTCCTTCTGTTTCTTCGACCTCCGTTGTAATTTTGTCGGATGATGGTACTCCGAAATAGAGGTCGAAGATGTGGAGACTCCCCACACTTTCCACATCGTCATCTTTAGAAATATTAGGAATCACTTCCCGGATGTTCTTCTTGTCCTTCTTTAGGCCGTGCCGGGGGATTTTCCAAAACCGATAGTGGGTGGTGTGCCCATGGCCTCAGATTTTCTGGCAAGATAGGTGGTCGATTTCTGTCCTCAGTATTTGGCCTTTGTCTTCGTCCTTTAGCTTAATAAGCTTTCATTTTAATCTTTTCATCCCATCGTTTTGGGTTTTTATTAGCTGTAGAAGCTTTCTTGCTACTGTTTTTTGGCTTTTAGGGAGGAATATTGTCACTGTGTGATTTGGAATGTCATGTCACTCTTACGTCATGAGTTCTATTCTCTTCCAGCCTTTTAGCTTTGGTGCCTTTGCTCGGAGCCATGTTGCCTACTGTGAAGCCTCACAATCGATCAGAATCACATCTAGACGGAAATTGATGCTTCTGAACTAGACTTATATTCCCATCCTGCATAGATCTCTTCCACTAATGCCTCCTCCAATAGAGTCGGCTCGTTCGCGCTGAAAGTAGTCTCAGGAAAAGTTTTTGCGAAGGATAGCAATCTTGATTAATTTCAGGGCAGCTGCGGAGCTCCCATTAGTGGAGGAGGTGGCGGTGATCTTCCCCGTTCTTTTCTTCTTTGATTCTGGTTTTTGGGGTGCAGTTGCACCTACCTCCTCCTTCTTACAGTTTAGTTTGTTCTTTTGATCTGCTGTAGTTTTATGTTGCGCCGGCTTGTTTCCGGCTTCCTCTGGTGCGAACCCTTCATTGAGATAGCGCAAATAACATTTTACTCCTGCCCCACTTGATTCTCGCCTCAGATGAGCGTTTTGGCCTCCTGGTTTTCTCAGTTCAGGTAATGGAAGTGAATTTTACTTGTTTTTTTTCCTTTTCTTTTTGGTGGAGGGTGTAGAGAGAGCAGTTTTACTCTCTTTCTTCTTCCTTTTTTCTTTGTCATTTTCCCCATTCGTTCTTTCCTTTCCTATTCTAATGGATTTAAAGATGTAATGACCTATTAAATTATTATTGTTCCCCCACTATAAATTTTATAATGATTTAAAATAGTTAACTTTTTTACATGTCTACATGTTTCGCAGCAATATATTGGACCATCAGCGGATTTTTTTTTTGCTATAAATAATCAAAATAAATAGTTCTCAAAGTTTAAGCCTAATGAAGGTAAATATTTTGTCATATTTTTTTTGCATACTCCAGGCGCAGTTGTTCGTCCTTGGACTGAGTGTCGGCTGGCAGTAATGACTTTTCGTGCTAAGCATCATCGTAAAACCGTATTCTTTTGATGTTAATGAGACACTAAACACTGTTGCTAGCTTTTAAGCTACAAAAACGATAAGGTCAGGTTTAATATTATCCAACCATACTTTTTGAATCAAAAGGTCTAGAAAATATACAAGATTACTTGTCTGAAAAAGCTTTCGATCCTTATTTCCTCTTTTACTAGCCAACCTTCCATATTTACGGAACTACTCTCGTAAGGGGCCTCTACAGAAAGTAATTCAAAATGTGCTTTAGCATTTTGTCAAAGTGTCAACCCTCTGCTCTAAACCAAAATACTTTTTATAAGTTATTATTATAGAAATTCTGTATCTGAGGAATTTTTTACGTTAGAATCTTGGAATTTAGTATGTAAACTTCCCCTTTGAAAACGTTAAATATACACTTTAACTTATTTCAACATTTTAACCTCCAACCAATACCAGCACACAGCACTGATTAGTTATATTATATCTCACTTGAGTTGCACAAGTTGACTTTTAGAAATGAACGAATTATTTATCAACATTAATATGGTTTTGAATGCAATCTAACATTATAGTTCAAACTCCACTCAGTCAAAACAGATTCATGCAGATTAACTAGAAGAACTTTTTGTGGATAAATTTTCAATATATTTTCTATATTTATAGGTATGGTAATGAAACGGCTACTGAAGAAGATATAGTTCAGGCAGCTAAAATGGCAAATGCTCATGTTTTTGTTAAAAGTTTACCACAAGGATATAAAACTCTTGTAGGAGAAAGAGGTAAGATGCCTGATATACTTATCAATCAAAAAATTGATCTCTGTAGGGTCCCTTTTCATATTGTTCATATTTTCAACCAGTAAATTTCCTTGCTACTAACATTTAAAAATTTTTTTTTACTATACCTAGGTGCTCAATTATCAGGAGGCCAAAAACAGAGGATAGCAATTGCCAGAGCCTTAGTTAGAAATCCAGCAATTTTATTGCTCGATGAAGCTACATCGGCTTTAGATAATACTAGCGAAGCTAAAGTACAAGCTGCATTAGATAAAGTAAGTATATATTTGAATAATATGAAATTATATAAAGGCATAAACATACATTACAATGCGTTTTACACTTTTACCTTTTAGCTTTGAATTACATAGTTTCGATTTGTTTTCCTTATACCGCAGATCGATTGACATGTATAAAGGCGCCTTCTATTTAACGAAATGACTATGAATTTATCAAAGACAAACTATTCTAGTGATATTTTGCTCAGATTAAGATAAAAACATCAGATAATAATCAGTAGTATTTAATCTCGGGATAAGTTTATTGGTGATTGATGAATCGGATAGGGAAGCACACTTAATTTGTAAATATTATAAAAGTGTGGACATTAACATTCGCATGTAACAAATATCGTAAAACTTATCGGAAGGTTAACACATTTGTGAAAAATATGTCAGTTGCCACAAAGTAATTGTGATGTGGCCATCAAAAATCGATTTGCAGGCTGTATGTATCCTCAGGTTAGAGAAATGTTATTCATTCTAATCCATTACTTCGAAAATGAGGACAAGAAGGCTAGTGGAAGCAACGAGGTATCTATAAAAGATAAGTTCTCAAAAGCACTCAAATTAAGTTTAAAATTTTTATAGACGATGTAAACAAATGATGTGAAAAATGTTACTAATATAACGCTTCCAATGTTAAGACATACTTGAGAACAATAGATATACTAAAAATAAGTTATTGTTAGATCTGATCGAAAATCTGAAATTTCTTATAAATTGCTGGCAAAAATTGTATTCAAAAATATCAAGTAAATGAGTCATAATTTTTTCAAAAAATATGCTTTGATAGTTATTCCTCAAAATTTAGAAAACTTATATTTCTGGATGAGACTTGGTTATCTTCGAATAGAAGTAGACCAATCATCATCATTAGGCTTATCCTGTCCACTGCTGAACGAAAGCCTCCCATAATCCCAGCCATCTCTTTCTATGTTGTGCCACTTGTATCCAATTTCCAGCCACTCTTTTTATGTCATCTGTCCACCGACTAGATGGTTGTCCTCTACTTCTATAGGCCTCATATCTTGGCCTCCATCCCACAAGTCTCTTTCTCCACCGTCCATCAGTCACCCTGGCCACATGTCCTGCCCAGTTCCATATAAGATGTAAGATAGATTTCACCGCGTCTGTGACTCCGCACGTTGACCGTTCCATTTTTCGTTGCATAACATGTATTTTGTTAATGTTCTTTTTTTGTCAAAGTAAATGTCTCAGCTCCATACGTGAGAACAGGTTAAAGACCTTTTTTTTTCAAGAATATAGGTAGATTAGATCTCAATATATATCGGAGTCTACCGAATACCGTCCACGATAAAACTATTCTTCGCTGAATCTCGTGCATCTGATTATCTTGCCTAATACCGATCTCATGTCCCAAGTATTTGAATATATGCAATTGTTCTAGACTTATGTTATTGATGTTTAAGAGACTACTCATTACTAGGTTAGTCATATATTGTGTCTTTGATAAATTCATTTTCAACCTGACTTTTCTGAGGCATCGTTTAGCATATCCAGCATATTTTTTGCTTTCTGTATTAACCGGGTCTGTTATTAACGCAATATCTGCAAAACAGAGATGATTTATCAATTCGCCATAGATATTGATTCTTGTTGAATCCCAGTTTATCTTTTTCAACATACTCTCTAGCAATGCAACAAAGAATTTTGGGGAGAGTGTCTTACCTAACCTTGCCTCTCGAGCGAAATTAACTCTATGTCTGCATTGATTTACCGATGTTCTGACATTTGCCGTGGCATTCTCATATATGTTTTTGATGATTGCGGAGCATTGATGATTGACGGGACATTCGCTTAATGCCTCTAGAAGTTTCCGCTTATCCATTGAATCAAAGGCCTTATCGAAATCAACGAAGACAAGCATGAGTGGTCTATTATACTCAATACATTTCTCGATAAGAACTCTGACGGTCAGAAGACGGTCATTTGTCCCATAGCCTGACCGGGATCCCGCCTGCTCTTTTGAAAGAAAAGAGTCTATTTTATTTGTCAAACGGTTTGCGAGTATTTTGGTAAATAGTTTGTATATGTGGCTAAGCAGGCTGATCGACCTATAATTCTTAAGGTCTGTAACGTCGAATTTTTCGTGTACAATAACAATGGTTGCATTTGTTCACTGTGATCGGGTTATTCCTTCTTTAATGCATTTATTAAATAGAACTTTTAAAGCTTTGATGATTCGTGGTCTTTCTTCTTTGATTGACTCTATTGCCAGTTCATCGTCTCCGGGAGCTCTATTGTTTTTCATATCTCTTAGGGCTCGCATGATTTCTTCCTCGATTATTTCTGTAATTCTCCCGATCCCTGATTTAGCACTTTTTAAATGTCGGTTGTGATGAGTCGCTGGTTTGATATATAAAGTTCTTGGTAGAAAAATTTGATATAGTGTAAAATTTCCTCTTTGTGTGTTACGATATTGCCGTATATATCCTTGATCTTCTATATTTCCTTTCTTCCTGTTTCTTAATACTTTCAAACTTCTATTCTCCTCTATGACGTTCCTAATTTTTTCCGTATTATGTTGTCTCTTATGTTTTCTGATTTTTTTTTGATATCTCTCTGTTTAGGGTTCTATATTCTTGTGTCTTCTTGTCTTCCACTTCTCATCTCTGCTTCATTAAAAGTTTTGTTCAGGTTCAGGTTCAGTTATATGCTCCTCGGCACACTTCATTCCAGGAACTCTTTTTCACGATTCAATAAATTTACTTTCCAGCAACAATTTTAATTCCCTTTTATTAACGGCAATTGGGACAGGTAGAACTGATTGAAGTTGGATTGAGCAGGCGTTCCTTATCAGACTATTCAGTACATCCTAGCACTCAAACACCAATTGTGAAGTTACGATACTGAACTTCAGTACGGTTTTCGCAATCTTACTCTTTAAGCTTATGTTTATCACCTTATTCCTATTTATGTCTCTCTCACAAAGATGGGTACACTGCAGAATAGCATAAATTTGCGCTGTAAAGATCGTTATACGTTGTCCAGGAGAGTAGAACTCTCTAACCCCTGCCGAACACTCCAGCCTCAACTCTCTCATCATATCGAGATACATCTCCATACCACCAGGATCCATTTCTCGGAAGATTTTGCTCTCCCTCCCAATTCCCTCTACTTGGCAGAAATATCTTCAGTGAGCGGTTGAGTTTTAAAAGCGACGCCATGTAATCTGTCTGCATGGAGAGTGGTGCACACCTCTCCACCGCGCTTCCCCAGACACTTTATTAGTCGCCCGATCCAATTCTGAAATACCCTAGGCAACTGAAACTATAAACAATCTTCAGGGCCTAGTTCTTCACATATAAGCAAAGAAAAGGTAGGTTCACCAAGACTTCTAGAGCCCTGATGGGAGCAGTCGTCATTGCAATATTCCTACACAAATCATTCTTTAAATTTTGTCATTGTCATTTTCCTCTTTTTGTAGAGAGTATCACCTCTGCCTTTTCTGGGTTGATTCCCTGTGGCACCATCATTTCATCATCGGTGTAGGCCTCTGCATATAAACCAGCGTCATTCAGTTTATTTAGCAGGCTGTCCATTACAAAGTCCCACAGCAAGGGCAATTGAATTCCTTCCTGTACACAGCCCTTATGTGACAGTGCTTTAACAGTTATATTATTAAGCTCAGCAGATATTAGTTTCTGAGTTAACATTACTCCGATCCATGCGATTACTATCGGTTCAGAACCTCGCCATTGTAGAGTATTACACATCGAATCGTTTGACGTATTGTTAAACGTCCCCTCCATATCGATAACGGTCCCTAAGGCGGATCGGCCACTCAACAGCGCGTTTTCGATTCTTATGACGAGTCCTTGCCTGATAGGCTAATTGTAAAGAATGTAAGGGACGCTGCATCATTATTTCTTCTTTGAGGTGTCAATCCACCAACCTGTTCTATCTATCTCGGAAACAAAGACTACTTTTATTTCCTTCCACACCATCGCTATGTTCTCCAGGCTCAAACATGAGCGGAATAGATTTACCAGGTGGCTTATCGGAAGAATTTTGTGGTAAAGCTAGAAATATATCATCCTTACCAGGTGACTTGAAGTTTCCATCGACCATTTCATCCTTTCACATGTCACTATCGTTTAAACTAATTTGTAGTCAAGATGTACTAAAGAGAGTCATCGTTCTTTAAATTCGCCTTCATATTGATTTGAGCCTGGAAAGTGCACTCTTAATGGCTCCCCTAAGGTTTCGTCTTCTGTTGTAGTTTGACCTTCCTCTGGATGAGCCAGTGCTCCAATCCGGGCACCAGAATCTCTTGATAGTATTTTGCAGAGGCGGGATGCTGAGGACATACTTTTCATGCTCTCGCAATATTTTTTCCACACGTTCCCCTGTTAGTTCCTTACAAGTTTCATATATCCTCTCTTAAAGTAATAATTTCGTTACAGGCTAGCCAAAACAGAACAACAATAATAGTTGCCCACAGATTGTCCACTATTAGAGGAGCTAACAAAATTGTAGTAATATCAAATGGAAAAGTTGTCGAACAGGGAACGCATGATGAATTGATGGAGTTAGGAAACGAATACCACACTCTGGGTATAGTTTTTCAAAATTCCTAAAATTTCATACAATAATTAAATATAAATGTTTTAATCTTGATTGAAATTAAACATTTTTTTTAGTGACGACGCAAGTTCAAAGCAGCGAACAATTTAAAAGTCAAGGAAATGAAAAACAAGAAAAGAAACAACTTGAATTAATTGAAGATGATGATGATACTCTTCCACCTGTTAAGGTAAATATTAAAATACAAGGTTTCTCTAAAAGGTCTGTACAACATGTTGATGTAAGTTCCTGAGGCTAGTGGATGAGAATCTATCCCAATTTACTTCAAGAAGCTGATAGTGTGCGAAATACAAGGTGTCAAATTTATAATTTTTTAAAACTGTTTTGAAAATATCTATCTTGATAATAGCTTGATTTACATTAAATTTGATACTTTGGGTTTCTTCAGGGTAAAAAATCGAGATCAAATTAGAGTTTCCATGTACACGACACAGAGAGCCACCAGCGGCACGTCGCCTTCCTCTAAAGGTTAATAATATTTTTGTACCCAGGTATATTAAATTTTTAATTGAAAATTCTTATTTCTTGACATCTTTTGTCCAAAGAAGTAATAGTAAGTGTCGGTTAGAATAACCATTTCTGAGATAATCGAATTTTGAATGTTTTATTGCGTACTGAGATTTGTCGTAACTTCCCTTTTCACTTTATCTAGGCTTAGAATTTCTTAAAAAATTTTGAACGTGTTTAAGGTCCAACAAGTCAACAAGAATAGAAATTTAGATAGCAATGAGCTTAACTTTTTTTCACCAAAACTTAAAGCCGCTCAGAAAGGTACTCTTCTTTAATTTCGAAAAAATAAATCATTTTCGAGATTTTGAAACGAGTTACCCTGTATTTATCCAGCTTATTCTATAGAGGTTTAAATTTCCATTAATTTTTGAAGTGTCTCCTATACGTGCTTGGGTCGTTTTCAGAATATTTTGATTTTTTTTTGTTGAAACTGTCAAAATTCGTATTATTATGATTCTATTTATATTATCTAATTAAGTTAAGTAAGACGAAAACGAAAGACGAAAACGAACCCCATACAACTACAAAGGGGAGTGAGACAAGGGGACACTATCTCACCAAAACTGTTCACTCTAGTCCTAGAGGACATTTTTAAGGAACTTAAATGGGACATCAAAGGTATAAACATCAACGGAATATACTTGAATTATCTCAGATTTGCTGATGACATAATCTTAATAGCAAGTAATCTCCAAGAATTGAACGAAATGCTACAACAGCTAAATGACGTATCCGCTTCTGTAGGCCTTAAAATAAACTACAACAGAACAAAAATAATGAGCCACGAACAGGCAAACATAACAATATGGAACCAGAGGATAGAAAACGTCGAACACTATGTATACTTGGGTCATGACATCGGACTAAGGAAATCAAACCAGGATGTTGAAATAAAAAGAAGAACACAACTGACTTGGACCGCTTCCGGTAAACTTCCATACATCCTGAAAAATAATTCAATTCCCATAAATCTAAAAAGAAAAGTATACGACACATGCATATTACCGGTGTGTACGTATGGATTAGAGACCATGTCACTCACCAAAAAGTCCGCTAAAAAATTAGAAACAGTCCAAAGAGCGATGGAAAGAAACATGCTTGGAATATCATTAAGAGATTGGATTAGAAACACCGAGATAAGACGCAAAACGAAAGTAAAAGATATCGTGAAGGAGGTGGCAAAGATGAAGTGGCGATGAGCTGGTCACATAGCCCGATATGAGGACAACAGATGGACACGAAGAATCCTGGAATGGAGACCGAGGGAGACAACAAGAAGCACGGGAGGACCTCAAAAAAGATGGGTAGATTACATAAGGACAGTGGCGGGCAAACAGTGGATGAGTTTGGCGAAGAATAGAGGAAGATGGAAACAATTTAGAGAGACCTACATCCAGGAGTAAATGGACAGAGGTTGGCAAAAAGAGAGAGAGAATTAAGTTCGAATAATAACACCACTTTCATCAATTACTTTTAATTTCCTATTAACTACTTGTTAAACATTTCACTGTTAAATCAGCACCTTTAGAAAATACTCAAATAAAAGTCTAAAGTCTCACTAGAAGCAGGACTAACAATTATAACCAATCGATATAATTTTTCTATAAGGACGCGATCCTATTAAATAGTTTTGCATTACTCCTGCCCTCTCCTAATGCTGGTCGTCTTGATCATTTTTGATAGTTCCGTGGTATGCTTTCAACCTGTGGAGTTACACTGCGTTCATTTTGGCCTTGAAACTTCATTAGATTCTATAAACAACGTCACTGATCCTATTCAGAACAGTATACGGTCCTTCCCATGCTGGTATCACCTTGCTGGAACCCTGTCAAATTTCATTCTCTCTTTTGTAAGGAATTTACCCATTGTTCAACCTCTAGACATACAATTTAAGGTTCCTTCCAAGTATGACCTTGGCTGTTGTAACTCCGGTAGTTTCATGAACTATGAATTGGTAGGCCATTAGAAAGATTGGCAAATATTTGTCCAAACTTTTCTGATATCTGTCCAAAATCTTTGAGACGTGCTTTTCAATGATCCTATTAAATCGTTCAACAATGCCATGTGACTGACAATATAAAGCGATTGTTCTGGTTTTATGTATATAGGTAATTCGTAGAGCTTTTAAAAAAAGCTTCGATTCAAAATTGTGTCCTTTGTTAGCCTGCAGCTCTAAAAGAATTTCAAATGGGCTGAACACATTATCGACTCGGACTTCAGCTACTGTTGAGGTTTCTGCTTAGAGGTGACAAACGCCACAGGTTATTTACTGAAGTAGTCAATCGCAACTAAAATGCATTTGTTGCCATTATCTGTTTTTGGAAATGGTCCAGCAACATCAACAGTTATTAATTCAAAAGGTATTCCAACATTATACTTGTTAATTTTTTCCTTAGATCTTGTGCCTGGATCTTGGCTAGGTACTACCAACTGAGTTTTTCATTGTCATTTGCACTTTTCCAGGATCTTTTTAGTATCCGGTCTTCAACCAATAGTGAGTTCCACTAAGCTCAACGTGTCTTGAATGTAAATGCATTATCCGAGATATCTCCTCAACTAGAACGTCTTTTGTTATTTTCTTTAAGTTGAAGAAATGGCACCAGATCATTATCCTCAAGTTGATCTTTCCTCATCTTATTATACTCCATTCTTGATCAACTTCAAAAGTGACTCTTCGAATAGGAAATTCTCCTCTTTGTTCTATTCTATCACAGTGCTTGCATTCTTTCTTATATGGTTTTCTTGACACGGTAGATCCTTTGCTATGCAGTCTTCCTGGTTTATGTTTGATTTTAAAATTGTAATGTTATAGTCAAACCATCTTGCTACTTGTCTTTCAGGCTGCTTTATATTTAGAAGCTATTTAAGAACTGTGTGGTATGTCCTTATGAAAAATTCCTGTCCATACAAATATTTATGAAAATATTGGACAGCTTTGATCATGGCGAGCAATTTTTTCCTCTTGGCACAATAATTTCTTTTAAATTTTGAATGCAGTTGATTGAAATATTCAATGACTCTTTGTTGCCCACCCTGTATAGAGAAAATAGAGCTCTTACCCGTATGTTGAAAGCATCCGCATCCAATATCAATGTTCCATAATCTTGTGGGTATACTGGAATATAAGCAGCCTTTAGTTTCCGTAAAGCTTGGTCACAATCAGAGTAACATTAATAAAAAATCTTTTCTTCCGTAAGCTTATGCATGGGTGAAGCAATATTGGCAAAACCTCCTACGAATCTTCTATAGTATGTGCATACCCCAAGGAAGTTTCTCAAAAGTTAGAGTTTCCTTATCATTTCTTAGAAAAAGTCCCTCAATATTAGTAACCAGCAAGTCCAAAAACATGAGAAGAATCTTGGATGACCAAGAAAACCCCCTGTGCACCAGGACTATAATGAGAACAGAATTAAAAATAAGTCGGTAGTTCAGGTTAGTTCAGGTTAGTTCAGGTTATAATGAGAACAGAATTAAAAATAAGTCGGTAGTTATCAGGATTACCCCGGGAGATATAGACAAACGCGGTTGAAGAATTTTCTTATTGACAATACCCGAGTAAAAACGTTTTTGATTTCTCCAACTTAATTTTACCTTTTTAGAAACTAGACGAGGAAGCTGAAGTCGACAACTACTTAAAAAAGGCATCGTTAATGTCCTTATTAAAATTAAATTCTCCAGAATGGTTCTCTCTGCTTCTTGGTGCTCTTGGAGGAGCTGCCATGGGATGTTCTACGCCTATTTTTGCTGTTTTGTTTGGCAGTATTCTACAGGTATAATTTTTTTAATATTAATTTATGTTTAAAGTCACTTTTTAGCTTTAAATGGATTCAATGACAACAAGAATACACAACGAATTTCCAATTCTTCGAGTGATTTCATAAAAATTCAAATACACTACTTTACGTCATTTTAAGACTGTTAATTGATGTCCATACAGTGTAAATTAATAGGTTGATTTTAAGTAACTACTTCATTAATAATTTAATGCAACCTGATTGATATCGAATGAGTTATTTATTTTTATAATTTTTAGGTGCTTCAAGATGAAGATGCTGATTATGTTAGACACGAAACTAATAAATATGCTTTGTATTTTGTTCTGGCTGGAGTAATGGCTATGACTGCAACATTTTTCCAGGTAAAGCTTAGCCGGTTAAAGATAGCAATTGAAATTTTGATTTAATTTAGCTAACTTATTTTGATCCATATCTTTATTATACGTAAAGCTTATATGTTTCGATGAATTATTTCAAAAAAAGGAGAACTGTCAAAAATAAACTCCGAATTCCAGGATTCAAACTTTCTAACCCCAAATATTTCAACATACATGCAGTTTATCTAATAGCGGAAATTCCCACTGAAGGTTAAGAATTTTTCAACATAAAAAGTAAAATGTAGATTTACGCTTCTCCAAGATTTAGATGACGTAAAGAAGAAAAAAACAACATCATTAGTCATAAGATCATTGAGAGGTGAATAATGACTTTACGTAGCCACATTTTAGAAGAAATTATTACACAAGGTGGCCGGCAAGTACATCTCAAACTCCCAGCGGTGTGCATAAAGCGTTAAAATAAACTTGACGTTTCTTATCTTGAAGGTACGGGACCTAGTGATTTACCTTCTAGGCTGTAACTCTTGAATATACCTATATGTTTTAATAGAATTTTGGAATGTTGAATATTTGATAAAGATCCAAAAATATAGGCGATAAATAACTTTTGAGATTACCAAGAAAATCAGGAAAGGTCTCACCACCTTACTAATGGACAGGTGTCAATTTTCTGAGCCGAAACCCGATTTATTAGATACCTTGGACAATTGTCTAAAAAAGGGGTTCTATATTAGCTTCGAAAAATAACCTTTTTGAAAAAAAACTTGAATTATGATATACCCTAGTAATAGCAGTAATTACATATTGTGTATAATTAATTAGGCTCATTGCTATCAACAACCTAAATTACTATAACTCTACAGTTCTAATTCTATCTAATCTGACCTAATCCAACCTACATCTACATTATTACTTAATCAATACTAGTTATCATTAGAAACCAATCGACTTACTAATTTAGAGTAATGCTAATGTGAATGTGTTTATGGTCTTTGTATTGACAGTGTGAGCAAACGTCGGATACAAAACGTTCGGAATAGTTGTCTAAAATTGATTTATACTATAAGAGATCCGAATCGCGTGTCTCAAAAGCTGAAAAGTAAACATGGCAGCGGCATACCATAGAAAATGAACCATTACCTATCTCCTGTTTTTTCTATAAAATACTTAAAAATAGATCACCCAAACATTTACACATTAAACCAACATACAGGAGAAATATACACAATTTAGATTTAAAATATAAACAATTTCTCACAAGAAAGAAATATATAAACGTTCATTTTCTAATATCTCCTGATCAAACAATAGTTTTAAAAAGCAAATAAAAACAAACCTTTTTAACTACCAATATGTGACAGAATTTGATCATAGACTCCTGCCAGTGACATATTGAGGTAGCGTTAGCCAGTCTATCCATAACTAAATTGTTGCCATACATTAAATTGTAACTATTTTAATAATATAATTAAATTTCACAGTACTAAAGACACTCTGGAAGACTGGTCGTTTAACTTCTCTCTTGCAGCTTTAGTACCAAACAAATACGGTTATTTAAGCTTACCAAAACCATGACTCAGAACTTCAGGACTCAAGAAAGGCTGCTAATTAGTTGGTCAGAAGACATCTCTTGTTTTGTAGGTCTCGCAACAGCGCGCCCGCAAGTTAATTCGCGTGAAGGTTTTATTTAAATTGAATAAAACAAGTTTCTCAAAGACTTAAATCTATTAAACAAAAATAAATAGAATAACGAACTATTTACAGTGAGAAACTTAAACCTAATAACAATTCAAAAAAAAAAAAACTAACAGAATTAGTCTAATTGGCCGATTTAATAACCAAAAATATAAAACCCAATTTAGAAAGAAACACTTATAAATAGCTTACTAACATATTGAATAGAAAAAAAAATGAAACGCGAAAAACAGCTGTTTATATTACTTAATCAAACCAATGAAAGTCGCAAAATGCCCGACTAAAATAACACACGATATTCCCTTAATCTCACAAATTAAATCAACACAAAGATAACCCTCTTTCCCGACGATTATATCTGTGACGTAATTATTCTACGGCACTGGTACTCACAGTACCGTTCTAACGACATTCAAATTATGACTCACATTTACTATTCCTTAAAAGAGTGCCTTCGAATCTTACACCCCCTCGACACTCCTCTGATTCCCGTTTGTATCCATATTAGCCGATGGAACCCTGTGATCATTAATTTATTTCCTTTAAAGTTCGAAGGTTTCGATCGTTACGTGCTGAGGGCGTTAGCTATTCTATACCGGATGTTTGATTCCCAAATTGGCCTGTGAGCGACTAAATCCTAATTTTTATATAAACACAATTAATAAAACTATTCTATTTCTTTCTATAACTAAAGAAATAAGATAATATAACGTCTGTGAAAAAATCTGAGTGCCCTTTTATTCATATTGCTAGTATTTAATTCATTCTTTCTTGCAATCAGGAAAAACAGTCGCCATATTAGATTCCTTTCACAGGTCAAACGTTATATTACAGTATAATGAGTTTATTGATTATTCATTTGTTTCCTAATAATGGGAAAATCGTTCAATATTTTAATACATTTTAACGGTATTTCATATACCATATGTTAAAAAAAGCTACCCTTATCACGTCGGTTTTATTTTCATAACCAGGGTAGGATTATCTCAACAGATTTATAGACAAATCTTAGAGAGGGTCTTATTACGTCTTCATAAATTGAGTGAGTTTATGTATTTTTAAGAAAACATTTAAACGACAAAGATAATAAAAGTTAAGCTCGATAACTGATTTATATTTTCCTTTGGACTTTCTTGAGTAGTAATAAAAAAAACTTATACTACCCTATTCCCATGAGAAATCTATTCACAGAGTGATTATTTAATTATTCATTTTAACAGAATATAGTTCACATTGAACAGTGTAAAATAATTGATAATTGTTCCGTTACAAATAGTTGTGATTGTATATATTTTGTGTGCAATTAATTCAATTTAAAATCTCTTTATTGTTTCAATTCAACAATAATATGTTGTAATTACAATACAGGTTTTCAATTTTTGTTGATGATGACAGCAACTGCCTGGCCAGCATGAAAAACTGCAGGAAGCGGGGGCCAGCGGGTATCTCTAACATATTTTAAATAGTAGTATATTTGCTAATCTTCGGTGTAACCTTAAGCTCGTTTTAATTTCAGTTTTATGAAATAGATTTGAGAGAGTTATTGAACTATTTCTTTTATTTAAGGAACTTTAATAGTTTATTTAAAGGAAAAACTTTTTGAGATGGTTTCATGTGCAGGTTATGTCATATTTATATTGTCCTTTTTAATTATATTTAGTCATAGTGTGACGCTTTTTTCCTAAGGAATCAAGTCGTGCCCGACGGATCTACTTTGGTTACGGCAGCGGAACATCGATCACTGGACATTTATCGGGCATACAGTCATCGGTCAAATGCTCAGCGCAGGGGTATCGGCATAGTAGTATTTACTTACAATCGGGATATCCCTGCTCTCTGAACTGTTCAACGGTTTGACTGCCCGATGATCAAAACATCCACCCGATGGTCGGTTCTCGGGCGCCATCGCGGTAGAAAATTAGGAAAGGAACCGACACTGCCCGTACTTATAAGGGTCCTCGGCAGTAACAGTAGGATGATATAACATTGCCCGTACTTACAAGGGTCCTCGACAATGCTGGCCATTAGCGGAGTAGGACGTAGTGGATGATGAAACACCAAATACATACAAGCCTAGCCTCACCTACATTGCTAGACCAGGAAGGCGTCAGTCATTGGGACTGTTGACCCGGGTGAAGAACGTGCTGTTTTTCCCAAATTAATGGTCAGCTCGAGCTTAAATAGCCGGCCCGAGCTTCCAGTACGCCGATAAATGGTTGCGTGGGGTGATCGCGCATACAATACTGCTATATATAGCGCGCGATTACTATGGACGGACGCTCTGAAAGCTGTCGGAAAATCGCATTTCCCGGCATGGCACGGCAAATCTAATTATATTCCGGCAATATTGAAACTTCTTGAGCATTCTTTTCCCGCAAGAATCTGATTTTTCGGATGTATGACAAATAAATTATAAATAAATCCCGGCGAACATACTCATGCCCAAAAATTTAGTAACTTCATTACAATAGTTATAAATTAATAAGTCTTATTTTGGGCCTATGGGGAAGAATTAATTATCTAACATGAGCTTTTATTTACCATAATATCTTTATGTAATATTTTTATATATTGGATTTTTTTTACATCTGTGATAGATAAAAACTGTTTATGGGATAGTTTATTTCGTAGAATAACCCTATTTAGTCGGCTATTATCTGTTGCGACACTTATATATTCAGGTACGCGCTGCAGAATTCGAAGGGCGGCTGCTGTCTGTAGATGATTATCTCGTGTCCTTGAGTCGGCGCTGGTTAAGGTTCCCGCGCAATACTTTTGACGGGTGGAAGTCTTGGTTTTTTTTGGCCCTCGTGCTGATGCAGTTGCTGTTGTCGCTGTTATTAAACTGCAATGTCTTGTGTGATAGGTACCCGCCTCATCGACCTATTTCTTCCTAACAATGGAAGATTGTCTCCCTCAGAATTAGTAGAGGAGTGCGATGTTCAAGCGCTACCGGTACCCACTTGGGGTAATTAATTCTTATCACTTTGTATCTTCATCTTATGCTATGATTATATCGGTTATTCTTCCCTAGATTGATTGTCTTTTCTAGGGCTTTAAGTTCATTCCATCCATTTCTAGCCACTCGCTCCATGCCAGACGCTACATTGTAGCATTCCTCCTAGTCTGCCTTCTTCTTTTCGAATTGCCCGGGAAACCCCAACAAGTAGTTACGCTATTGAGCTATCGCCGGAATAGCTTATAGGATCATCGAAGCACGCAAGCACCACCGGTATATCAAATCGATAATACCCTCAAGGGGGGGGGGAGATTTATTAATATTACTAAGATTTCACAACTATTTAATTTATGGACAAGTATAATGCAATTTTCTCCAGACAAGAAGACTTTATTTTCAATACTTTCCAAATCGAAATTTACTGAAAAAAACATTTTAAACTTACCGTTAACAAAAAAATATATATCGTAACTAAACGTAATAAATTAAGCAGATGTTCGAAATTGGTGCTGCAATATATTTTCGTATACAATATTCCAAAATTACTTCCAATAAGATTACGGTAATGGATTATCATTTCGAGTGACTCTTCCCTAGCGTTTACTGGCGATGAATAAACAAGTCCTTTTAGATTCATCCTAATAAGAAATCAAACGATGTAAATCCACAGATCTCGGTAACCATAAAACAGGTTCGCCTCTACCAATCCAACAATCACGAAAAGGCTGTTAATAAACTAAATCTGATTTCTAGCTTGCAAGGGTACATTTTCTAAAACGCTACTTAAATTTTGATGTAAAAATTGTAAACAGAATGCATCAGTTAATCTTTATTCGAAGACAAAAGACCCATTCAAGTAATTTCCAATGATCTCCGTCCAAAAGTGTACATTACTAGAAATTATAACCCCATCTTTTGCTAAGTCAGCTTTGTCTGTAAATAAAACACTTCTTCCAGTAAAATGTAGATTTCTTCTAAATTTTTATATAAATGAGTTTGGGTCAGTAAGTCATGCGGCATATTCATCTGTGTAGATTGGAGCTGCAAGCTTTGTTACTCAGGATTTCCTCTTCTTTTATGTTTTAGTTCAATGTTTGCCTGTTTACCTGCGATTCATCTTTTCAAATATTCTTCAATTCTGTAAATTTCGCTTTGAAAATATCTCAGTAAGAAAGTTTTATGATAAATTCGTTCCAAACTTTCTTGGTAATATCTAATGTTATTTACGGACTTAATTTGTGAGTCTTCATTGACTACATAAGATGTTAGATACCATGTATTTTATGCTATATAATATGAAAAATATTTTCATTTTAATTTTTTATTGTCTTGTTTGTATATTATATTGTTACGGAATCACTGTGTATATGCCTCTGTTTTGATACTTGGAGTAACAATTTTTATTTTGTTGTTATAAGGTAGCCCAAAAATAGCTCTGATAATAATACCATAATCTACTTTGGACTCTATTATTTCCAGTGCAATTTTTCTAGTCTCGAAAACCACCAAATTATTATATTTTACCATGTTTTATGTATGAACCTACAGTTAATTAAAACTGACTAAGTATGAACTTAAAAAAAAACTACCAAATATGAATTATCAAAAGAAAACTTCACATTTACGTACTTTTCACTTGTTTTCTACTAGTTTGATATATTTTTTATGTTCGTCACTGTATTGCACGGCATTGTATATTCAAATATCTACCTGATTGTTAATTTATTATTTTGTATATACCTGTGCCTTGTTCTACGAGAAATATACCATATGTTAAATGATTTTAAATTTTTAGATGTATATGTATGGTAGAGCCGGTCACCAACTTACACTTAGAATAAGAAGTCGCATGTTTGAAGCCATGCTTAAACAAGAAATCGGATACTTCGACAGGAAAGAAAATGGTGTCGGAGCACTATGTGCTCAATTGTCCAATGAAGCTGCGCAAGTGCAAGGGGTAAGATTCCTAAAAAAATAATCTAAATATATTGAAAAAAATCTTTGATCTTGAAAAAAACAACTCTATAAAACCTAAACGTTCCAATTTTCGAACATGTGCCCATTTACATGGTACTATTCTTAATTGCTTTTGGTCAGTTCTTTATTCAACAACAAATTAATATATGAAAACTTCTATAAAAGACTCCATATTAGATGTTGTTTTTGTCATGTAAATGGTATACCTATATCAGAAAATATTGGTAGCTGAAAATATCAAAACTTTGCTTTTATTGATTTAAATTTGAAAGTTCAAGCTTGGCTTCTCAAGTTTGCATTTAATATTTATATACAATTGAACCAAATGAATTTCGTACATCAATCATTATTTCTTTTATTTTATGAGGAGACAAAAAATTCAAAACCTGTAAAATATATTGATATGGTGAAACTAGTACAGTTGCAATACAAACTAGGAAAATTAAAAATGGTAACGGAAAACTAGACAGATAGGCTAAAGGCGTAAAAACTTATTCGAACATGCTAAAAATAAATGTCGTCAATTGACATAAAGGGGCTATATAGATTCGCCTGCAAAGAAACTTTATAGTAAATTTGTTGTTAAAATTATATGATATTGGCAACACGTTAACTAGAAAACCAGAGTATGTTTTGCAGGTACTATAAACCCAGTCTAAACCTAATCTATGGTAACCATTACTTTAGAACATCAAGTCATTGTGGTACATAAAGTAGTTTTAAGAGGAAACTTCGTTCAGACAAACAAAAATAAAGACAATGCATGTCCGACAACCACATTTTACTTAATCAACCATACCTGCAAACAATTTGTGACCAAACATCATAGTGAGATCAATGCTTCATGCGTCCAAGGCATTGAAACGGTGCAGCTTTAACTGCTGATTGTACTGCAGATGTACTTGATTAATTTTTAACTTATAGAGCAAGATATTTATAAATTTGGATTGAACTCGCTCGACTCACATAGTTTGGATCCAATGATATTATTACCGAGACACGTCTAAAAAGCTTTGCGACCATCATGTCGATGTGCGCGGTGAAATGCAGCTTAACTAGTGAATAAGTACATCTTAGTCTCTCTCTCATTATCATTTTGAAGTGCCTCGTATACCTTATCTTTAATAATTCATGTTATATTGTCTTAGTATCTCCTTTCTCTTAGACATTTTCTTAAGGTAAATCTTTAAGTAATTAATCTGGCTAACTTTACATTCAATAAGATCATTTGTAAGAATTTCAATTCAAACCCCTACCACCAGTGAAATGTTAGTGAAGTAAAGGTATAAATACGTACATGGAAGCACCAAAGATGTGAAATTAAAAATCAAATAGTTTCCGTAGCTAAATATTAAATATGATTATTGAAATTTAACAAGTTCATGATTAAAAATAGAAAATATCTTGAAAGAAATTAAGAGGAAGTTGAAATAGATAGAGCATATAATACACTCTTTATTCTCTTCCTCTTGGGTTCTCTCATATATTCACTACTAACTCACTCTTGAATATGACTCCCAAATCGTTAATAAAAGTTCCTCTAGCAAGAATAGAATTAACCTTTGTTTTTCAGAAATATTCTTTTTAAGTTCGTCCTTTTTTAGGCCACTGGTCAACGAATTGGTGCAATAATGAATTCAATGGCAACATTGGTCTTATCAATTGGGCTTTCTATGTATTATGAATGGAGGCTTGGTCTTTTAGCTTTAGCATTTTTTCCTGTGATAGTGTTTGCGACTTTCTTGCAAAGAAGACAACTAGCTGGTCAAAACGACGCTTATAGAGAGTCTTTAGAGAAATCAACAAAGGTTAGTAATAATAAACATATTTTGGCTTAACAAGTACTATCTGTTTAACGGTTTTGTGCAAACAATATGCACTGTAATAAACTTTTATTTAATTTAAATAACTTCGGAATATTAATTTGACCATAAACGAATGCTCACTAGTAATATTTACCATAAAATAACTGAAAATATACGTATGAAATAAAGCAATTTAACTTCAATCTCATTTATTAACTTTTAGCTTGCCGTCGAGGCTGTGAGTAACTTTAGAACAGTAGTATCTCTAGGATGTGAAGAGAAATTCTATAACTTATACATAAATGAACTAGTTCCCCATATTAAAAGGAGCTTAAAGACTACCCACGGTAGATCATTACTATTAGGTAAGTATTAGTAATATAATCTATGTCATATTAAAATATTAACATAATTCGAATATGGTTCAAACATTATCGAGGAGTCGCTTATTGTATAATTTATGTGTCAATTATACATAAAATTGTTAGCTAATTTTAAAAATACACTATTTAGATTCTGAAATTAGTTCCTTGTGAAGCATTTTTAAATAATTTGCTTCTTAGTATTTCACTAGTTTAATAGAGGTAAACTCTACATATGTTTCACATTATTAAGACTTTTTAAAAGTACATTTAATACTGAAGTTAAAGATGGCTTTTTTTTGAAATTTATATATGCTCAATGTTTTATTGTCTGTCCTAAAGAAACTAATTTTATTATTGTAAATCTAAGAAGGACAACGTCAAATATTTGTTTATAACTGGGGTTAAAAAGAAGTTTTGTTGGTCATTGATAACCAAATGTCAGTTATTTTTTAAAGATTTTTTTTATCTCGGGTTCTAGTAAGTTCTGTTATGATCTATATAGTGTGAAGGCATTCCAGAAACTTTCACATTATATAAAATGCGGTTCTGTGTTCTTTAAGTCTATTTTTTTACTTCTGCCACTTTAACCCATATATGTAAAGCACCAAAATTTGCACAATTACTTTTATATACTGCTGACATATTTATTTTGTCTATGTTATAATTCATTGATCTAGTTTCCTATAAGTCAAAGTACAAAACTATCTAAATACAAGCAAATAAAACTCCCCAAGTCATACAGCATAATTAGGTTATAATATGTAGAGCTAGAATAAAGAGAATTAGGAATCCAAGAGTTGCTTTTGTCTGAATATCTTAAAGTCAACCTATGGGTATTAATTTAAGAATTTTTACTTGATAACATTTTAAATGTGATGCAAGTAATAATGGGAAAGTATAATGCTTCCAAGGTGATGAAATCTTAAATAATCTGCTGCAAAGATGTACGGATTATTTATATGATGTTCTATCGTATCTATCTGCTGAAAACTGTTATTTTACTGTGACTAAAATGCTTATACCAATTTTAGAGCTATAAATTTGCTATTAAATTTCTCTAAAATATACAAAAAGTATATTACATTCATCTAACTTAATTTCTTCATTCCTGCAGCAAAATAACTTTTCGCTCTCTTTTCTGCTTGATTTTTCTCAATCTAAAAACAACAAAATAGCAACTTCTGACTTTGAAATTAGAATTTTCATTAGAGTAGATAAGAAACTGTCCATATTAGAAATAATTATAGACTTCTCAAATGCTTTCGATAACATAAATCCCAATGTTTCACTTGCTAAGGTGTACAGATAAGGTGTTCAAGGTAAACCTTTATAACTATGTATCTCATTATTTCATACCTAAAAAATAGTAAACAATATGTTTCTTATACTGTAAATATTATAGCTCTGTTTTAACTCAGAGTATCCTACCAGGTTTAATTTTGTGTCCTATGTTACAATTAATTTTCGTCAACCATTGTCACGCCCAATTTTGGGATGTGATCAGGGATATAGAAATCAGGAACTTTAATCTTCAGAGATTAAATTCTAGACCACTTCTTCGACTACTGTTTATTTAAAAAAAAATAGAATTCATTTAAATTATTTAAATTATCGTCTAGACAGGATTGTCACTAAGTTTTGCAAATGGTCGACTTACTCTGTACTGAAGACTCGCTTGGAACTGTCGATAAATCGAGCCACTATTAAAAATCAAAGTTGATTATAGCACAGCTTCTTCTAAGACACTATGTAAAACTTAATATATTGCGTTTTTTCAATAATAAATTTACTCCAGATTTTACATCTTTATTTTGTTTTGAAATCAACTGTCAAATGTTAAATTCAAATATAAAATGTTTAAAGTTATCAAAATTCAATAGCTGATGTAAAGAACAGACAAAAAGCATAGATGGTAACTAACTACATCAAAATTTAGGTTCTAAAGAAACTTATGAAAAATACTAAAATTATATCTTTGATTCCAGGTTTTTCTAGAGGAATTATGTTATTTGCATATGCAGCTTGTATATATTATGGTGGTTACCTTATTAAGAATAACAATGTTCCATATGGAGATGTATTTAAGTAAGTTAAAAATCTTGTTATTTAACAATTTAATAATTTAACAGAAGTGAGTAAACGTTTGCCTCACATTTTTTTGAAACTTCTTTTAAAAACGGCTTGAAAAATTTCAAAGAAAGATTATTTTTCGTCGTTTCCCTTAAACACACTGAATTTTCTATATCAATAATTTCCAATTTTTTTCCAAATGTTAGAAAATCCTCTTGCCCATCTGTTAATTTTGATCAATAAAACAAAAATTAAAGAGTTTGAAAAAATATATTTTAGGTTTAAAACTAATGATGTTTATTAATTTATATTTATTAATTATTAATGATTAATGTAATAACTCTCTCTGTCAGGACCATTCTTATGTCATCTTGAACATCCAGCTTATTCCTGACTTTTGCCTTGATCTGCAGGAGACTTGAAAATCCACTTCGCAGACATAAATAGAAATAAGTAGCACTAATATTTGAATAAAACGTGTGGATTCTTTAGGATGATAATGACGCCTAGCACACTAAAATTAAGAAGACATTTTTTCCTGAAATATATCACGCGCTGAGAAGTCATTCCTAACTCAAAAAAAAAAACATGAATAAATTTCGTACTAATGCAGCATCTTGTTCAGAGAATTTTGAGAAATAACATTGAGTTTCAGATTTAAGGGCTTGAAAATGATTATTTGTTTCCTCCTATACACAACTCCAGATGAGCCATCCTAGATACAAAGCTTACTTAGAACTCACACTTGCAGAAAGTTATTAGCAAAGATAAAATGGCTATCATGGCAGCAAGAACAGCACTGGGCCAAACGTGGGACTTAAAATCTCACACTTTATACTAGTTATACACTGCAGTAGTAGGACCTATGATAACCTATGGCTCAGGTTTATGATAGACACAAATCACTTAGAGGTAGACCATTAGGAAGCTCTGCAAACTCCAGAGTCAGAGCTACCTGTGCATCATAGAAGCCATGGAATTCTTACTAATTCTTCCTTCCCCCTTGGCATAATAATCAAGGCTGAGGCGAGAGTGAGGGCGTACAGGTTAGAACTGAATAAGGTTTGATAAATTGGACCTGTCCTCGGATTTGCCAGAATCAAGGGCATGGTGACGAAATCATTATTGGAGATGAGCAGTGACATTATGCCATGAGCCTATAATTTTGAATGGCTCTATATCACTCAGGCTGACTGGAAGACAGTATCTAATCGATCACTAAGTCACCCAGGAAACCTCGTTCGGTTTACGAACGGGTCCAAAACTGACTATGGTAAAGGAGCTGAAATACAAGGAACCACACCCAGACTCAACATATATAAGACATTGGGGCAGCACACCAAGCAGAAATATATGCTACTGATACCTGTCTTTCAGAGAGTCGGATGAGGGGTTACAGGAACAGGAGTATTCTCATTTTTTCCGACAGTCAGGAAGTCATCAAATAACATCAAAGTAGGATTGGGATTGTTCTCAAAACTTTATCACTTGATTAAAACACAACAATGTTATTTTTGCGTGGATACTAGGACACATGAGTACTAGGAGGTAATTAACAAGTGGACTAATTTGCAAGACAAAAGTGTGCTACCACATTTATTGGATCGGAACCAGTATTTGGCATTATTAAAGCTAATATTCGTCGGGGACTATTGCTGAGCAAATTATTCGGCAAATTAAGCCGCGAAATCCTGCGTTAGGGATAAGATAAACTGGTGACAGGGCTAAAACCGGCCACTGCAGCTTAAGGAAACATCTACACACAATGCGCATTTATAATGAAAAACCAACCTATAGACTATGTGACTAAGAAAATGAAGCAGCGTCGACTATGTGACTAAGAAGATGAAACAGCGTCACACATCACCTTCGAACGCGAAGCCTTAACCTACTGGAGACACATTCAAATATCAATCAATCCGACAAACTTATACCCAGGGGAAAAATTAGTAAAGAAACTGCTAAACCTGACTAAGCAACCAAGCTGTTCATATAGAACATATATAACAGACGATACAATAAGTAACTAGGATGTAAGTTAGAGCTTCTTATCATACAATAAAGCAATCAATCAATATATTTATATTCTTAATTTAAACTCTCTGCTGAATATCTGAAAATTCCCTAGGATTCTGCTCATTGTTTATTTATCAGTTAGGAGTACCTTACCGATTATTCTCAGCTTTGCATAACGTCAGGCTATCCCTCTCAAAACTTCTTTTTCTCACATGTTTTATCCAGAGTCAACGGGATATCGCGAAGTCGGACTCTGTCAATCATAAAGAGAGATATGTGCGTCAGTCGTCCACTGATTATGTCGCATATCTCGCGTGTTGACAAGCATAAATAAATTTTTAAGATTTTATCATCTACATTTAAATTTTTACCTTAATTTTGATTTTAAAGAACTGATAACCGGTGACTCCACAAAAAATCGAGGCGAATCGCAAGTCACTAATTGGGAACCACTGTTTTGGATAAAGTATTTTCTAATATATAATTTTAAATCATTTTCTTATTACTAATTATATAGACTCAACTAATAACACAATTTAGAAATTTCTAGAAAAACTGTATATTTTTTCAGCAAAAATTTACTGATATCTAATCATTTATTTTACTACAAATTACTTTCTCTTTTTTAGAGTTGCGCAGGCTTTAATTATGGGAACAGTATCTGTAGCTAACTCTCTGGCATTTACTCCAAACTTAGAGAAAGGGTTCATTGCTGCGAAAAAAGTTATGAACCTAATCAATAGAATACCGAAAGTTAGAGATGAGAAAGATGCCATCGTAAAGTCTGAAGTAAGTACCATAATATTCATAATTTTGTTAGGTTATTTTGTGACAGAATTTGATTATAGACTCTGGCCAATGACATATTGAGGTAGCGTTAATCACTTTATCTATAACCATTTTTGTCCCATATTAATTAGTAAGTATTTTAATAACCTACAAATAAATATCACAGTAATAAAGACACTCTGGAAGTCTGGTCGTTCAACTTCTCTCTTGCAGCTTTAGTACCAAACACTACGGTTATTAAAGCTTACCACAACCATGACTCAGATCTTCAGGACTCAGGAAAGGCTGCTAATTAGTTGGCCAGTAGACATCCCTTGTCTTGTAGGTCTCGCAACAGCGCGCCCGCAAGTTAATTCGCGTGAAGGTTTTAATTAAATTGAATAAAACAAGTTTCTCAAAACAACTTAGTCTATTAACAAAATAAATAGAATAAAAACGAACTATTTACAATGAGAAACTTAAAACTAATAACAATTAAGAAAAACTAACATAATTGCTCTTCTCGGCCGTTATTTTAACCAAAACGTAAAACCCAATTTTGAAAAAACACGTATAAATAGCTAATAAAACATTAAACAAAAAATTTAATTTAATTCGTTCTTTCTTGCAATCAGGAAAAACAGTCGCCATATTAGATCCCTTACACAGGTCAAAAGTTATAATACAGTATAATGAGTTTATTTGATTATTCTTTTGTTTCCTAATAATGTGAAAATCGTTCAATATTTTAATACATTTTAACGGTATTTCATATACCATATGTTAAAAACTACCTTTATCACGTCTGGTTTTATTTACTTAACCAGGGCAGAATTATAGGCAATTCTAAGAGAGGGTCTTTTAGGTCTTCATAAATTAACTGACTTTATGTATTTTTTTAAGAAAACATTTAAACGACTAAGATCATAAAAGTTAAGCTCGATAACTGATTTATTTTTCCTTTAGACTTTCGTGGATAGTGATAAAAAATATTACTACCTTATTCCCACAGAATATCTATTCACAGAGTGATTATTTAATAATTTATTTTAACAGAATATAGTTAACATTGAACAATGAAAAATAATGAACATTTGTTCCATTACAATTTATAAAAACTTGTTTAGAAAAAGGAAGTAGCCTTGACGATAAATGTGCATATTTTTACCGGAGAAATGAGATATTTACATTCATAGATGCCCCCAATTTCGCAATTTTAATTCCCCCATTTTTCCATTTTTAATTGTCCCTTCCCTTCCTTAACACAAACGAAAATTGTAAACCACCAAGTAACCTAAACTTAATCATTTATTTTCAAAATGTCGTTTGAATTAGTCCTTCAAATTCTGAGTCGGCAAAAACTGAAAAAAAAATATTTGTAGGCTGATGGAAACATAAATTATTCGAAAATAAACTTTGCCTATCCGACAAGAGATTCAATTCCAGTTCTAAAAGATTTGGACTTAAATGTTCTCAAAGGAAAAACTGTTGCTTTAGTTGGCCCCAGTGGATGTGGTAAATCTACTATTATTCAGTTGATTGAACGTTTTTACGATCCGAGCTCTGGGGTAGTCTCGCTTGATGAATCGGATATTAAATCCATTACTTTGGATTCATTAAGGTAAGTGATTTATTGTATTTATTTATTTATTCACCTTCCTGTATGACAATAACAAATTGTATAGGAATATTCACAATCATAAAATCTTACAAACTAAATTAGAGAATTAAACAAAATACAAAATACAACAGAAAATGACTAAATATAGTATGAAAGCATGTATTACAGAAGACATGTAGAACAAATCAGCACACTATATCTCACAATTAATACAGATTTAAGTCATGTACTCATCCAAACAATAAATACACTCAGAAACAAGAAAATGTTTTATTGCGAAGTAGTAGATATCTGTTGGACTTCCATTATCTTTATTTTTCTTGAATATCACGACGTTTCGGCTAGTAGTTATTTCTAGACGTTTTCATGTTAAACTAAATAAATCCCTTAGCTACATCACTATTTATACTAAAAATAAATGTAGTAGAGTATGACTGAGATGGATGCAGTCATGCCTGCTATGGCAAAATCATATTTTTTATGCTGCATTTAGTTTTAGTTTACAATTACTAAGAAGAGGTTTCCACACTTCTCTTATATCTAAAGACGTTTTACTAAAACAACTCGGGTTCTGATGTATAACTCCGGCTTCTTTGAATTTCCGTTTTCTCCAATGTTGTTCTCGGTGTAGTATTTTAGCTTCAGACCAGTTTATGTGGTGTCCATGAGTCCAAGCATGATTGGCGACACCAGATTTTTCTGTTTCTCCTCAAGATGTGCATTTTTGGTGTTTTTTGATCCTTATGTCAAGAGGTCTCTTTGTTTCGCCAATGTAGGAATTGCCACATTCACATGATATCTGATATACACAGTTCTTCAATGTCTCTGTTGTTGGTTTGACCCTAATGAGCCGATTTCTCAGAGAGTTATTTGAATTGAAAACAACGTTAATTTTATATCGTTTTCTTATCTTTCTAACTTTTTCTGAAATGCCTTTAATATAGGAGATGTTCAATACTGGTTTTCGTTCTTCATTCGTTGTCGATATTGTCCTATTTCTGCGTTGTTCAAGAAATTTGTCCACTAGATATACTGGGTATCCATTGGCTGTCGGATCATTTTTTAATATAATCTATCTCTTTGATCAAGTTCTCGTTGGAGTTGCAGAGAGTCAAGGTTCTATCTACGAGATTTCTTATTATTCCTTGTTTGGTGTTGTTGGAGTGATTAGATGAACAATTAAGGTATTGTCCTATGTGCGTAGCTTTTCTGTAAACCGAAGTTCGAATTTGTCTGCCATTTCTTTCAACTAAGACATCTAAGAATGGTAATTTATTTTCTACTTCTTTCTCCATGGTGAGTTTAATAGTTGGGCTGATGTTGTTGGGATGAAAAAGGAAGATTCGAAGGATTGGAAACGACGAAGAACTTCGAAACTTCCTTTTTCATCTCAACAACATCAGCCTAACTATTAAACTCACCATGGAGAAAGAAGTACAAAATAAATTACCATTCTTAAATGTCTTGGTTGAAAGAAATGGCAGACAATTTCGAACTTTGTTTTACAGAAAAGCCACGCACACAGGACAATACCTTAATTATTCATCTAATCATTCCAACAACACCAAACAAGGAATTATAAGAAATCTCGTAGATAGAGCCTTAACTCTCTGCAACTCCAACGAGAACTTGATGAAAGAGATAGATTATCTTAAAAATAATCTGACAGCCAATGGATACCCAGTATATCTAGTGGATAAATTTCTTGAACAACGTAGAAATAGGACAATATCGACAACGAATGAAGAACGAAAACCAGTATTGAACATCCCCTATGTTAAAGGCATTTCAGAAAAAGTTAGAAGGATAGGAAAACGATATAAAATCAATGTTGTTTTCAATTCAAATAATTCTCTGAGAAGTCAGCTCACTAGGGTCAAACCAACAACTCAAAGAGACATGAAGAACTGTGTATATCAGATACCATGTGAATGTGGCAATTCCTACATTGGCGAAACAAAGAGACCTCTTGACATAAGGATCAAAGGACACCAAAAATGCACATCTCGAGGAGATACAGAAAAATCTGGTGCCGCCAATCATGCCTGGACTCATGGACACCACATAAAATGGTCTGAAGCTAAAATACTACACCGAGAACAACATTGGAGAAAACGGAAATTCAAAGAAGCCGCGGTTATACATCAGAACCCGAGTTGTTTTAGTAAACCATCTTTAGATATAAGAGAAGTGTGGAAACCACTTCTTAGTAATTGTAAACTAAAACTAAATGCAGCATAAAAAATATGATTTTGCCATAGCAGTCATGACTGCACCCATCTCAGTCATACTCAACTGCATTTATTTTTAGTATAAATAGTCATGTAGCTAAGGGATTTATCTAGTTTCACTTGAAAACGGCTAGAGATAACTACTAGCTGAAACGTCGTGATATTCAACAAAAATAAAGACAATGGAAGTCCAACAGATATCTACTACTTCGCAAGAAACACCATTGTCTATGACCTTCAAACAAACACAAGAAGATGTTTTAGTTTACTCTTAAATTATTTAATATTTGTGGCAGACCTATAACATTAGGAGGTTTATACTTCAATTGTAATTTTTATGAAAGAATTTAAAAATTATTTGAATTCCTTGTATTAAGTGATTGCGTATGACCATTCTTTGGATATTAATCTGTATAGACAAACCTCAAATATATATATATATATATATATATATATATATATATATATATATATATATATATATATATATATATATATATAAGCCTAGCAGTGTTAAAATATTCAAACGTCTCAAAAATGTTCCTGCAGGAGGTTCGGTGTGAAACTATGCATCTAATAATTCTCTTTTGTTTAATAAATACATCATGTGATTTGTCCATCTCAAAAGAAAAGCCCATATCTAAGAACCGACTCGAGTTTTGCATAATATAACATAACAATCTGCCTCTGCGACAATACATGCCTCGAATATAATATAACATAATAAGCCTAATTCAATCTTGCAACTATATGTTCGCAGTGCTGCTTCCAATTCAGACATGAATCCAGATGTGATCCCATAAACTACATACTTTCCATTATTTAGTTTCGTTTTACTAACTTCAAATTGCACCAAATCACGCTTCCTCTGTCTGGAATGAAATCTAATACAGGGCGTTTTACTGAGGTTAAAGTACAAGTAGTTACTAAAGAACAAATCAGAAAGTTTTGAGCCAAATTCACTTTATCACTCCATCATACATTCATCACATGACACCATTAGAACATATCAACTGTAAAAGATGTCACAGAGTCATCAGGTACCACATTCGGCATATCATTTACATACAATTAATAGAGCACAGGATCGTATAATGCGCCCTATGGTACACCCATTCGAAAAAACACACATACTGGTACCTATCTTCCAGAAATGATCTTATCCAGTGAAATGACTGGACCTTAAAACCACAACTCGTTAACTTATTCAACAAGATTTCATGATCGACACAATCGAAAGGTATGTTAATCACAAAAAATTTCAACCAGGCTCCCTCCCAAGCCAATATCATTTATGATTTTTTCTTATATTACTATTCAAAATTTTACTCTATATATATATATACAGGGTGATTCAAAAATCGATCACGAAACTTAAGGGGGTGATTCTACTTGACAAAATAAGGGTAGAGCTTCATATAATTTTTTTTTCAAAATGTCATTCGTTTTCGAGTTACAAGCCGTCCAAGTTCAAGTTTTTATTTTTTGTTTTTTGAATTACTCGCTTACAGGAAAACCGATTTGACTAATATTTGAAAGATAGGCTAAGTCTTCTGCGCTTCATCATTTTAGTAACAATTCACATTGATTGTTTGCCGCTAGAGGGCACTTTACCTACATTGAAAATTGTTTTTTTGTCATAATTTTTTAGTGTTAACAGCTACAGTAGTTTTTGGCATAATTTCTGAAAGACTGATGCCAGGCCTTTAAAAAAGGTGCTCTTTATTTACATCGCTAAACCCAACGGTTTAGACGTAAATCACCCTTAAAAATTAAGTGGTAAATTTACTTTTCTCATTTCATTACCACCAGCTACCAGGTAAATAGCTATCAAAGTATACTAGAGCTGTCAGTTTAACATCAAATAAATTCGCTTTTTAAACTATTTAATTTATAATCTTAAAATAACTAATAATGGCTAATCACCAATATTCAAATATCGAATATTGTGATATCCATTTTTGTTATGGAAAAGCAAATGGTAATGCAGAGTTGGCAAGAAGATATTATATGGAGAGTTATCCGGAAAGAAATATCCCTCATGCTCAAACATTTTCCAGTGTGCACAGGAGGCTTGCGGAATGTGGTTCCTTTAAAAGTTATAATGGAAATAGGGGAAGACCTAGAACTGCTAGAAACGTGCAACAAGAAGAAAGAGTGCTTGAAATTATTGAAGATAATCCAGGTATTAGTACTAGAAAAATTGGGAATGAAGTGCGGCTCTGTCAGGCTAGTTCATGGAGGATACTAAGAGAAGAACAACTCTACCCGTTTCATTCAAAAAAGGTGCAGGCTCTTTATGACGATGATCGGCCGAGACGGTTGGAAATGTGCAATCAGATCCTAGCTAAGTATGAACACGATAATCGATTAATTGGCGTCATATTATTCACTGACGAAGCTGGTTTCACTCGTGATGGCATAACAAATCTACACAACATCCACACATATGCTTACGAGAACCCAAACAATGTGGTAGAAACGAAACATCAGCGTAGATTTTCACTAAATGTGTGGGCAGGGATAATAGGAGATTACCTTATTGGTCCTCATTTCTTTGATGGCCCATTAACTGGTGACGTATACTTAGATTTTATCCAAAATCGTCTCCCATTGTATCTGGAAGATGTGCCATTGGAAGTAAGGGCCAACATGTGGATCCTCCAAGACGGAGCTCCGCCCCACTTTAGTATACGTGTCCGACAGTATTTGAATGCAACGTATCCTGAGCGATGGATAGGACGAAGTGGACCATTGGCATGGGCAGCGAGGTCACCAGACCTTAATCCTATGGATTTTTTCTTTTGGGGTCATTTGAAACAATTGGTGTACGATATTCCAGTAATCAACGTCGAGGATCTTCGCTTCAGGATAATCGAAAAGTGCCAAATTATTAAAGAAACACCAGGAATTTTTCATCGAGTTAGGCGACATTTTTTGAAGAGTGTTAGGAAATGTATGGAAGAAAATGGGGGACATTTTGAGAATCTTTTTTAGTTTGTTTAGTACTGTTTCATTAATTTTTATCAATTAAATGTATATCGCAATAATCCATAATATGAATATTTACTGATTAGCCATTATTAGTTATTTTAAGATTATAAATTAAATAGTTTAAAAAGCGAATTTATTTGATGTTAAACTGACAGCTCTAGTATACTTTGATAGCTATTTACCTGGTAGCTGGTGGTAATGAAATGAGAAAAGTAAATTTACCACTTAATTTTTAAGGGTGATTTACGTCTAAAACGTTGGGTTTAGCGATGTAAATAAAGAGCACCTTTTTTAAAGGCCTGGCATCAGTCTTTCAGAAATTATGCCAAAAACTACTGTAGCTGTTAACACTAAAAAATTATGACAAAAAAACAATTTTCAATGTAGGTAAAGTGCCCTCTAGCGGCAAACAATCAATGTGAATTGTTACTAAAATGATGAAGCGCAGAAGACTTAGCCTATCTTTCAAATATTAGTCAAATCGGTTTTCCTGTAAGCGAGTAATTCAAAAAACAAAAAATAAAAACTTGAACTTGGACGGCTTGTAACTCGAAAACGAATGACATTTTGAAAAAAAATTATATGAAGCTCTACCCTTATTTTGTCAAGTAGAATCACCCCCTTAAGTTTCGTGATCGATTTTTGAATCACCCTGTATATATATATATATATACATTTTTTAAATTTCAGATCACATTTATGATTTCTTCTTATAATACTATTCAAAATTTTACTCTATATATATATATATATATATATATATATATATATATATATATATATATATATATGTATATATATATATATATATATACATTTTTTAAATTTCAGATCACATTTGGGAATAGTGTCTCAAGAACCAAACCTATTTAGTAGAACTATTGGAGAAAACATTGCCTATGGTGATAATTCTAGGGAAGTAACTGAAGTGGAAATTATCGAAGCTGCAAAGAATGCCAATATTCACAACTTTATTTCACAACTACCATTGGTAAGGAAATTTTTTTTTTTTTAAGGCGTAGTGTAATTAAACTATTTCACTTCTTCTAGATTGGAAATATGCAGCGATGTATTGAGGAGGTCTGAAAGGCCTTCCCGTAAAATTAATTGATCCTTATAGCATCTTTAAAAACTGAATGTCAGTAATCATTTTGGTCTAATTTGTGTTTAGGTAAAATTAATAATACTTCATTGTTTCCGTATTTTTGCCAAAGAACATAGAACAGTCAATTTTTTTAGGAACGATTGTTTCTTTCATTATTATCAACGTGATAATTGTATGGGATATAAAACTTTTCAAATTTTTCTCATGCCACCCATTATTTTATTCTTGACAAGAACTTTAGTAAGTTTTTTATGTAATCTATCTGTCGGGCAAGTAATCTAGCAACAACTTGTTTCTCAGCTTTAAATCTCCATTCACACTCTCTGTATCCACATTCTATCTTTCATCCTCACTGCATGTCCCAGCCAACTCAATTTTAGCCTAGTTCTTCTTTTAATGATATCCACCACCATTCCTCACCTATGAGATTTTTATCAATATACGAAAAGTCATTAGGATAAAATATCATAAATTTAAGATCCCGAATAAAGTAACTTTAGATATTCAATTATTAAGATAGATCAGCTACAAGAGATAATCATTTTATATACGTATTTTTAATAACAATGCTTGTAAAACTTATTTAATGACACCCCTCATAATGTTAGATTCCTTATTATAGGGTTATAAGACAAAACTTGGAGAAAAGGGAACACAGCTATCAGGAGGTCAAAAACAAAGAATTGCCATTGCCAGAGCTCTAGTCAGAAATCCGAAAGTACTTCTTTTAGATGAAGCTACATCTGCTTTGGATACTGAAAGTGAAAAGGTAGGTGTAAAAATTTAAACAAAAAATCCAATTACTTTGTAAAACTAATTTATTTTTAGACCACTATCATCAATTTTCTTACCATTGAAATAGCTCATTAGCGCATCTAACTTAATTTCTAAGAAATAAATTCTTCTTGAAAAATGCTGCATCTTTTAGCTTATCTAACCTATTTCCTAAGAAATAAATTCTTTTTGAAAAATGCTAGTTTTCAATCAGGATATAGATATTTTTGACATTTAAAAATGTTTCTTATATTATCCCTTATGTAAAGTTCCTCTAGATTTGCACAATATATAAGATTATGATACTCATGTTCTCTTGTTTATAGAGAGAACTGGATATATCTGTTTAATTTCAAAAAGTAATAAATTGATATTTTATTTTATGATATATAATGTTTTTGTATAGATTGTTCAAGAGGCCTTAGATAATGCTAAACAAGGCAGAACATGTTTAACAATAGCTCACCGTCTAACAACTATTCAGGATGCTGACGTCATATGTGTCATCAACGATGGAAGAATTGAAGAGTCTGGAAAACATGCGGAATTAATAGAAAAGAAAGGATTATACTTTAGATTACATACACTTCAAGGTTCATGAAGAAAATGATATAGAGATTATTTTAGAAGTACGTACAATCAGATTTGGAAAATACATTATTACACTGCACGGTGTCGTGATCTAAAGATGTGCAATAAATTTTAAATTCTTGACTCCGTCCTTAACATGGAACTTTGGACGCCAGTAAATAAATTATATTCAGGTTTATTTTCTAGATATCTTTCGATAAAAGTGTATTTTACTTATGTTTAAAAATATATAAAAATGCTACATGCTACTTCATTTAATTTTAAATTTTTTTTATTTCTTCTTTTCAGAATTTAAATTTACTTCATATTATTTGAAATATTATTGTGTCATTGCCCTTACAAATCAAGGAAAAATAATACCAAGATCTCATTCATATTTACACAGAAGATTAGAATTTTTTTATATGAGGTTTTAATTACGTTAGTTCCTATATAGGTTAATATATTTTACCACGCAACAGAAATTATCACTATCATAAAAAAGATGATTCCTAATATTTGCCTTTTATAACCAGAAGTTGAATTAATATACGAATTCACAAAAGATAATTTTTTATCGCGTACTAATACTAGAATTCTAGAAATATTTAGGCTTGATTCCCACTATTGGGCCAATCTTGATACGCTTTCGGTCTGGTAAAATATTCTTCAAAAGAAATAAAAATCTATTCACAGTATCGCTCTCGTAAAGATTTCGATAACGTTAGGTATTTTTCGTTTAAATTTATTTTATCGAACGGAGGGTGAACCAAGAGCACATGGAGAGCATCATTATAATGTGGATGGGGCCTTAATATCTACAGATTTCCAAACGAATCAATAATATTGAAGTTTCCTTATAGTATATGGCGTGCTAATAATATTCAATATTTATTTCTTTAGTAATTTAAATTTATATTGAATCACCATACTTTTAAATTTATTTTGAAATGAACGCGGAATTTTCTTTGGTTTCTAAGTAGAGTATGTGATTTTATTAATATAATTTTAAAATATTTTATACTTAATATTCAATGAATTTTAGTGAAACAGACCATAAACTTTCCTTAATTTATAAGTAAGAATTAAATTTAAAAAAAAAAAAAGTAGTTAAATAATCTAAGAGAAAGACATTCTTTTAGAGACTATTTTTGCTGTATAAATAAAATATTGAAATGTTGTAGTTTAGTCTCAACTAGATATGTTTTTAATTATTTAGTATTAAAACATTATAGATATCTATTGATTTAAATATTATTGATATATAATTAAAATTTAAAAAAATCGTTTCAAAATGTGATATTAACATTGAATTAGAAATACCTAGTAATTATTAACAAACACATCTTAAGTGAAGCAGGAAATGACTTTTAACTTTTAATGTCTTTAAAAAAGAAACTACAAGTATTCCTAAAATCTATTGAACTAACTGGAAAATTAAAACTATTTTTCTAATCAGGTGGTAAATATGCTACAACCTCACATTTCGATATTATAAAATCTAAGTTATTTATAATTTCTTTTTGTACAAAATTTCATTAGTTAATAAAAAAAATTGTCACCTCTGTATGAAACTGTGTCCTCTAGTCTTCATAACTGTAAGTATATAATGTAATGTAATAGGCCATAATAAATATTATTTTTTTAATGATTTGTTTTTATTTAAAACAATATTTAAAAAAATATATATCATGAATATTTGGATGGACTAAGAGCTATATATGCTATTAGGTCTTGAGATTCAATAATTTTCTTTGCTAAATTTATAAATATCGAAATTTCACTGAACTTATTTTACCGATACCTGGTTTGTACGGGATTCTTCAATTGTATAAAATTGTGCAATTTGTTAGATTCCCAACATGGTTCATATGGATGCCCAGCAGTAGATATGCGTGTCCACAAAAGTGGATCCTATTTCTGCAAATCATCACCAAAAACGTACCTAACAAAGATCGTACCTTTATACTTACATAGTACCTATAGTCGATTACACAAATTATCTATTTATATATTAATAAGTAAAATTATTGTGTAAGTAACTGTTTGCTTTGTTGTCACACTATTTGTAATGTATAAAAACAGAAAGGCAACGCACTCATACGCCGATAATAAACATGACTTAAATCAGGGCTGCAAGGAAAACGGTGCAGACTTGCACGGTCTTGTTTGATAGACATGTATATATTAATGTATTATATATATATATATATATATATATATATATATATATATATATATATATACATATCACATTACACACAGTGTATATACATATATAGAATAGAATAGGATAGAATATAATTTATTTTGAAACAATTCGTCAGTACAAAGTTTGAAATATATCAGAGATACATTTACATGCAAAGTATAAACAAATTGTTTTATTTCATTTGTAATATAAAATTTGCATTATAAAACTATACATTAAAACAAAAAAATCATAACATTACACACAGTGTGTATGTACATAAAAGTTTTTATAAGAGCAGTTTAGGTCCAAATGCAAGCCTATATATACATTAAAAAAAAACAACAGAATTAAAAACAAGTCATTGACGTAACTTTAAGTATTCATTCAAGTTAAAGGGCTCGAGATTACAAAGATAATTGAAGAGATTGTCCTTAAAGCGCTTTATATTCTGCAAATTCCAAATTTCTGATATAAAAAAGTTTTATAGAACTATACAATTATAGTAAGGGCTTCGCTCTGTTAGTGCCAGGGAGTGGACTGGTATATTAAATGTATTTTTCCCCTAATGTTATACGAATGAGATATTTCGAGCTCTTTGAATTTGTTTTTGTGTTTTATAACAAACGTAATATATACATAGATATAAAGTGCAGTCACTATCAATAAATTGTGGTTTTTAAATTGTCCTCTACATGACATTTTATAATTTAATTTTAAAATAATACGAAGAGCTCTTTTCTGCCTTTTAAACACCTTTTGAGAGGCAAGTACTCCTCCCCAGAAGAATACACTATATTGTATAACAGAATAGAAACTTGCATAAGACACCACCTTTGAGGGAGAAAGGAGAAGATTCCTAGATATCACCCTCAAAGAGTAACAAACACTCGACAGCCTGCTGTACTAAAAGTTTATATGTATGGTTTATCTTAAATTAGAATCTAGCCACACTCCCAACATCTTACTGCTATCGCCTATATCGATTTCTGTGTTATCCATTGTCATTGAAGATGATAAAGAAACATTTCCTTGGAATCTTGTCAAAATAACACATTAAGTTTTTTCAGTATTTAAATGCAGACGATTACAAGAAAACCAGAATTTAAGTTGTCTAAATTTGTCATCTATTTTGTTTAAAACGTTTAAAATTGATTTATTTTTAAGAAGAAGATTTGGTCTGCATAGTTAAAAAGAATATTATAATAATCGGGGTTTATAACTGGGAGATCATCTAAAAAATATATATAAAACAATGATCCCAATATATTGTCCTGAGGCACACCCACCTCTAGATCATTTGAATGAGAGTATACTATGCCATTGTCTTCTCTCTTCAAAATAACCCTTTGTGATCTTTTAGTAAGTTATGATTTTACCAAGTTCATAGTGTTTCCCCTAATACACAGCAGGGAGTAGTCCAGGCAGACAAAGGCCTTAGAGAGATCAAGGAATAGGCCCGCCGCCATTTCACCATGTTCAAGTGCCTCATACACCGCTGCCAGAAAATCATATATCGCCGTCCCTGTCGATTATTTTTAAAGAAGCCATATTGGAACTCTGCAAAAAGATTCATATGTGAAAAATGGTGACATAAGCGATTATAGAAAGCTCTTTCAAAAAGATTAGAAAATGATGATAACAAACTTATAGGTCCATAGTTTGAAAGTGTATTAATATCACCTCTTTTAAATAGAGGGACTACTAAAGCTTTTTTAAGTTCATCTAGATAAATTTCAGTTACAAATGACTTATTAATTATGTGACATATTGGCTCAACGAAAGCTTCAATAGTTTGCTTAAGAAGAAAATGTGGAATCTCATCAGGTCCAGAAATTCTTTTGCTCCGTAAACCCTTAGATATATTCAAAACTTCCTCCTTAGTAACTAGCGTTAAAAACATCGAGCTATGTACCTCGCGAACTGTTAAATTAATACGGTATAATAAAATTTGCAGACGTAATCAGATTTTTTGGGTTGTTAATAAACAAATCATTTCATATTATGAGGCCAGAAAAAAAATTCCCAAAAATAAAGGACAGGAGGCATTTGCAGGTGATTTCAGAGATTTCCCGAACACATTCAAGAGTAATCAGGATTTAGGCATTACAGTATAGCAAAGAGGCATGGAAATTGCGTCACAGCAGAGTATCTACACAAGAAAGCCTACCTATTCTAACATCTTGGAAAGAAAATGCATTTCCCCAGGATATGATAAGAATGAACATAACAAATGTCTCTTCCCAGATTTTTCAAGAAGATCTTTTCATAACTCCGGCTCATCTAATGAGCAGGTCAGGGAAAGGGAAATTGAGGAACTTGTCAGTAATATCAGAAACACATTAAACAGAATTTCTTGCTCGCATGCAGATAAAAGGCTCATCATGGAGAAGTGGAGCTAAGGAGTGTTTGGTTAGTCACAAAATTTTGCTACAGGAAATTTTCACTATAGGAGGATCAGATAGTGAAAGACTTAATAAAGATATATGGATCTTACAATCAAGATCCCCCCTTCTGGAAAAATAAAACTTTTCCTGCAATCCTCAAGGGAATTGATTTGGTTCTTTTCCAACTGGACTATACTTCGGTCAGCTGTGTCCCATAGTCTGGATAGATTCTGAGATTGGAAAGCAGCAGCCGGTTAGTCCCAAAAAGCTGCAGGAGATCCTGAGTACAGAGTAGGCGGGTTGGAGTCCAGTATATATCGATGCATCCTTGGAACCTGATTCGGGACGTTGTGGTATTGGCATTTACAATCAGTCCCTAAATATTTCAATTTGAGGGAAGTATCTGGATTACACTAGTATTTGCTCAGCTGAAGTATTAGCCATTAAGGTTGCTATTAGTACACTGCCCCAAGATGCTGATAAAGTTTTGATGTTTTCTGACTCAAAAAGTTCTATCCAAAAGATAGCCAGAAGAGGCATTTTTAGCACCTCGGACTTCAACACCATCTCGATCAAGGAAAAATTCGTCGAATTTATGTCAGGAAGCAGACAGATTAAGCTAATGTGGATTCGTAGCCACTCGGGCATCATTGGTAATGAGAGGTCAGACAGCTTGACAGCTAGAGGAAGACTAGGCGACAATCGAGTCAACACTAAAAAACACTACTCAGATTTTATTCCACAGGCCAGTATAAAATAGGAATAAAAACTGATAACCTGTGCAGCTGCGGTTGTTTGGGTGATCTTAACCATATTCTATTGAATTGTAATGACAGAAGTATGGTGTGTAGGGCTTTGTATGCTAATCTCGCTAAATTGAATCCTTTGTCATTGACTGTTAATCAAATTATATGTAATCCGCCTAGTAAAATTATTGACCTAGTTTATAACTTTGTAAGAAAAAAAAATATTAAACTTTAACATTTGCTTATTTCTTGCATGTGGTTTGTAGCATGGTTGATTCAGCTTGTGGTTGCAGTAACACTACTGTAAGTAGAGGTAGACATAGATTATTAATAAAATATTATTGTTTAAAGTTCTCTCCTTGACAGATTTCCCTTTCCCATTGTTCCTGGCGAAATCCACAGTGTTGCTGGACACGCCACGGCCATCGTCTGTCCTCTATTAACATTTCCTACCAACAGAAAATATTGGCAAGCAGGAGGGATGGGTTGTAACCTGAAGATGGAACTGGCTGGCTGACTGTTGAAAGACATGTGGCCATTGGTAATTGAGAGAGAGAAGTTATCAACTCGGACAAGTCCAAATCTTTGAAAACAAAACTACAAAACGAATCTACCTTTAAAACACAAAACTCGAAAATTGACAAAAATTAATTACATTTCAACACAAACGTAAAAAAGGACCACCGGCTACGATAACAACCTGTAGCGGTTAACTAAAGATTTGATAGTACCCCTCGTCCTGGCAGTTTTCACTCGGAAACGGAATTGTAAATTCTGCCGATCGTTTCCGAATGTTAATTAGGGAATCTGCCTAATGACAGGTTTTTACCTTTGGTGCTTATAAATGATCACGCTACGTCGTAGCGCAATCTAAAATGTTATAAAAATGATTCATGGTTTACGTTACAGATTAGCAAAAATGCGTAGACGTCCTTTCATATATATGGCGTAGTTATCGTCGTATGAAACTTAATTTATTAGTAGCCTAGTAGAGTAGAGGTGATGGTGTTAGATTCTTTTGTAATTGTGAAATTTTTATTCTCGCTTTAGGAATTAATTACACAAAAAAGTAAACTGGTCATTATTTTAAATAAGATTTTATAATTATTATGCAATTTTTATTCTCGCTTTAGGTTAATTTCCGCAAAAATATATGGGAAGGCTTAGCCTTTCTTACCTCCTCTGAAAAGCCACCACTAATTAAAACAAAGTAGTTTTTTTATTCGTTATTTCAGTATAGAACAAAAAACTTCATCAAAAATATTTTTTTCTATATTATAAAAAAAAATTATTAACAGTACAAAACATGTGAAACCAAAAAAAAAATATTTTAGAGATCTTATTAGAGATGTTATTCTGAAATATTCTAACCTTATCCTAAACATATATTTTTTCAACTGAAATATTCAGGTGTTAAATAACAAAAAAATAAATGTAAAAATGTTTCAACTTCAATATAAATTTTAAATTTAACCGTTACTTAAAATTTACTAAAATACTTAAACTTAAGTTTATAAATCTAATCATTAAATCCTTGTTTCATACTACCAGCCTCTCTAAATTAATAAAAGGGTTTTAATTGCTTAGTACTGGATTTTCGTACTCCTTTAATGTCATAACATCAACTGTATTAAATAAATAACCCCAAATAATAGGAGTGTCGCAACAAAAAAAAATTTAGCTCGGAGTCAACTCTACTTAGACATGGTTTATGCTCGTTAATTGTTCGTTAGTTAGAAATAGGTCATGTAATTTATATTGTTTGATTTTAAAGCAGCAAAGAATTTAAAGTAACACAGCGTCACTATGACGAAAAAGTACATGTCCATACACGAGGAAGGGTAGTATGGAAATTCCACACAACTAGCGAGGTTCATGGAGTTGACACTGAGAAAATCTTTACAGCTTTTGAGACGACTACATTACAGTGAATATTTATATAGAAAGGTCTTTCATAGATTTAGAATGAGCAAGAGAACGACCTATATCCCTTCAATTCGTACAAAAAATTAAACTTGTAATGCCAAAAGACAGATTATAAAGTTGTTAACTATAATTTGACGTAAAATGTTGCACTTACGCAACCGACATTGGAGTCTGGAGTTAAAAAAGAACTCAGACTATAAGACCCGAGAGCATATTGCTATAATATATCTGTAATAACATGATAAAGTATTAAAGTTTAAATAAAATAAATCAAAACCATCACATTGTTCCAAAATGGGGCAAATATCAACAATCTCTACCGCACTTAGTTACTAAGGTATATGAAAACGGAACAAATAAAGGAAGGTTTTGAATTGAATATATTTATAATATATTTTCATTCCAGCTGTGATCATTAAACGTCGTTATATGTTTGCACCTAACCTCAAATTATTTCCGGAAAACGTCTACAACAATTCTTTTTATTCGTTATTCATTTAATCGGTCCAAAATAAAGAAAAAACATAAATAATAACAACAAACAGCATGGACCAAGGCATTTCAATTTAACGGTAATTTAAACAGTTTACTGAATATTGTACACTGTCAAAATTCAATATACAAGATTTTAGATTTAAGGTAAAAGTTTTCCTTTTATTCAACACAGCGACTATATGAGACATTCGGAAGAAAATTATGATATTGTCAGCCGAAATGAATCTGGCGTATGCATTCTGCCTGAATTCGTTCACTTGTGAAAAAAATGTTCATTAAATTCTTCTGATCTTGAACAACTAACTGAAAAGTTAGAGCCCTAATCTCTAAGTCTTCTACTTACTCAGTCTTCTACATTACTGGTCTCTAAAAATAAAATACGAGGTTGCCGAAGAATTTTTCCTCACGCTATAGCAGAAACATGGAAGAAATCACCAAATCTAATAATTTGAAGGTGCAAACATATTTTTGAAACTGTGCTATATTTACTGATCGTAGTTAAAATGAAAATGGTTATTTGATAAAAATGTTGAACTCAAAATCTCACTGATTATGCGTGGACTTCTTTCTGTTCATAAATCTTAGTAAATGATTCAAGTGACCTTGTCAAACGGAAGTAAGTTGTCGACGAGGAGTGAGACATCAACAACATTCCCATTTCTGGTGTAAAAGGCAGGGTAGGGTCTATTTTTCTGAATTCGACACTCTTGGGGAGGAGACGATCGCAAGAAAAAACAAGTTGTCGACGGGTGGGAGATGTCAGCAACATACACATTCCTAGTATAAAAGGCAAAATCGAATTTATTTTCCTGAACTCAAAGCTCTTTGGGGAGGGGGGGCCATCGCCCCCTCCCCTGGATTCGCGCCTGCTTGGTTTAAATTTAAGTTAATATTTAGTGACTAATGATTTGATGGATTCTAATGACATCGACATAGTTTCTGTAACCTTTTTTTCATTGTGTATGTCTTTTCAGCGTATTTTAAAGTTAGCTTTAAATGTTTTAATTTTTGAAAAATTATCGGGATCAGATAAAAATTGAGAAATCAATTGATTTTTGTCAAGTTTTGGAACAGTGTGTATTGATGAAGCACTTCTCTGGTACACTAATAGATCAAAAGCTAAAGTAGGTACTGGAGAGGGAATGTATGAGACACAAACAAGTAGAGACATGTTTCCGATAATCCCCATCCTAGTTTTTACATTGTCAAAAATTTACACAATTCGATAATACGTAGGTGAAAATAAAAAAATGATCTACAATAAAAAGCGAATCTATATATACTCGAATAGATAATTACCCTTAAGGGCATTAAGGGACAAATAACTTCTAAACTGATCAAGGAATGTAAGAGAGAAAAGTGAATAAAAACATACTTCGGCTTGCCAAAAAGGATTCGTATCCTAATATATTGTTTCAGAGCCGACGCTTGGGGAACCAAGATGCGTGGCAGCACTGGTAATTCAGACCAGAATTGAATCATAGCAACCTTTTTATATGAAATTCCAACCTCAAACTAGTCAAAATATTATTTTTAATGGGTAGGAACCAGCTAGGTAAAATCACAGATCCTATAACAGGACACATGATCGTTAAAACCTTGCAGAAAATAAGCCTTTTCGATGGATACGTAAATCGCAACAGAGAAATGATAAAACATACTGGAAATGGTTAGATAATTTCCTTTCACATCTAAATGTTTTGTTCATAAAACTTATAAAAAAAACTATACAATCATTAATTCAGAAATTTCCTCTTTCGAACAAGCATATTAAAAATTCTGGATGGTGGCGTTTGAATTGTTACAGCAAACTCATACCGTTTTAAAAATTTCTTTTGCAATAAAGATAATATTGATACTACTGCTAAAGATGAAACGTGTTCTGCTGCCAACTGATGAAACCTGACAAGGACACTATGTCCTGATATATGAACATCGCTTAAATCTATATGTATCTTTCTCTTTAATAAACATGAATGTTCAACCTTAAATTAATATTTTTAAATAAGCACATTAATATTTCTTAATTAATTACGTAAGTAAATTGACAATATTTTACGTATTTTCCTTTATTATAATACCAATCCTATTCCTTGCTCTCATAACTTCAACCATTTATTAAAGTTGTGATTTCTTTTAAGTAAAACATTTCCAAACTCGTTTTTAAGTATGAGTATTTTTTCTATGCTTTTTGATTAAATTTGTGTAGCTATTTATAAAAAATCGTCTTTGGACTGCCTTAAAGTTGATAATCTACTAAACTGTTATCATCAAAAAGCTTAGAATTATTAGAAAAATTCTGGAGTTCTCAACACAATAAAATAATGGTTTAATTATCTTGTCCTGACTGTACTTTGTAATACTCATAATAGTGACCTTTCATGGCTAGAAGTTGATTATGTGAGCCCATTTCTGCTACTAGCCCTTCTTTTATAACACATATAACATCTGCATCTTGAATTGTAGTAAGCCTATGTGCAATTGTAATACACGTTCGTCCTTTTCTTGCATTATCTAAAGCTTCTTGAACAATCTACAAATAGCATAAAAAATAAATATACAGGTTTGAGCAAATTTTCCGCAACTGCTTATTTAAAGCTTAATAGAAAGTGACGGCAGATTGGAGTTCCCTTCAACCTTCAGAACTATAATTCTCCTATTTGATTGTGCATTCCATATGCTAGTGACATCAATTAATGTCAAATGACGATGATGCTTATAATTTTTTTAAATAGCACATCCTGTATGTTATCAGTTATTTTAAATCTCCAACCAATTTAGAATATTTTTTGCATAGCATACTTTATGGATAAATTCAACTGTTTTGAAAATATTGGCCATTAAAACTACAAAAATATCAGCCATTTCAATAATAAAAATAATAATATAAACACTAATTTAAATTAAGAACTGTGAATTTGAATGTTCGAATTGTTTTCCATCAGCCACCATCTTTTACCTATATATATATACATATATATATATATATATATATATATATATATATATATATATATATATATATATATATATATATATATATATATATATATATATATATATATATATATATACTTACTTTTTCACTTTCATTGTCCAGGGCCGACGTAGCTTCATCTAATAGTAATATTTTCGGATTTCTCAGCAATGCTCTAGCTATAGCTATTCTTTGTTTCTGGCCCCCTGATAATTGTTTTCCTTTGGAACCTAGTCTTGTTTCATAACCCTAAAAGTATTTAGTTTTATTGGAATCACATAACTCTGTTAATAAAAATTTTTTCAAGAACAAAATTTTAAACTTTTGTTAAATTACGTCAAATGTAGGACGAGTTCTGCGATCCCAAAAAATATTGGCATGTTAACTCGATTAGTACGTTTTGGGTATAGAGAATTTTAGCAAACATTACATTCGTCCAAATTTTGGTTAAGTATATCATACAATATAGTAGAAATTATAATTTTAGATTAGTTTTTAAAACAAGTTTTACTAAAAATTGAAATGATAATGCAATTCTAAGATTTTCAATAAATCTTTTTTAACTATATTACATTTTCTCATATATTAACGACCATGAATATAAATAAAAGAAAAAAGCGAAAATTTTCAGTATACACTTACCAATGGGAGACTAGTAATAAAGTTATGTATATTTGCGGATTTAGCAGCTTCTTCAATGTCTTTCATTTGCACTCTTCTGTCATTTACACCATAGCCTATATTCTCTGCTATTGTTAAATCAAACAAATTTGGTTCTTGACTTACTATACCCAATTGAGATCTAGAATAAAAAATAAAACATATTAAAAAAAATATATCAATTGTCTCAAAGGTAGAATTATCGGGATCGAAGGGAACTGAAACACGAAGTATCTATAAACAGCAATTTAAAACATATACAAAAAAAAGTCACTTTGTGTCAATTTTTAAACATATGCCTATTCCATATCGTACTAAAAAACTGTAAAACATTTCAATTAAAACCATACTTCTGACAATTATACAGGCCAACAAAGGTCAAGTAACAGAAACTGTACTATACTTTCCCTAAAGAGAACTGGTTTTATCACATAAGGTTTTTGAGGTATCCTAACATAAAATTGCAACAAACACTATTTTTCACTCTATTTGAGGTTGTGTAAAAACACAGGGTGAATTTTTTCTCAAGATTAATAGAATCACCTGAAGGTATGATCCTTTCTCTTTAAAATCGGTTTGTCAATATATCGTTTCTTCACCGAGATATGCTAATTTGAAATTTGCGTCTCATCGATCTACTCAAATTTAAGTCAAAAACAGAGTCCCTCTTTGAGTGTACTTTTTTAAATTTTAAGGAAAATTACTCTATGAGTATTTTAGGGGTCTCTCATTACAAATCCACCGTCAGATTTTGAAAATTCAAAACGGCGGATCCTATATATCCTATATAGATAATTCAAGGTCATTTTATTTTTATCGAAACCCAATTCTTTTTGATGTAGGCAATCGATAGAGCAGAAATTTTAAGATACTGAAACAACACATCCAATATAACTTATAAATTTCTCCGCTGTTTACATTTCCAATATCTAACAGTGGATTCGGAATCACTAATCTCGAGAATACCTGTAAAAATGAAATGCATCAAATTTAAGGTAAATGTGTTGAATGCCAACTTCATAAACGTTTATTTAATTACTTAATTACATAATTTACATTATTTAAAATTAATTTATTCCAATAAATCTAACGTAATCATACATCAAATTTAATTTTTGTTTTGATTATTACTTTTTAAGGTGACTATGTACATTAAATATACAGCCAGTGGTCATTGAATTTAAGATATGTTATCACATATTTAATGCACCAACATTAATATAAGGTCAAAAAATTCTGCTTCCAGGAAAAGGTGTAAATTCTTCCCATACATAGTGTACGGTCATCCGATTGGTTTCCGTCAGTATCGTCAGACATGTACACCTCCTCATAAAAGAATTGAGTCCTTTCATCGCAGATGGCGGCACACTCAGAATCTGGTTTATAGGTTCCGACGCAGAAAGGTTTAAATACGAGTATGTAGATGTAGAAAGTGTACCATAGGTGTCTGGGAAAAGCTTCGATGGACCCACTGATGAGTTCACCGTCGGTAGCCAGGACGAAACACCTCTTTTAGGGTCTAAAATTAGATTGTGACGAGCCGATTGCTTCGACACGGGGGCACTTTAAGCAACTTGTATCATACTAAACAAAAAGTTCAATACTACTTATGCCATCTCCCGGAATCTCATGCAATGTAGCATAAATAATAATGTAAATTCCTTTATGTTACGATACATGTGAATTAATTTTAATATACAGAAAGTTGAAATATCTTTTCAGTTACTTTATTGAAATTTAAGATACTATTTAATCAAATTTAATGTACAACGAACTAATATTTGAATGAATTGCTTTCAATTCAAAGTATTTAGGTACAAAATCACAAAAATTTAATGTGGAATAAACATTAAATCTGCATTAAATTTAACGTTATTTTTAACAATGTATTTACACAAATTTTCACTAAAATTAAAAATTTTTGAAATTTTCGACTGCGGTATTGGATCCGCCATTTTGAATTTTTAAAACTCGAGAGTGAATTTGTAATCAGCGACACATTAAATGCTTATACAGTTATTTTCATCAAAATATCAGAATTTAGAAAAGTATACTCAAAGGGGTAGTTTATACTATGTTTTTGGCTTGCATTCAAAATTTATTTGAAAGAGGGTGGATCATAGTTTCAGGCGCTCTTACTAGTTTTGTGAGAAAAAATTACCTTGTGATTTTACATAATCTCAAATATGTCGAAAAATAGTGTTTTTTTCACTTTTAGGTTAGAATATATCAATGACATAATGATGCCATTTTGAAGCCAGATTCGAGTTCCATGATTCTGAAGCCATATTCGTATACTAGAGTTTCTGTTACTAAAAAACAGTCAATTTTTGTTAACCTGTGTAAATAAAATTTGGCAATCAATTGATAGGAGAATACATTTAAAGGAGTATCCTGCACACCTTCAAATTTTGGAACTTTCTAGGTAGATTTGTATTAATAATTAAATCCAATAGCGGCTCGTGGCTATTTAGACAGCCAGTACAAATACATGAAATAGAATATAGGACAATTGTAATGTAAAATAATTCACATACCTATAAGAAGAATTAAATACATTAGTCACGTGGACATTAGATATTTATTTCACCCATATATGACCACGATGATTCGACCAAATTTCGATACATCCAAATAACATACATAAAAGGCACATTTGCTTACATCCACACAATACACTATTCTTGCTTAAACTACATATTTTTATTAAATCAGGGACAGTTAAACTTTTTTCTAATTCCACTTTGTTTTTAAATTTTTAAATCTGGCAATTGACATGCTTATCTTGTCTTCCAAACGAAGAACACCAAAGAAGTATATTAGAAGTTGTCAAATAACTAAGAAATCCCTATACAATAAAGGCGGACATACTCGATTCTATCACAGTTAGAGATAAAGTACTATCCCTCTCACGGTACTGCATCGTTCTTTTAATAACTTTGTTTGTAGTCATAGTTACAAATAACGACTTTTAGCAACGAAACTAAAGCAAACACTGGCGCAGGAAAATGCCACCAGGTGTGTTCTTTATTCGATATATCTAGTGGCATTTCAGTGAATTTGTGCCTGAAACAAATTTTGATATAGCATCATACAAAAAAAAATATTTAAACATAGTTCCATCTTTCTTGCTCACATATAAGCCTCGTTTCATCTTCTTTGTTCCACTATACTGCATCAATTTATGGCACTATCTTATGTTGTCGATTATGGAAAATATGCGCATTAAACTGTTCCCTGTTGCCAGAAGTCAAAATAATTAATATAAAAAAAGAACAAGTTTACAGTAAAAGTAATTAAAAACATGGTGATACTATCCTACCAGCTGCTTCTATTTATAGCTAATACTATATTCGATTATATGGTTTGCCTTAAATATATTAATGAAAATAGCTATCAGACTTTACCGTTTAAAATCCACACACTGCTTTTCTTTTATTTAATTCATTACACCAACTTTTATAAAAAAAAGTCATCAGTCGACCAACTCAAAAATAAGAATTATTTTAGGCTTATAATTATTATATTATAAAATTACTTAAAAACAAAAAACTTACCTAAGGCAGTGTAAATCCAAAGTTCTCACATCATCTCCATCCACACTAACTTCCCCATTAGAAGGATCATAGAATCTCATTAAAAGTTGCACCACAGTAGACTTGCCACAACCACTACCTCCAACCAATGCCACAGTTTTACCATGCATAATTGAAAGATCAAGGCCATTTAGAATTTGAACAGAAGGTCTTGTGGGGTATGAAAAGTAGATTCGAGAAAATTCAATATTAGACTCTCCCTAAAATATATATTTCAAAATGTACAAATTTTAAGGTAGTAATGCAACGCCAAAAAAAAATATAGATATATAAATGCCAACAAAAATCTGGTTATTTAAAACAATTCCTTTGAAAGTAGTTATTTGTTTATCATGAACATACCCATTCTCGTTGTATAGAGTTTGAATAACTTTTAATTATAGGAACTCTTTCAAATAATGCAAAAATCCTATGTGCTGCTGTTATTCCTTTTTGTAGATTAGATGAAAAAGCCAATGCATTTCCTATGGACCACGAACTTGTTACCACCACTTCAAGCACTCTAAGAAAATAAAAATATATTTAAAAAAACGATTCTCGTCTAAGATTAACCTAATAAGAAAGCCATCATGCAATTTTAATTTAAAAAAATATATGACCCTATATAATCACTGTTTTACATGAAAGACTCCGTCTGAGTATGTATTGAGAAAGGAAACCAATAACAATGCGGAGTTACTAACTTTTCGCCACATCAATACATTTTAGAGAACACCGTATAGGGAATATCTAGAATTTTCGACTGATATTAAAAGAATTTGAGTATTATGAAACTATTATTTAGCTACACCACAACTCCAAAACGAAGATGCAATTCTGACTATTTAAAATTCAATAAATGTAATTTATGAGTCAAAAGTAATAATCTACCAATTATGGAAATGCTTTTAATCATTTTTGCCAACAAAGACTTAAAACTAGTCATTTGTCAAAATATTGTGACAAATTCTCAAAAAAATGAAACCCTGATTACAATAGAAGAATACCATCCAAGAAAAAGAAACTTTCATAGAAGAGAAAATGAAGCAATAAAAATAATTAACATTGAGTATTAGTCTAGATGAGATCCAGTTTGAGTTTAGGAATGCCCCTGGTAATAGAGAAGCGGTATTTGCTCTAAATATACTTCTCCAAAAGTGTCGAGACCGTCGTTAAGACATTTTCGTATGCTATGAGATTATAAAAAAGCATTTGACAGGGTACAGCATGTGAAGCTCATAGATATACTGAAGAATGCTGGTGTGGGTAGCAAGGATGTGCAAATTATAGAGAATCTATATTGGCGCCAGAGGGCAGTGGTCCGAGTTAATGATAAGCTTATCAAAGAATGCCAAATTCAACGAGGCTTCAGATAAGGATGTATTCTCTCCCCGCTGCTGTTTCGGACAAAGTTTTTAAGGGAGCCCTACATAACAAAGTATTTGGGGTTAAAATCAACGACGAGCTAAACACGATTCGTTATGCCGATGATACTTCCATCATAAGTGATAGCCTTCAGGGTTTACAACAACTCTTAGATTCTCTCTGTTTTCAATCGTCTACCGTATTCAGACGCTTCGCTGCTAATAAATGGACAAACCGTTGAAAGAGTCTCCCACTTTAAGTACCTTGGATGTTATATTACTAAACAGCTTTGCCCAGATAAAGAAGTTAAATGCAGAATCGAATCAGCCTGCACAACTTTTCTAAAAATGAGATCGCTTGTCTGCAATGACAATCTATATATAAAACTTCGCCAAAGGATGGTTAAATGTTATATCTGATCAGTGTTGTTGTATGGAACGGAGGTGTGGAAACTGAAAGCTGTCATGATCAATCATTTGGAGGCATTTGAGATGTGGTTGCTTAGGCGAATGCTTCAAACACCGTGGGTAGCTATGCAGACTAATATAGCGGTTTTAGATCGGGCAGATGCCACTCGTGAATTGCTGACAACTGTATAATGCAGAGAACTAGCATACCTTGGCCATGTTCTCAGAGGGGACCGGTATAGAATTCTTCAACTGATTATGACGGGTAAGATCGAGGGTCGTAGAAATGTTGGAACGAAGCAGATCTCTTGGATGAGGAACATCCGAGAGTGGACAGGAATACACAGTGTTGAACAGCTATTTAGAAAAGCAGAAAACCGTGATGAACTCGCCATTGTAATTGCCAACATCAGGGGGACCTGAAGAAGAAGATTACTTCAAATAACAAAATACGAAGAATGTTAAGCGAAAATTTGCTCTGCTTTAAAAGTAGTGCCATTACATAACTGCGAGGGGGAGGATACACTAAATATTGTTACTATTTATGTGCAAAGCCAATGCTAAATATGATATTGTAATAGAATAAGGTGGCAATGGAAACTTTGGTTGACAAGTAAAATTTATATTTACCTGAACTCAACACAAAATGAGAGAGAGAGATGAGAATATTTTTGTTGTAACTTTAGAGAAGAAAGTGCTGTTCTATATGTGGAGGAAAACTTTACATGTTTAAGTGAAGCCAAGATAAAAGATGGGAACATCGTTATAAGTCAAGAGAATTTTTTAAAGATCCAGTTTTGAAACAACCCAAAATTGTGCATCAAGAGCATCTCAGAATATTTGTGGGGATTTTTTTTGTAAGTCAAAAAATCCGGAAACTATAAATTTTATATCGAAGAATTGCTGTCATCATGTAAAGCCATGCAATCTTAACTACATTTTCTACAGACCAATTCTAACATTTTCCAAAAAAATTTAGGTACAGTACCAAATGATAACCAGAAACTGATCTAAATATCTTTCGGTATGATTCCAGATACAAGGAACACCTTGTATGTACTTTTTCCAATAAAACACATGTTTTAAAAGATTATTAATAAAATTAAACACTAGTTACAACCAGGACCATTTGGGATGTAGACCGGTGAAAGTATAACTGCAATGGAAGCAGAGCAAACATACAAATATCTAAGCATGAAACAGGCTAAAGGAATTGGCCATCGTACTATGAAAGTTGTCAGGAGGGTAACGCGGGTATTACGAACAGTAAAAATTTGTATGCGCTCAATACGTACGCATGCTCTATGTTTAGATACTCCTTTGGAATTGTGAAATGGAGTAGGATAGATATCCAAAATCTGCAAAGAAAAATAAGAACACTCTTAACAAAAGGATACAAACACCACCCTCGGAGTACTATTGAACGTACAATACTTCCAACACATCGAGGACGAAGAGGATTGATGGATATTGGTAATCATTTCGACGAACAAATAATAAATTTCCGTTCTTTTTTCCACAGGTTGGCGGGCTTTTCCACTCTAGATCGAGCAATATTCGAAGCAGACGTTTCAACGCCGCTACAGCTGAGGGAAAAGGAAATTGCTTTTCACCACCAAATAGACCAAGAGAAGTTACAAGCCTGGCTACAGAAGCCACTTCATGGACGGCATCTAAATGAGGTCAATGAGGACAAGGTCGACAACTCAGAGTCGAACTACTGGTTAGGTTAGGTTAGGTTAGGTTAGCGGGCTTTTCCACTCTAGATCGAGCAGTATTCGAAGCAGACGCTTCAACGCCGCTACAGCTGAGGGAACAGGAAATTGCTTTTCACCACCAAACGGACCAAGAGAAGTCACAAGCCTGGCTACGGAAGCCACTTCATGGACGGCATCTAAATGAGGTCAACGAGGACAAGGTCGACAACTCAGAGTCGAACTACTGGTTATTTTCAGACTAGATGTCTCCGGAAACGGAGAACTTTTTGTTAGCTATCTAAGATCAAGTTATTCCGATAAAAAACTATAAGAAGTTCATCATCAGAGATCCCTCAATAGAAAGTGACCAATGTAGATACGGCTGTCAAACATCAGAGACAATCCAGCACATAATTGGAGGATGCCAAGCATTTGCCACAACGGAGTACAAGGAGAGACATGACTCAGCCGCTAACATACTCGACCAAGAGTTAGTAGATAAGTTAAATCTATTACAGGAAGAAAAAATGCCTTATTACAAGTACAATCCGGAGCCTATTCTTGAGAAAAACGAGTTGAAGTTATATTGGGACCGAACGGTTCCAACGGATCAAACAGTTGCTCCTGATAAACCAGATAAAATTTCTAGGCGAATTACATTAACCGACATTGCTGTACCTAACGATAAAAAATTAAAGCCAAAATACAATAAGGAGATCGCCAAATACAGAGATCTGGAAGGACAAATTCGAAGACAACGGGCAGTGAACAGCGCCCAAATGATTCCCATAATTTTATCAACAACTGTAGTAATACCAAAGAACCTCCGGCAAAACATCAAGGGATTGGGCCTTAGTGAGCCTCTGTATAAGCCGATTCAGAAAACAGTTCTTGCAACCGCGCAACCCGTCTGAAACTTTGTAGGAAATACAGCAGACCACGTCACCTAGAACCCAATAGCACGGAAAGAATTCCCACAGAGCTTCATACTTTTGGTACCTTTGTATACCTGATATTAGTCAATATTCCCTGGAGGGAGTGCAGAGCGGTTTGGCTTAAAATTAGAATAAATTAAACATGTTAGACCCAAAAGATGTTTCATAGTAAATGAAAGATTGGAAAACTCATGGGGAAATTTCCTTTTAGTCAGTAAATTTCATTCTTAAATTGAAAATAATTCTGTGTAATGCATACCAAAATAGCATCCTTTATTTAATTTTTATAGTTATTATTTCTTGTTGAACTCTTGATTAAATCTGTTAAAATAATATTAAGCTCCTTGAAGGGGACTGAGATAATTTTTGCAATACAAAGAAAAAATCATTTTCTGTTAATACTTAATGGGAAAAAAATTTTGTTTACTTTGGAGAGATTTCTTTTACGAATTCGTAATTTTAATATATAATTTGTTGACATATATAATACAAATAACAAGCAAAACAAAATTGGAAAACTAGAAGATATAAGTTCCATGACATGTAGTGAATCTGTAAATTATTGTTTTTTCGAAAGCACGCACATCTCATTATGAAGAACTTATGGCAAAAGTTATGAATACATCGTATATATGTTTTTGTTGAAGTTGAAAAATACTAGTTCTGATGGTCTCTTTCAAGCAGAGGGAATAACTACTCGTTTAGAGATAACCTCAATCTCTGAAATAATATAAATATACATTTAGATATAAAAAATATGTTTTCTACTAACTTAAAGACTGTAGCTGAATCAACTTCGCCTTGTGATATAAGTTTGACTCCATAGGCCATTCCTCCTGCATAGGCTATAAATTGGAGGCTTCTGGCAGATCCTGAAACATAATTTGAATTCACCTTAGTGAAATTGTTCTTTTAATTAATTATTTCTTGACTTACCTAAAGTTAACGCTCGAAAGTGAGTTCTTCTAAAAGCAGTTGTTTTGCAATAAATAAGTTCTTTTATATATGAATCACAAAACACGCTTTCACAGCCTAAAGCTTTTACCGTCCTTATATTATCTATTGCTTCTACAGCAATCTAAAAAAAAAGTAAATTAATATTTCTATTTACCGTAAAATATTAACATGAAAGATATAAGGGAGATAAAGTAAAACGAAATAGTGAATAACCGCTCTACTATCGACGGTATATTTATTATCAGACAGCTGGTTGAAAAATCTATCGAATACGATAAACCGCTGTTCATATGTTTGTGGACTTTACACAAGCGTTCGACCGAGTCAAACTGGAACACATAACAGAATTACTGCGAAGAAAACAAGTAGATGAAGCAATCATACGCACAATATACGAACTGAATTCCAAAAACACCATGGTAATTAAAACAAATAACACTCTAACAGACGAAATCCCTCTATCCATAGGAATAAGATAGCCTAAGTCCAACACTTTTCAATGTAATCATGGACGAAATCATTGATGAGGTAAAAAGCACAAATATTGGGTACCCAATGGGACACAACACCGTTCAAATTATATGCTTTGCAGACGATGTTGCCTTGACAGCAGATAGCGAGGACAACTTACAAAGAATGCTTTTCCATCCCAATCGAACAGCCAAACAGTATAATATGAAGATATCTGTGGAGAAAACCAAAGCAATGGTAATAGCAAAAGAACCGGTAAGATGCAAACTAATGGTTGATGACAAACTTATCGAACAGGTTGGGAAGTTTAAATACCTAGGAGCACATATAACAAGTAACAGGGCAGTAACGGAAGAAGTACGCACACAGACCAACAAAGCGGCCATGATATCAGGCCAACTAAAAGACATAATCTGGAACAATAAACATATGGCGGTTGAGAGCAAAGCAAGAATTTACAAGGTCTGTGTAAGACCGATACTGACCTACGGCGCAGAAACAAGAAATGAAACCACAAAGACAAAACAAATTATGAGGACCACAGAAATGAAAACGCTGAGAATGATCACGGGAACAAGTTTAAGAGATAGAATAAGAAACGCAAAAATATGCGAGGACAGCGGAGTGGGAGATGTTGTGAAGTGGGTTCGAAACCGTCGTAGGCAGTGGAGAGATCACGTGGAACGAATGGACGATGACAGACTAGCAAAAACCGTGATGAGAGAGAAACCAAACACCAAACGGCCACCTGGATGGCATCCCAAACGAGGATCGATGAGGCAGAAGAAGAAGAAGAAGAAATAGTGAATAAGGTGGACACCCGGCCTGCAACGTTTTTCTAATAGGTCAGGGAATTTATGAAAAATAACCCTTGAAGATAATGCCTGCGACAGTTAACTATTAGGTATTTTAGGTAATATAAGAGTAATTAGATTACTGTCGTGTCGTATGCTGTGATAGTAAGGGGGTATAGAAACAAAAAGTATATGTTTCCTGCGAGGATTGGTCTGAAATAATAATTAAAAATTGAAAGTGAAAAAATTAGAGTTTTTGAGATTTTTTGCTCATATGTGGTAAACATTGGACTTTTTTATAAATATGATCTAGTTTCAAAATTGTCGAAAATAAGCTATTGCACGAGTTGATTGGATGATTTATTGCTAAAAAAATTATTTGATAGACAATAATTTTGCAAAAATGAATTACAGATTTACTACAGATATTAGTTAATAACATAGATCATTGCATCCATAATAAGTGGTAGATAGTTCACATCAATAGCTCAAATAATTTTTGTTAAATTACAATTGTATATCCCAGAGATTTTTTTTGCAACGTTATAATACGCAAAATAATCAACCTAAAATGATCCGACAGAGCTTTTGTTGAAGAACAAAAGTTATTTTACTGCAGTGAATTATCAGGTGGATTAAAATTTTAATTTCAATATTATAAAAGCTCGTCGGAAAACACAGTTATTTTGAGGTTATATAAAATGTGAAATAATTTAGTTACTATTACATTTAAAGAAATCGTCTTAAGTTCTCTGAATATCGGTATTCGAAAGTTTTAAGGGCCTAGATAACTAATCGAAATTAATTTCCTAAAATTCAAGATAGCGAATTTATTAAAGCATATGGCATATTTGTGTGGTACAATTTCAACCAAAACTGCTATTTGGAGAATTACCAGGAACGAAAAATATTTAGTGGTTCAGTTTAGTGTGACTTACAAGTTGGGAAAAAATAGTTACTATTTTGTGACCTTGGAAATTTTTCGAGGTACAATAATCTTGTTGAGTATTTAGTTTAAATAATTTATGGATATCATAGCAAATTTAAAACCAAAGATGGAAAAATAAAATTTTTATAAAAAAAATTAACCTACTTCTAAAAATGGACTAAAAAGCAAAAAATGATAATATAAATTTTTATATAAAATCGAAATTATTGAAACAAATAGCTACTAATACGAGATATATACAAACTATGGCCAGAAAGCAATTACAAATAATGTATTTTTTAATCTTTTTATGTGAATGAATATTTTGTCAGGTATTAATTTGAGGCCAACTTTAAAAATTTCAGTTCATATAAAAATTGTCTTTTATTCATTTTGTAGCGCATTTCTTTTTTTTTTGTCGACGATGTTGTTGTCATGTCTAGCAACCCAGAAGAGCTAAAACAAATGCTTCAAGATTTCAATGAAGAGGCGAGAAAAGTGGGACTTAAGATGATCTGAAAGGGAAAACTAAGTTAATGAGCCCTGATGCAAATGTACAAATAGAGATTCAAAATGAAATCAAGAGTACATCTATTTAGGCCACGTCATGAAACTAGGCAAAGAAAATCAAACGGCGGAAATAACAAGGAGAATAGGGCTGACATGGGCTGCCTTTGGAAAGTTGCAGTACATATTAAGAGATTGAAACACACCAATCAACCTTAAACGGAAAGTGTATAACACGTGTGTCTTGCCTGTTGCTACTTACAGCATGGAAACGATAACACTAATCAAACAAAACGCAAATAGGCTCCGAGTCACTCAACGCTCCATGGAGAGATCTCGTTACGGGATAAAATACGAAATCAAGTAATAAGATCAAGAACAAAAGTAGTTGACGTCATTGAACGCATATCACGACTAAAGTGACAATGGGCGAGGCACATAGCTAGACAACAGCCCGATAGGTAGACGAGTAAATTACTACAATGGCGACCGCGAGAAATGAACCGAAATCGTGGCAGGCACAACGCAGATGGGTAGATGATATAAGACAGTTTGCTGGAAAAGACTGGCTCCAGAAGGCGAGAGACAGATTCCAGTGGAGGACCATCGGAGAGGCTTATGTCCAGGAGTGGACGTCAATGGGCTGAGAAAGAAGAAGAAGAAGAAGCGGAATTCTAATCGATTCTATTTTTTTTTAAATGTTATTTCATCTGTAGTTTTTTAATCATTACTTTAGTTAAACGAAATCCCCGCGGAAAATATATATATTTAAGCCTTTTAGTATCTGAAACACCTTAACCATCGTAAAACGCGTCACGACAATAAACTAATTACTATATCCTATAACTAATTATGTGTGTTCCCGCACTTAACAAAAAACTGCCATGGTAGTCTTCAGTCATCCAATCGCGCTAGAAGTTAAGCATTTTTGTATAATAACTTTAAAAAGTTTTTTGATTACACTGGACAACAGCCAAAATGTATCTAAAAGAAATTCGACAATATTTTATCATTTTTGGTGTGCTAAAGCCGAAACTAAACTTATCTTTTTAATATTGGTTCAAGTTTTAGAGATACGTGTTGTCAGATCTCTCTATATATTAACAAAGTAACTGTAAGAATGCACGTGGTATATTTGTATTGTTATAACAATAGGGGGATGCGGCGTTGCCGGATGCACGTTTTCTCTAAGCTAAGGAAAATTTACACAACTTGGCAATATCGCATGGGGATCTCCAGGTATAACCCCTCATATACGAAGTCCCAACCTCCCAGGGCCTAAAATAAGGGAAATACCCATTTAAACCCATGTAAATCGACTTTTATGACTGCTTTTTACCGAACAGCCACTGTACACTGGATTTTTTTCCTGGCAACTGTGGAGTTGTAAATAATGAGCACGGCGAACGCTTCCATCAGGATATATCAACAATGGAGAAAAGGTACCAGGGAAAGTGAAATGCTTCCATGCTTGCCGACTACTGTTGGAATCTTGTTAGAGATGCTTCAGAAACAATTCACAAAAGAAAAGCGAAAGACAGGATATTTAGTGTATAGATAGAGTGTAAGGTTTTTTTACTATTTTGTTAAAAAACAAATAAAAAAAAATTGTTCTTGAAAATTGCAACTAAATTTTTAATTTCATTTTCTTTTTTTTTGTATTCAGCGCCCCAAAATTAACAAAAGAAATACACTTTTCACACAACATAGAAAAAATAAACTAAAATTTATTGTGTAGGGTTATTATTCCTGTATAGGCGTCACTATTTTTGGATTAGATAAAACAGTTTGTTCTTACCTTTGCTGATTTCTCCAATAATTTTTGTGTAAAATTAGCCTCTTTACTTATAGATTTTCTTTCATATGATATTGAGAAGAATACTAGTGGGAAGAAAACTCCGGCTATTAGCGTAAGCCTCCATTCAAAATAAAAACCTATTATTGTTGAAAGGATAAACGTTGACACTGAATTCATAATTAGACCTATTCTTGAACCACCAGCCTAAAATTATAGAAAAAAAATAGTCCTTCAATCATCCTAAAAATCCGCATTACTGGTTATATTAACTTGTGTGTTTTGAAAAATCAAGTACCACCACGAAATTAACATAAAGAAACTAGACTGGTCATGTATATATACCAAAACTGTCCCCACCATGATTGATGCCATTACATGTAAATATAAGTTTGGCAACAATTATTTCTCTATATTTTTATTATATTGGTGAAAGGATATTCTTGACATTGACTGAATATTTTTCATTTTGACAAGAATCTATTTTTGCTTTTACTTGTTTTATACATTTTGTATAACGTTTTATTTGGAATTTCAAACAAGAACGAGTATTTTAATTTTTTTTTTTGGTTTTTCAAAAAACGCCGTTCTTTATCATAGGACATGCAAATATATCATCTGATAAGATCATTATAATTGGTAAGTCTTAAAGCTTTTAGCAATACTTATTTAAAATTTTACCCTAGAGCCAAATATAAGGGGAACAAGTTTAATCTTGTGAAAATTCTTAAATGTTCCAAAGAAAAGAAACGACAAATTCAACGATAAATCAGTCACGATCACAATTATTTTATACCAAATGAGTAAGTCGGTTTAGGGTATTTTCTGGAAATAATTTTATACGAGATGAGCAAAAAGTTGTTTCTGATATGCTACCTAAAGATAAATTACCCGAGAATAGCTATGAAGCATGATGTAAACATCTTGGAGCAACACTGGCTCCACAAAAAACTCCTGATTTAGATGTATATAAACAGACATTAATAATATTGTTTAACTATAAAGTTAATGTTCCAATGACATCTAAAACTAAGCATCGAAGCAGGCATGCTGTTATATTTTAAAATGATTATATATTTATCAAATCAAATCATATATATATATATATATATATATATATATATATATATATATATATATATATATATATATATATATATATTCCTTAATACAATGTATTGGAATTCTCAAATAATGATAACATTTCCAAAATTCAAAACGGGATCATTTAGAAGTCTACTGAAATAAAAACAACTTACAATTGCACAAAAAAAAAAATTGAAAACAGAATACTTTAGCTCATTAAAATAAAATGCATGTTAAAAAAATGACACAATGTTAAAAAGCTTTGGAATAATATAGCCTGGTAGACAAGAACAGCCACAGTTTTTTTTTATTTATTTTCGTCCACAACTCTTAATTCCGCCGGTAGATGATTAAAAATCTTTATTATCAGTTGTTATCAGTGGACCCCTTGCATGCTGACTGACCCGAGAAAAGGGAATGTACAAATTATTCCCCAACACTCATAATAGTTCCCCTCACCACACTCACTGAACTAATTCAAATTTGCTTTTACGGATGAAGCGCTTTTCAGAATATAAATTTCAATAACTGTGAGAAATCCCTCCTCAGTCAAGTCAACAAGTCAACTTGTTGCCCCCAAGACAAGTATTGATCAATGGTCACTTAGTTTTTTTCTTTTCAATAATTCTTTTCCCTTAATACTCGGCTATGAAATCAGAATCATATTTAACTCGAATAGGAATAAAAACAATTAGATTTTTGGGGGTTTAATAACAGTCCATTCCTCTCTGACCAGGTTGATATTTGCCTTACATAGGCTGATGTGTCTCAAATTAATATCTCTCTCTATCTCTTATTGCCTTACACAATCAATCACAGCTTCGCTCAAAACATCCTGGTCATAACCTTCAACTACCGCAGATGTGTCATCTGTAAAAAGTGTTATAAAGCTTTTACTATTGAACAATGGAAGGTCATTAATATAGATAAAAAACAAAATGGGACCCAAAACATTGCTCTGAAGCACACCAGTGTTCACCATAATCTTCCTGGATTCAATTTTATTTGTTTTCCCACCCAATACTCCTGATTGGAATCTGTTTTCAAGAAAAGATTGGATTCACCTTAAGGCTGGTCCTCTAATTCCATAATTACTTAGTTTATTCAACAGCAATATACCATATTAAAATAGAAGTAATTGCGTATAATATGAAATGTTTCAATATTATTGTCATATATTTTCTGTGGCTAAAAATGAAGCAGTGCGCTCTTCGAAAGGAGTCCAAAAAATTCGCTTTAAAGGAATTGATTTGAATAGTTAAACAATATAATTTTTTTGGAAATTTAATACTGAGATGTTGTTTTACAGAAACATCTAATTTTCACTGTCTTTTTCAGTGAATAGTATCAATTAACCTATCACTTAAAATAAGAAAGAGCGATTTATTAAAATATACTGTAGAAAGAAATACTCTAAACGTATTATATAAAATATTAGAATGAACATTTACACACGACAAATTCACCCCAATATAAGAAACTAGCAGCGAATTCAATGCTGCCACTCTAATATTAGCATATAATGGGGAGGGTGGATAAAAAATTATTTACACCAAAAGTTCAGTATTATATGTCAAGGTCGTGGGGGCCACACTAAAATTCAATAAATAACTCTATAATGTTAAATAAGTCAAGCATGAAAGCGCTGAGAAAGAACAAACTATAAAAATTTGCCCTTTTTGGTCTTTTAGGCTGAAATGAATTATTATATAATTTTTAATATCTTTTATATATTATTACTCTATACTTACGCCTTGCACACTTGCTGCGTCACCAGAAAGTTGAGCACATAAAGCGCCAACACCATTTTCTTTTTTGTCGAACCAACCCATTTCTTGCTTTAACATTGTAGAAAACATATTGTTTCTTAGCCTATAGGTCAGCTTTTCTCCTGCATACCCAAAGCCGAATATCTAGGGAAAAAATATTCCTTAAAAATTCAATACTGTTTAAAAACACATGGGCAATTTGTTTTGCGATTTATCGTTCCTCGAGAAAAGATTAATCTTTTAGCTACTAAACACAATTTATGATCTTGCAGATGTGACAGCTTTAGGGGAACCTTTGAAGTAAGTTCCAACTTTCGTGGCCTTACTTGCCTCGCGACCCTTTATATTACACTGGAAAAAAGTATTAAAATTAATAATAATACCGCGATAAGACTGAGAGTCATGATTAAAACTAAAAAGAAAGACTACAAGATACATTTTTCTATTAGCCAAAAATAAGAGCTTGAATGGATGTTAATACTTTCCTTTTGTTTGTAAGAAAAGGCGTATTTCAATAAACTGGCAGAGAAAAAACTGACTCCTTTCTAGTTCTTTGTATATAGGTGTAACGAAGTTATTATATTTTTGGGCATGAGTATGTTCGCCGGGATTTAATTTATTTATTTTACATCCGAAAAATCTGATTCTTGCGGGAAAAGAATGCCTAAAGTTTCAGTATTATCGGTATATAATTGGATTTACCGAGCTATGCCGGGAAATATAATTTTCCAAGATTTTCAGAGCGTTTGACCACAGTAATCGCGCGCCGCATACAGCAGTATCGTATGCGCGATAACCGCACGTCGTCACACGTCAGCGTAGTGGGAGCTCGGGCCGTCTACTTAAGCTCGAGCAGACCATTATTTCGCTGAGAACTGCACGTTCTCCACCCGGGTCAACAGTCCAAACGGACTGGACTGGGTCGCCTGCCGCTCTAGCAATGTAGGTGAGGCTAGGCTTGTGTGTATATAGTGTTTCACCATACACTTACTTCCTTACGTCCTACCCCGCTATTGGCCAACATTACCGAGGACCCTTGTAAGAACGGGCAATGTTGCGTCATCCTACCGTCACTGCCGAGGACCCTGATAAGAACGGGCAGTGTCGGTTCCTTTCCTAATTTCCTACAGCTATTGGTCGACATTGTCGAGAACCCTTATAAGAACGGGCAATGTCGTTCCATCCTGCTGACGCTGTCGAGGACCCTTATAAGAACGGGCAGCGTCAGTTCCTTTCTTTCCTTCCTACCGTCACCTATATACACATGCACTGATGCCGTAAGTTTTAGTTTTGTTTCCGTATTGACCAGGAATGTGTTTTACCGCCAGGTGCCCTCCGATGTCTGTTAATAAGGGCGCCTCGACGATTATCGCCGCCGCCGCGTGTAGAGACGCCGTGTATTGCCGATCGATGCCGGGTTATTGTTACCGAGTTTACCGCCGTCAGTCGAATTTTAATACGAAGCGCCGTGAACCGTGAACGCGGATTTTAGATACGAAACGCGATAATTTGCGTACGAGCCGTCGTGAATAGCGTCGCAACCATGTAGTACGAGGTACGTGAATAGCGTCGTGAACGACACCGCCGGGTTACCGTCTTTTGCGCAACCGATCAGTATGAGCTACCGTGATCAGCTCTCAAAACATACTCTTGCCCTCCGAATGTTTAATTATTAATTTGTTGTACATCTTTGATTATAAGTTAGTTTTAGGCCATGTCATTTTATAAAAGAATGGAATACAGGATACGGGATGTTTTGTAACCGTTTGTTTTATTACCTAGTCCCATTTTTAACATTACATATAACAATTGGCAGCCGGCAGCAAGCACTAATACACACAATTGACCCCTGGCTTGCCGTTTCTCCACTGTAACAAGTTGTCCGGTGCATAAGTGGGCCCTCAATCACATAAATCCCGAGGGTGGCGCCCGAGAACCGACCACCGAGTGGATGTTTTGACCTTCAGGCAGTCAAACCATTGATCAGTTCAGAGAGCAGGGATATTTCGAATATAAGTAGATATCGTCAAACCGATACCCCTGCGCTGAGCATTTGATCGATGACTATACGAGAAATATCCACTGACCGATGTTCCGGTGTCGTAATCAAAATAGATCCGTAGAGCACGACCTGCTCCTCTCTTACGTAAAAACGCATCACATAGGTTCCAAATAACTTGAGATAACTGCATATTAAATATATTTTTAGAAGCATTGAGCATTCTTTGCATATATATGTAACAATATTTTATTCTTATGTCACATAGATAAATATTTTTAAACTAAATTGCAGTTAAATATAAGTTAATTATTTGTTAAATTTTGTTATTTTGGACAAACACATAATTTTTTTTTGGTCTTATCATTTCTGATAATGTTGAAATGCTTCCCTTAAGATATTTTAAAAAGAGCCATTCAACTCGCGTTGCGACAAGCACAAGACGCTCATCATACCCTTATTGGGCAAAAATATTTTTATATATCACATTTTCCAAATATAAAATAGGAATGGGAAACAACACCATGAAACGTGCACATTTAAAGTTAGGTTTAATTCAATAGGTTTCAACATACTGTAATTTGCTATTACATTAAATGCCAATTCGATCAATTTCTATTTCTCTAGTATTCTTAGAAATATGGTTTACTACGAGCATGTATTAGTTATGTGACTTTTTTTAGACGATCAAATATTGGGTAAAAGCAAATTCACGTTCAGAAAGGCTTCTTACGACGAGATTAGAAATATTGTTACCAGTTTACAAAATACCGCCGCAAGGAATGCTTACAACCTTAACACTAAAGTCATAAAGACTAATAAAGAACGGAAGCTTTCACGGTTTGGTAAAGTTAAAAATCATGGTTCTTGGGTTTAGACCGTGTCAAATTGGAATTATTATTGGATGTTTCGCTTACGATTGCACGAGGCATCTTCGGAGAACTTTACTCCACGAGATTAGAACACTGAAGGAGTCTCGAGGAGCAACAGCCCGGTATTTATACCCGACTGGTGCTCAGCGAACCATGATCCAGCGTTACAATCGATTTCCACTTGTGATGTAGACTATAACCCGCATCTCTATTAATATTACTTCGATATTTACAAATTTCGATGGATGCTCTAATTTTACATTTAAGGAAACTAAGTACTGATGCTAGCACCTTAGTTTCTTTTACATTAACAGTGTGACCTGAGCAATGCTGGTGTTCAGCTACTGCAGATTGTACAATTTGTTTCTTTTTTATACATCTTTCATGTCCCTTAAGCCTAGTGGATATAGACTGTCCTATTTCACCTACATACACTTTACCATAAGAGCACGGTATCTTGTAAACGCCTTCTGTTTGAAATGGAATTGCATCCTTTGGAGACTTCAAGCATTGTCCAATTTTCTTACATGTGTTGAAAATTGTCCGCATGTTTGATTTTCGGAGCAATCTGGCAATCTTGTCGGTGGTTCCGTGTATGTAAGGTAAGACAACACTGTCCATAGGAGGTTCATTTATGACATTTTGTTGAGGAGTGGGTTTTTTTATATTTATTAATAGAACGTCTTATATCCTCAGCGCAATATCCGTTGCCTCTCAGAGTATCAGTCAGTTTTTCTGGTTCCGATTTCGGTGACTATTCGCCATATATTGAAAGTGCTCTATGTACTAAAGAGCTTATGACGTATTGTTTTTGAGAAGGATGATGGTGTGATGTTGCATTGAGATATCAATTTGTATGTGTTGGTTTTATGTACACAGAATGTCCTAATTTGCCATTCTCTTTCCTTTGTACTAGTACATCAAGAAAGGGAAAGACACCATTTGATTCAGTTTCCATAGTAAATTTTATGCTAGGGTGTTCTTGATTTAGATGATCCAGGAAATTATAGAGTTTATCTGCGCCATGCGGCCAAACTACGAACATATCATCTACATATCTGCACCAAAATTTAGGTTTTAGAGGAGCATAAGACAAGGCGTTTTCTTCGAAAGCTTCCATGAAGATGTTAGCTGCCACAGGTGATAGCGGAGATGCCATGGCCGCTCCCGAAGTCTGCTCGTAGAAAGCTCCTTGAAAAGTAAAATAAGTGGAAATCAGACATGCTCTAATTAACTTCAGTAGGGTATAGTCCATGTTGTTGTTTCGTAATATGTCAGATATAAGGGAAACTGAACCATCTGTAGGAACATTTGTGTACAGCCATTCTACATCAAAATTGACCAATATGTCTCCGGGCTCTAATTGTATGGTTTTTAATATTTGGACAAAGTGTTCAAAGTTTTTAATAAAGTATTTGGGAGAGAGAGAGTTTTTAATAACATCAAGATCCCTTAAGATGCCTCGTGCAATCGTAGATGAAACGTCGGATAATAATTCCAATTTGACAGGGTCTAAACCCAAGAACCATGATTTTCAGTCATAATGACTATTAGAAAAACTATAGTATATCCGCTGTGTAAAATTATTAATGTATAGACGTACACACGTTTTCAAAATGTCTCAAAGTGCCAAGAGTAGTGCCTATCTCTAACAAGGGTTATTGTTAGAATGTGGGAAATTATAGACCGGTATCAGTGGTCCATATATTTGGGAAGATTTTTGAGGTTGTGCATAAGAGAAAGTTGGTTCAACATTTGGAATCTAATGACTTGAGCCATTCTCAATTTAACTTCTGTCGCCTCTACAACAACCCGCGATTAATGTCCTAACGAATTTTATGCAGGACTGTTGTGAAGATAGCATTCCATTTCTTTGATTTAAGGAAAGTCTTTTTGTATCACATGATGTATTGGTTTCAATCTATTCCAGTGCTGCTGCTCTAATAATATCCTACTTGTCGGATCGGCTCCAGTATTGCTCATAACAGGGAAACTCGTCTTCCAAGAGCATTATTAAATATGATGTTCCACAAGGCTCTTAATTGAACCCACGTTTATTTTTGTTATATATCAACGACATACTCACATGTCTCCTGTATGAAAAAGTGGTGCTATTTGTGAATGATACTGCTGTACCGATAACTGGCAAAGCCTTAATTTTAAATCGATTGAATAACAAACCTCCGTAAGCCAGTGGTTTAAATTAAATAAGCTTAGAATACATGATGCTGAGTCAGATTAGTTTTATTTTGAGAAATCTCAGAAAGAGTATTTCTGATATAGGTTTCAATGAATGCTTATTATGCATACTTTCATACCCATATTTCATATTTTGTTGGTGTCATTCCTCATATTTCTCGAGGGTTTTTGCAGTTCAAAGTAGGTGTGTGACAGTGATGGTAGAGATTGTTGCAGAACTTTATTTGTTTCTCTAAAAATATTAATTATGGCGTATATTTACTTTTTATGTAGCCTGTTGTGCATGCGAAAGAACTGAAAAGTACCCCGTACACATATGTAGCGACCATCACTCATATAATACCAAAAAAAACAAAGTCTTATTATGAAATATTTCCATACTGCAAGGGCCAGACATGGACACAATCATTTTGGTATAAAATTCCTAAAAATTCTTTTTGATCGGATAAGGTTTCTTCCATTTTCATGATTTAAACTTACTCTTTCCGAGTACTCACGATGAATAGCCTTTTGCACCTCCGATTAATATTTGTATAACAAATTTAAGGATACTGAAATACACCCATAACCCTATGTCTTTAATATAGTGACTATTTTAAGTTTATAATTTTGTAATTATTATGTTTTTTTTTATTATTCAACATCTGATAGTACTCTATTGTATGTGACATATAGTCATGAATTAAGACTGATTACATTCGCAAAAAATGAAATAATCTTTGACGGTACGTTTTCTAATTTTAACACTTTTTTTCAGTGTAATATTGCGGCTCATGAGGCAAGCAAGGTCATAAAATTTGGTGTTGACGAGAACGCCTTTTATGACATCTGTAAGATAGTAACAAAATCATCAAATATGACATAAAACAGTGAGAGTGAATTGAGCTTTTTATGCGTAAGATAACCAAATATTTATTTAAATATAAATATTTGCAGCCATATTCACTAAGTAGGGTAAAGATTTAATCCAGATTTAGTTGCCATGAAAAATAGAGCTTTTAGTTAGCTAGTGTGGTTTTATTTTGCTTACAATATCATCATAATTTACATTACATATGTCAACAAATAAACGGAATATTGAGGATAATAACCTAACTATAAAACTTTGAAATATGTATGAGAAATAGTTTTACCTCGAAAATAAATAAAATTCTCCATTTTTGCTGGTTCGGTAATGGAAGAGAATGATTTTTTTGTGAATGTATATGTAACGTTTAAAACTTTCTTGACTTATTGTTAATCCTGTCATTTCACTCTGCAGTCAATTTAAAACGGTTTGAAGGTTAGACCCCGCTAGTGAATTAGGGGGGTAATTTCTAGGCGCATAATCTAACCCGTAATATTTTGGACCAAGAACTTTCTCCCTTCATTTTTTTAAAGTTCGTATAAATTATTACCTGGAAGAACATAGCTACTCCTGTGGCTACTCCTAAATATAAAAAGTTCAAACAATAGAAATTCGATGTACTTCTAAGAGCTGTAGCATCAGGTTCGGACAGCACCTAAAATTATATATATAATTTTTAAACAACAATCTTCATATATTATTTAATTTGTGAATTCTATTAAATATCTAATTCTACATATATATTAGAGTTTTGGAATATTCCATTTACTGTTACTAAAAATATGATGTAATGCGTTACAAGAAAACAAGTTTCTAGCAGTCATGGAATTTTCTTTTGTTTAGTACTTACTGGATGTAAAATTACCTAATTTTTAAATAATAGTATTTTTGAAAATTATTTAACATTCATATTTAACAAAGATTTCTCGAAATTTGAATTATGAAATAAATACGAAGAGGATCATGAAAATAATTGAATCAGTGGTTTTGAAAAGGGCATCAGTCACATTTTTTACGAAAATTACTTTAGAATTATATTGTGTACTTTAGGACTAGATCTATTTTTTGCATTCAATTAACAAGGCTAATGGATTCGCAAAGGCGATTGGCCTAGAATGATCTGCAGCTATGTTGGGACCCATCGATGCCTAAACCTCATTAGGTTTAGGCATCGATGAGCAACTATCACCACCTTTGATTCATTCATCTATCAAGATTTGTTTCTGCACGAGACACTTCGAAGCAAATGGTCGCCTGTTTTTTCGAAACGATTAGCGACGCCACAATCGTGCTTTAAGATAATCGTAGAACGGCCAATTTTGAATGGTATTTGTTTGCAGGAAGTCATCGACGAACTGAGGAAAATAAATCGGACACTAAGGATCATTCTCCACCATGGCAATGCGAACTCTCACTCATCGACTCGAGCAAGTAACTTTTTCAACACTAAATTGATGGCCATCCATCATACAACCCTAATTTGACACTCAATAATTTCTTTTTGTTTCCGTACATGCAGAACAAACTGCCCAGTCAACGATTTGTTGTGCTAGAAAAGGCAGTCAAATGTTCAAAAGTTGTGTTTTGGAGATACCATCTTTAGAATAGCAAATGTCTTTTCAATTAGTTCAAATGTATGCAAAAATATATTCATTATCATGAAGACTATTTAAAAAAAAACATTTTTAGTGGTAAATATTTGTTTTTATATGTTAAATCCGAAATAAAAATCGCTACATTCATATATTCAACGGCTTTATTGATATCTTGTTTTAAAATATTGTTTGGTCAACTTTTCGATTCTGAGGAAAATTTATTACTCGTATTTAAAAGTAATCTGATGATCTCTATATTTAACATGTGACGCAGAATGTCCAATAAAGCATGCCCAAAAATTGTTATAAATCGACGGTAATAGTGCAAAACATTATTTAAGTTTGTAAATGCCACTTAGTGTGAAAATTTACCCGACATATTTGGGAATACATGCAATTTAAAATAACCAATATTAACATTTGTAAAACAATGTACTGCGCATATGTAATAATAAAACAGAATTATACGTTTTTATAAGGAATTAATTTTGGTGTTTAGTAAAATAATGTGAAAGGTTTAGACTAAGAAGATTCCTGAATAACTAAAATAAAACACTTTTCCTCCTTCCTGTAAATCTTGGAAAATATATTTATAATGTATTTACTAACCACTCTCGCGCCTTTAAAAAGGTGCGTATAAATATATCGAGCCGCGTCAGTGACCAGCCTGTCGCGAGTATGCAGCAAACTTCCTTTAAATTTTGCCGACTTCGATTCATATCGAGAGCCTTCGATAGCCGGCATCAAAGAGGAGAATAAAAGCATCTCGAATACAGCAAGCCAATTTAATCATAATTCTCTTAGTACCGAGTAGTAATCCATTTTCTAACCAGCACACAGCAGCGTCTGACCCAGAATGGGCGGCTGCACACAGCGTCGGTATCCCATGTCAGGGGCGGCTGAAGAAAAAAAGCAATGAAGGCAACGGGAAACCACATTGCTCAACTTTTCCCAGGAAATTGCTATGGCGAGAAAACTAAATACAACGGCCCCCAGTCCCGGGCAGCTCTTAGATCGGCAAGGGGTGCGAAGAATCTCCCGGCTCAAAATAGCAAAGTCCAAATTAAGAATCGCAACATGGAATGTGCGATCCCTCTACGCATCTGGAAAATTTGAGAATCTCATCCAAGAGATTTACCGCATGGAATTACAAATCACGGGTATAAGCGAACTGAGATGGCCTGGTTGTGGAACATGTAAACATGAAAAAGGCACCTTATACTACTCTGGAACGGATGATGGCGAACCAAATCACAGAAATGGTGTAGGTGTTTTCTTGGTACCAGAACTGACGAAGTGTGTACGTAACTGTGTTCCCATAAATGATAGAATCCTATTGCGACAGCTGGAAGCTAGCCCATTTAACATTAATATACTTCAAATATATGCAACGACCGCAGAAAGAAGATATGACGACGAAGTCGAATCCCTATATAGACAAATAGACACAATATTGAAAACTATTAAAAACAATGAAATCACTTACATCATGGACGATTTTAATGTAAGGGTAGCAGATCGGACCTGATAGGAGAATATGGTTTGGGTGAAAGTAACGAGCGGGGTGACAGACTCTTCGAATTTTGCCAAGAACACAACATGGTAATAACAAACATATGGTTCAAATTACACAAACGAAGACTATATACGTGGAGAAGGCCAGGAGATAATCCCGCACACATTGCAAGGAACCAGATTGATTATATATTAACAAACAAAAGATTTAGAAACTGTATGAACAGAGTCACAATCTATCCTGGAAAATAATAAAAAGTAATAGTCAATACAGTAAATTTGAAATAGCGAAAACCGATAAAGAACTGCTTACAAACGATCTGAACAACTACATAAAGAACACAAGAACTGACGACAACGTAGAAGAAATTTGGAAATCGTTTAAGGAACTAACCAACAAACTAATGACTGAAAATACTGTACGGAAGAACAAACCGAAAAAACAGAAATAGATGACAGCAGAAATATTGGACCTCATGGAACAAAGTAGACAGTCGAAAACAAATCGAGTGGCATATAAAAGAAGACAAAGAGAAATTAAACAGAAAATTCGGATAGCTAAAGAGAACTGGATGAGAGACAAGTGTATCGAAATGGAAGATCTAGAAAGGAAACATGACACATTCAACATGTACAAAAAGGTAAGAGAAATAGCAGGTCTATATAATAAGAATACCACTAATACCCTTGTGGACCCTGATGATAAAATTATCTTGGACGAAAAAGAAATTTTTGAAACATGGGTTAAATATGTGAAAGAATTATCTGATGATGACAGACCAAATGAACACAATTCCGATGATCTTGCTAATATAGACGATAACATAGACATGGGACCGGAAATTCTAAAAAGTGAAGTTCTATTTGCCATAAGATCTGCAAAAACCAGGAAAGCCATCGGGCCTGATAACGTCCCAACCGAGCTGTTACAAATGATCCATGAGGAAAATATAGGAATCTTGGTCAAACTATTTAATACCGTTTACGCGACTGGAGATATACCGGAAGATTGGCTGAGGTCTGTATTCGTCCCAATCCCAAAAAAATAGCGAGCAAAGCGATGCAGTGAGTACAGACTAATAAGTCTAATGAGCCACACTTTGAAGGTCTTTCTCAGAATCATCCATAGCAGGATAAGATCTAAATGCGAAGCAGATTTAGATGAAACCCAATTTGGATTTAGAAACGCCCTAGGTACTAGACAGGCTTTATTCGCTCTAAATATACTTCTGCAAAAATGCCGGGACCAACACAAGGATGTATTCGTATGTTTTGTCGATTACGAGAAGGCCTTCGACAGAGTACAGCACAGAAAACTCATAGACATTTTAAATAACATACGGGTAGACTGCAGAGCCGTAAGAAGTATTAATAATCTATATTGGCGGCAGAAAGCAACAGTAAGGCTAAATGGAAAACTCACAGAAGAAAGTAAAATTCTGTGAGGCGTCAGACAGGGCTGCATACTATCTCCATTGCTTTTTAATATATATTCAGATAAAATCTTTTAACGGGCTACTCAAGGACAACGCATGGGAGTACAAATCAATGGAGAATATATAAATACAATACGATGTGCTGACGACACTGTTATCCTAAGCGACAAATTACAAGACCTGCAACATCTATTAAACTGTGCTTACACTGAGGGTCAAGAAATGGGACTCAACATAAATATCAAAAAGACAAAATTTATGGTCTTTAGTAGACAACCTCATCTTAACGCTTCAATACAAATAGAAGGAAAAAGTATAGACAGGGTGACTCATTTTAAATATCTTGGATGTTATATCACCGAAAATCTAAGCCCAGATAAAGAGATAAGGTGTAAAATAGAGACTTCCAGAACAACTTTTCAAAAAATGAAACCACTTTTCTGCAATGATAACCTCAACATAAAACTACGACAGAGAATGATAAGATCATACGTCTGGCCGGTGTTATTATATGGAGCAGAGATCTGGACAATTAAGGCTGCCACGGTTAATCGGTTGGAGGCTCTCGAAATGTGGTTACACCAGCGAATGTTGAGAATACCTTGGACAGCTAGGCAGACCAACGAAATGGTACCCAATAGGGCCGACACAACTCGTTTACTATTAAACACTGTGAAGTGTAGAAAAATTTCATATCTTGGACATATATTCAAAGGGAAGCGATATAGAATTCTTCAGCTAATCATGATGGGTAAAGTAGAGGGACGTAGAAGGTTAGGAAGGAAACAGGCTTCCTGGTTGAGGAATATTCGTGGACAGGTATACGTTGCGCGGGGGAACTGTTTCAGCTGGCGCAAGACCGTGAAAGACTTGCCAATGTAATTGCCAACGTCAGGGGGACCTGATATGGCACTTGAAGAAGAAGATTGATTTATCGTGCAACCTGAAGATTTCTTTTAATTAGTGAGACGGGTTTGTGACAAGCTCTCTCGAACAAATTCACTTTGCAGCGAGATTGACAACACAAGATTTTTAAATTTTTCTATTGAAATTTATTTAACGCTTGGCGCTGATTAAAAGCTGTTAAATTTAGAGAAGATGTGCTAATTATTCTAAAATTTGTTAGTTAAAGACAAAAATTGTAAAATAGAAAAGAAGGGGAAAGTGTGGAATGAAATTGCGTCAGCAAATTTGCAAGGGCCAGGAAAAAAATATCGAGCTTATCTCTCAAATAGAAATGGGCTGCTGAAAATATATTTCTCTTTTGAAAATGACAGGTCCTATTTCGTTTAACAAATATTCAAAATCTAGCAGAGACATTTTGGTGAAATTTTTTTATTGTCCACTAATACGTTGGATAGAAATTACAATCCTAACCATTTCTTTACAAGGTAGTGCCCCATCATCGCCGAGGTTTTGATTTTCTATTTAAAAAAACTTGATGACCGTAAAATTCCACTACATAAAACTAACAAAGATGTCGTTTGATCTTTGTCGTCAGACATGACAGGATTGGCCACTTTTTATTAATTAAAACATTTATAAGAAATTTGCATAGTGCGCTCGACTTCAATCGAAGCCGGAAAAGTTCAAAGAAGGCTCGATGCAAGCTGACTGTAAGCTCACTGCAGGCTCGTCACGCTCTTGGATCGACATATTTGGACTCACCTTTACACTTCTGTATATTTCCTAGCTCGAAGCGGATATTTAGAGTCTTATTATCAACAACAAAAATATATACGTATATTCAAAATTCGTTAAATTAATTTATTACAATATTTAGTCAGGATAAACTTTTGGGTATTAACGGTTGTTAGAATGGATCAGTTTTTGAAAGCCATAAGTTTTAAATGTTAAATATAACAACATAATAGTCGTAAAATATCTACTTACTCCTAATATATCACCAAATATCAATCCGTAAAGAGGTAAAGACGCACCATTCATTAATGAGGCTAAACAACCTGTAAGTATTGCCAACCATTCAGGTTTGTTTACATTCAATATTTTCAAAAATATATTAGATTTATCGTCACCATCTTTTTTCTTTTCCTAAAAAGTGTTGACATAAATAATTACATATTTCTATATTAATTGATAATTTTAGGAATTAAATTATCAATTGTGTCATTAAATGATAATAGTACACTCAAAATTATCAAATGACGAAGTAATTAATAATTCTATTTGGTGAATTAATGATTATTCATTAATTAATATTCCGATTTTTGAAATTATCCCTTACTAAATTCATTAACAATAATATCCGATAATATTACCAAAAAATATTATTGCTAATTTCTGGTGATATCTATACAGGGTGTCCTGTAAGTACATGTCAAATTCTCAGAAGAGTACAGAAAGCGTCAAAGTAAGCTCAGTGTTTTACATTTTTTTTTTCCTAAAGTATCCCATAACGGAGGTATACGAATCAAAAGGGATAATCAGTGATTTATCTTTAGGGCTGTAGCTTTCCAACAAATTTTAATGAAATTTTGGCATGTTATATAACCGATAAAGACACGCGAAACAAGGTCATAAACCTCCTTTGACATTACCAAGGGAATCAGGAACGGATTCGCCACTACATTCGTAGGCCCAAAATTTTGGCAAGCGTCAATTTTCGGATCTAAAACGTGATTTTTTAGGTATCTAAGATAATTATCTGAAAAAAAATACTCAACATTTAGTGGAAATAACCAATAATTTTCGAAAAAAATCAATTTGTGTGCATCCGAGAAGAGAAAGAAATAAATCAAAAGAATACAGTCTGGATGAAATTGCTGCTGATCCTTCTAATAGCATAAGAAGGCTCGCAGCTTCCGCAAATAAACACAATAAAATTAGTTGTCTATAAAACTTTCCTAGATCAATTGTTTCATTCTTACTATATTTAAACGATATACTCAATATCTAAAGACGATTTTCCGGCGAGATTTAATTATTTAAACTGGTTTTTATAAAAATTTAGAGGAAACCAACATTTTACTGGAACTATTTTATTTACAGACTAAACTAGCTTAACAAGAAACGGTGTTATAATTTCTCATATTTTACACGTTTGGTGTGAAGAAAATCCCCATGCAGTAATACAGACTAGGCACCAACAAAGATTTGTGGTAAGCGTTTGGGAGATCACTGGAAATTAATTAATTGTACAGGGTGAGTCAACGATTGGATGAAGTAGGTTTGTGCCTTTTCGGTGAAATTTACAAAGAAACTATATTTATTGTTTGATACAGTTTATTTTTACGCAGATTTTAAAAATATTTAGGACTCTACAGGGTGAGCCAAAAAACTAGGACAGCATGAAGTTGTATTTTTTAAAATAGAACACCCTATATACGAATCATATTTTCGATTTAGCTTCGAATTTTAAATCTTTTTTATTAAGGGTTTACTATAACAAAACTTTATAGTTTCTGAGATAATTAAGTTTAAAGAAAAAAAGTCACATTTTCAAGCATCAATTCAATCCTAAATAACGTTTTCAATTTTGTGACAAATATATTCAAATTTGGAATTTGGCAAGGCCAAGGACAAGTTAACATAATTTTTACCTAATATTTGCAATAAAAGCTACAGGGTGTTGAACACATCGGCTCAAATTTGAACAAGTTTAAATGAATAAATATCTTTTTTTTAAATGGTACACCCTGTATATTTTCATGTTATTTAATAGAGTAATAAAAACCCTAAAAGTTTTGTTCAATATATCCTATACCTATTTATATTAGTTTTTGAGATATTTCAGTTTATCTTATTTTCCATACTTTTTTACAGAAATAGTCTTCATTATCATAGTAGCCATGTAAAATAATAAAAAGAAACTACAGAAACAAACAGAATGTGGTTAAATATGATGAAATACATTATTCGTTATATTACAACGGCAATAGTTTAATTAAACATAATGTGAAAAAATTAACACAACAATAACGACAAGGCAAATACATATTTACTTTTATACTAAATTGAAACATAAAAACTACCTATTAAATACTGAGATTAATTATTTCTTTTTAATAAGTGTTCGAATAAACGACCCTCTTGTACAATGCACAAATTTAGTCTTATAACCCCATAGGAAGAAATCTAATGGGGTGATGTCGCAAGACCTTGGTGGCCACTCAATGAAACCCCCACGTCCAATCCATTTATGCGGATATCGTTGGTCCAAAAACGCACGAACTTCACGATGGTAATGCGGAGGCGCACCATCGTGCTGGAACCACATACTGTCGAGCTCATCCCTATCGAGACCTTGAAGCAGTTGGGGTAGTTCTTCTTGTAGAAAGTTCAGGTAACTATGGCCATTTAGTAGTTCATTAAAAAAGTGGGGTCCAATAATTCGACTATGATGAATACCACACCAAACATTTAATGACCAGTGGTTTTGATGTTGCACCTGTATAATCCAAAATGGGTTTTCTGTGGCATAATAATGTATGTTGCGTCTATTTACGGCACCGTTACTTCTAAAAGTAGCTTCATCACTAAACATTACCTTGCATAATAAATTTGGATTTAATTGAATCTCCGCATTTATTGTACGACAAAAGTTTACACGACTTTCAAAATCCTGTCCATGCAATTCTTGGTGTAATTCCATGTGATATGGATGATACCTATATTTCTTGGTAGTACGATTAGCGGTGGATTGTGATGTTTCACATAATGCTGCTAACTGACGGCTACCAATATAAGGATTTTCCTGAACATTTAACAATACTTGTAGTTCTTTTTCTTCATTAGTTACTGGTTTGTTGACCACTTTACGTTTTAGATAATCAACAGTACCAGAAGAATCAAATCTTTGCATTAAGTTTTGAAAAGTATGGGTATTAGGCTGGCGTCGATCAGGATACTTCATTTTGTAAATTCTTTGAGCAAGAAGGCAATTTTTTTGAGCCTCTCCTATTGTATAAATCATATCTATTAACTCATTCTTTGGAAAATTAATTTTACAATATAAGATGAATGCAAAAAGAACCAAACTACACTACATAAAAACCAAAAGAAGCGATTGCGGTTATAAATTTGACACACAGAAAAATGTTCTTTTACATTGTTTTTGCCATGGCTACTATGATAATGAAGACTATTTCTGTAAAAAAGTCTGGAAAATAAAAAAAACTGAAATATCTCAAAAACTATTATAAATAGGTATAGGATATATTGAACAAAACTTTTAGGGTTTTTATTACTCTATTAAATAACATGAAAATATACAGGGTGTACCATTTAAAAAAACAGATATTTATTCATTTAAACTTGTTCAAATTTGAGCCGATGTGTTCAACACCCTGTAGCTTTTATTGCAAATATTAGGTAAAAATTATGTTAACTTGTCCTTGGCCTTGCTAAATTCCAAATTTGAATATATTTGTCACAAAATTGAAAACGTTATTTAGGATTGAATCGATGCTTGAAAATGTGACTTTTTTTCTTTAAACTTAATTATCTCAGAAACTATAAAGTTTTGTTATAGTAAACCCTTAATAAAAAAGATTTAAAATTATAAGCTAAATCGAAAATATGATTCGTATATAGGGTGTTCTATTTAAAAAAATAAAACTTTATGCTGTCCTAGTTTTTTGGCTCACCCTGTAGAGTCCTAAATATTTTTAAAATCTGCGTAAAAATAAACTGTATCAAACAATAAATATAGTTTCTTTGTAAATTTTACCGAAAAGGCACAAACTTACTTCATCCCATCGTTGACTCACCCTGTACATTATGGCAAGCGAAAGCAAGTTGTCGACGGGGGAAAATCGCCAGCAACATTCCCATTTCTAGTGTAACAGGCAGCGTCGGGTCTAGTTTTCTAAATTCAAAGCTCTTGGTGGGGTGGGGGGAGCAATAGCAAGAAAAAACAAGTTCTCGATGGGAGAAGGGAGATGCCAGCAGCATACACATTCCTAGTATAAGAGGCAGAATTGGGTCTATTTTCCTGAACTCAAAGCTCTTGCGGTGGGCGATCCCCCCCTTAGATCCGCACCTGATGGATAGAGGCGGACCTGTTTTATAGCCACCAAGATCATGTAACCTAAATTCGACAAATTTTTTTCTTTGGGGAAATTCTAAAAAACTTATTTATTCAACGCTAGTAAACACCAGGGAAAATTAGCTTGAAAGGATAATTTATTACTGAAATCTTATCTGAAATGATTCTGGAATGTTATTTCGAGTATATTGAGTATTGAAATGAAAAGGTACCCATTTTGAACATCTGCTTAATTAAACGCAAAAAAGATGTCTTTAATGCCTAAAACAATTTTGGGAAGCTTAATGATTTCCAAAATTTCATCGAACTCCGATCGTACTGGTCTAATCACTTAACCACTCCACCAACGCGAACATATTTAAGATTTTATTTTCAGATCTATGAAGTATTTGAACAAAATTTTGTGACCTAAACATAATTAAATATTTTTAAAAAAAAATTTGACTTCATACCTCCTCAACTTCATCATCTTCAGTCTCGTCTGCTTCATAGGATTTGCATGAAAAACTTTTAGTTTTCATTATTCTGTTCTTATTGTCATCTAAAATAAATTACAGTTATATCGATCATAGATAAATGAAAGTCAAAAGCATTACTACTCATTGTTATCTTTTAGCGCACAAATTTTATTTCGTAACAAAAATTATCAAACTCTAAAAAGTCATAAATGCCAATAATTTTAATTTTTGCTAAATATTCTCACTGCTTTAAAAATACTTGTATATTTAGCAAAATACAACAGACAAAAATAATTTTTTTAAATCAAAATTTAGTAAGAAATGAATAAATCTATCTGTCAAAATAGTTGCTTATATGTTATTTTCCTCTCAAGCAGAGAAAAAGGAAAGAATGTATAGAATGTAGATTTATTCCCTGCAAATGCAACTCTGATCCTCTTTTCATACGCGTTTCGACCACCTCAGTGGAGCTGCATCGAACCGAAAACAATATTCGACATCGAAGTAAGCAGATTTTTAATATCCTGCCGACATATCTCGAAATTTATATTTTATGTAGCAGTTTTTTCCTGCAAATGCTGCTCGCGGCTCGATACAGCTCCATTGATCAGACCATAAGGTGGACGCAACGCGTATAGAGGGGATCAGAATTGTATTTGCACGAAATAAACTGTTTCTATATATTCTTTCTTTTTTCTCTGCTTGAAAGTAGAATAACATATAGGCAAAAATAATTTTGTTCGGACGAGTAACTAAATATTGGTTTTAGAATAAAAACAAGCACAATTAAGTGAGACCTAAAATTGATTAAGTACATTGAACAATATATTGAATGTATTCGAGACTGCAAATGTTGATCAAATATATTGTTCCTTTAAGACAGGAAAACGACTCCACCATATAGGTATTTCTTTCTGTCCTTTTTTCAATATCGGGCAAAAATTCTTCATACATTAGTTAGCAAGGTATGTAACAACGAATTAAAACCAGATGAGAAGAAGGTGAACATAATAATAAAAAATAACAAAAAAAAGAGATTTGAGGATGTCTGAGAGCATGTATTAGATAGATTAAAATCAGGACTAACCAAAAAAATTGAGAAATAATCAAGCAGAATCGAGAGCAAAATACCTCAGTATCGATCACATTTATGCCTTGAGAATTATTTTAAAACAAGCAAGTAAATAGTAAAAGGATACAACTGTGAGTTTCATGGACTTCGAAAAAGCCTTCGATCGCGTAAACAGAGAATAAATGTCGAAGATAATAAGAATATATGGCCTACCAATAAGATATATTAGCCTAATTTTATGAAAAATGCAGAGCCATGCAGTGAGCGGGGTAAAATAAAGTTGCATTCTGTCTCCAACATTATTGGTAATCATAGTGGATTAGGTTATAAAGAAGACCACCTAAAATAAAACAGGAGGTATATGAAATCTGTATAATTAACTGGAGACTTAGAGTTTGCAGGCTAATATATCTAATAAAGCAACACAAGGAAAATATACGAATCAAAATTGACAAGTTGACCCATTATTCTGCTAAAGTATGTACTAAGAAAATGTTAAAAAAAAACTAAAATTTTAAAAAGCAAGATCGACAAGACAATAAAATAAAGATAAGTGAAAAGGAATTAGAGAAACTCAACAAATTTACATAGTTGAAGTCAATGATAAAAAAGAAAAGAGGGAGTAAAACAAATATTCAAACAGGAATAGGAGAGGCACAAAATGTATTCAAGTCATCAAAAAGAAGTTGGCAAACTAACTATATCTTGAAAATAACCAAAATTTGACGTTTCAGCAATTATGTTAAGTGCATACTACCATATGGTGCAAAAACATGAAATCAAAATGAAATAAGTACAAAGCGAGTTGCTAACTTTTGTAAATAAATCATTGAAAAAGATTTTAAAAATAGATTAGCAAACAAAACAGCTAGTGTAGAATTGTGGAGAAGAATAAAACAACAACAAATAACAATCACAATCGGGAAAAGTTGGAAACAGAGCGAGACATAGAGAGAGATGGAGAAATCTGGTGAAAAAAGCTCAAATGGATGAATATCGAAGAGGATGTTCCGATCTAGACAATGAGCCATCTTTCATTATATTCTAAGAAACGTAGTAGCGTCCAATACTCCAACAGGACTGACGATAATAAGAAAGTTGTTCTCAATATTGCCTGCAGTGTAAATAAGCGGTACTATCTTAGCCAACTAAACTTTTAATCATACTTAAAAGCATGACTGATTTTGTTTTCTTATAAAATTAAGATTTGTTCTCACTATTGAAATATGGAAGGATTTATTTATTAAAACCACGGAAATTATGTAATGACTCTCTAAGTAGCAGAATAGATATATAAAAATATGAAAGGTTAAAGAAAGATGCGAATAAAAATTGATTTAAGTTTAAGTTATAAATATCAAAACTGTTTTTTTACTGATTGCCAGTGACTTTCAAAATTTTAGTTACCAGCACTTGCTTGGCAATAGTAACATCAAAGTATTAAAACTTTAATTGAGACAAACTATAATCGTTGTTCTGTAAAAAAATCTTCTTTTTTTCACGAGAAATTTCTAGTATTCTTACTTTCACTATTTAGTTCTGTGTATCCCTGAGAACTAATCATATTATAATAGACGCCTTTAGCTTCAATAAGTCTGTGGTGCGATCCTTCTTCAACTATGCTTCCCTTGTCAAACACTATTATTCTGTTAGCATTTCTTATTGTAGATAACCTGTGAGCTACTACAATTTTCGTACATTCTCCACTAATCTGAAATAAAAAAATACCAGTGGTTTTAGCAATGTATCTTTCCAACCGGGAAATGAAAATATTTTTATTAAAAATAGAAATTTTGTAATGGATTAGGTTTTAAAAGAATAGTTAATATAATAAGAAACACATTTGTTAGCACTGAAAAATAATGAAATAAATTAACATATTGTTACATTTTTATCAACAGCTAAATTTAAGGTAGAATTATTATACCACTATTTATTTTAACATGACATGTATAAAACGTTTTAGTGTGCAAACTGCATTAAAATACAATCATTCATTGGCTACTTGGAAGAAGATAAACTTACATGATGGCTGGGATGATATGAGTGTGTTGCTGCTATATGTGCAATTAGTTCCACAAAAATGTTGACGAAATGTAACTACCTAAAAACTGAATGTAAAAAAGTATTATATTTTTGAAGACGCTAGTTATCGGCCTAACGAGGTTACCTCACAATAGGGTGTAATCGTCACTGTTATTTACAATTGACACATCGCAATATTTCCGGTTGTGACAAAGACGACTACGGTTTTCTTCTAATATCATTCGGCAACGTTGTCCGCTGTCTCTACTCCGTCTTTTCCTATATTACTACTGACCATCTTAAAGGTTATGGAGACTCATACTTTTCCTTATTCTTTACGTCCAATTTTTACTAGGATTTTCGCTTCTTCTATAAGACTGTAAATACCAATTCATTATATGTTCGGAGAGTCGTGAGTCAGCCACCATACCAGATTAATTGTTTCATTTCTATATCTTTTATAATCGTAACTTTTATTCCATTATTAATCATATTTTCTTATTATTTCTTGTTAATATTCTTGTTCCACGGTTTTCTATTTAGGCATCCTATCATTGTTCAATCTTGGATGATTCTTACACGGCTTTTTTTTATCGCCTGTTCCCATTCTATCAAAGATGACTCCTAAATATTTGTAAACGTTGCATCCTTCTACATCTGTTTTATCATTAATTTGGAAGATACTATTACTATCTCCTATAAATAAATATTTGATTTTCCTAATATTTTTTGGCACACCCCATTACTCGTGGGTTTCTTGTAGTTTCCTTACTATGTATTCAAGATCTCCTTTGTCGCCTGCTAATACTGCTTGATCATCGACAAATTGTAATTTATATACAGTTGCACCAATTGGCTGTCTTTCCATTTCCTCACATATATCTTGAATAATGTGGGTGAGATGCAGCATCCATGTCTTAAACCTTTGGTGATCTCAAAAAATGTCGATAACCGATTTTGATTTTTGAAATCGTTTCCCATATTTTAGATATTGGGCCTTCGTTAAATACTAAATAATATATGAATATCTTGATTTGTAGCGGCTCGTTTTTCAATTACTTATTTCATATAAAAATATCATTGCAGGATCTACCACCACGAAATCTGCCTGGTTCTTCTTCCTCATTATATTCTTTTTCAATGAGATATTTCAATATTCTCTGTAGAGCTGACTCATTAAAGTTATACCTCCGTAATTCTGGCAACTTTCCCTTATAGGGGATTGAGATAATGTGGCCTTCTTTCGATTGTGTATGGGATTCGTATTCAATACATTTATTAAATATCTATGTAAGCATGTAAAAAGAGTTTTTTAATAAATGCCTTCAGGTCTACATGATGTTTCATGTTTTAGTTTTTTTTATAGCTTTAACCACATGATTACAATCAATTTTAATAAGTTGTCCTTGTGTGTTAGTTATAACTGTTTCTCTCATATACTCAACCCTCTTCTCAGTTAGCAATTCCTGATAGTTCACAATCCATTAGTTTTGAGATATTATTTCGATTGATGCTGTTTCGTGTCCTGTATTCTTTATGATTTTTATGAATTTGCAAGCTTCAGAGCATTTTCTTCTGCCAATGTATGTGTCTATTTCTCGACGTTTATTAACTCCTATTTCGTTTATCTTCTGATGTCCTCATATACCTCTTTTGCTCTTCGATCTCTCTTGTCCACCAAGGTTTATTGTTTTTTTTTTTATTTCTTTGTATCCTAATGCTTTACTTGCTGCTTTGGGTTTACTTTCAATAATATTTTGGTTTACTTCCAAGAATGATTGTTTAGATTCCTCCAAATATTCATTTTATCTCCGTTGTTAAAAGTATCTAGTGATTTCTCCGCTTAATCTGTCAAGGTTGTATTTAGGATAATTCGCTGTTTGGCTACCTAAATCGATGTTAACTTCCATTGGAGAGTTGCAGTTATAACTTGGTAAATATATTTTTAATACTGATACGTAGTGATTGGATCTACAAGTAGCACCTTTATATACTGTTACATCTTGAATTCGAAGTTTTGTATTTTGTCATAATTATAATATAATCGATAATTGATTTATGTTTTCTTGTGCGTTGTTCTCAAATAAATTTGTGGATTATTTTGTCTTGGATGATTCCGCTGATTATCTTATGCTCATTAGTTGTACAAGGGCTAATTAGTCAGCAATTCCTTTCCCAGCAAAAATGGATACAAGACAATTTGCTTGGTGAGAAAGTAAATCCATGATTATTTTACCATCTAGAAAAAGTAATTAGGCAGTTTTGTAATAAGCGTTGACTTGTTGGGTGTGATAACATGTACCCAATGAAATTTAGGATCCTTTACTGTTGGTTGCTATTAGAAAAATCAATGGACTCCATGAGGAACCTTGAGGAAGGTCCATGATGTAAGAATTTGATAGATATCCTCAAGTCCTCACTTGAAAGGTTCTTTTCCATTAGAAATTTAATATAAAGAGAGGAAGGTTTCCTCTTATCCCCCAGTTAAGTAGGATTCTTAGAATATCGAATCTCCAGAAACACTGCTAATAGATGCTTCCAGAAATAGAAATTTTTAAGTATATCAATGTAATCAATAGTTAAGTATTCCTTTCTAAGTCCGTACTGGTTAAGATCTATTAGTTTACTTTTCCCAAAGAATTACATAGGACCAAAGTTGACTATTCTTTCACGAATTTTATAGAGGTTACTAGTGGGGGTTATTGAGTGTAACTATCCACTATTGATTTATGTTTTCCCAGCTTATGTACAGAAATTAGATAGGAACGTGTCCAATTTTTTGGGAAGATACCTGTTGAAATGTTCCGTAACATCAGCTTTATTATCCAGTCATTATCACATATCATTTAAAAAAATTTTTAAATGAGTTGATGAGGAGTTTTTGAATTGGATTGGAGAAAGAATCTAGGGAGACTGATACTTTTCAAGTGAGAATGATTTTTTAAAGTCAGCGTCCTGTGATAATTTTATTTCATACTGGGATGAGACTGATTTTTTATTTTTGCGAAGATCCATGATTGGGAGATTATATGCTGAGTTTTTAGCTGTAATTGCACTGAAAATGGTAGTAAAAGATGGATTCGAAGAAAAAAAGTTCCTCATAGCTTCAAAATATGAGATCTTTTTACGGTTTTTAAATGGCGAATTCACTTTTATAGAGTCTACATCCTTTATATATATTTGGGCGAATAATATAAGGATTACAATTAATTCAGTCATAAGTCGGGTGATCACATGACGGACATAAGGGAGAATTAAAACAGTATTTGCTGTATGCTCGAATCTCTGACAATTCACAAACATCTTAAAGGGGAATGAATATAATGGCGACTCTCGAGAGCATAGATTCTAATTCGAAGTTTGCAAATTTTAAAAATAATGAGTAGTAGTAGTAGTAGTAGCAGTTACAGGGAAAAAAGTCGTTTCAATCATTTTGAAAACCATTGTTTTGACGTATACAATTTACTGATTTTTTCTAGAAATTCTTATTGAGTATAATTCGAGAGATCTTGACAAGTTACTTAATAAAATTTAACTAAGGATAGGAAATAGAAGTAATATAAATATATGGAGTTTTTTGTTTATAGAAAAGCTTTTGTGCAATTGGTTTTCATTTGAAACTTTGCAACAGGCTCTGTTTATTTTCACGCGTGTACTATTTAAATTTGAAATATCACAAGATTGTATGCCTCTCGCTATCTATTGAGATCATTCTTATCTGAAGTCATGCTTTTAAACAGATTTTTTGTATAAGTATATTTACCATTCTTGCGTATCTGTCAATTGCTTCTTTCTTTCTGTTACCTTTAACCTCTTGAAATATGTATTTTGACACCTCTAGTATTGATTTGTGGCGAATTCTGTGATGTTAAATTTATCAACAGTTTTAAACCATATGCCAGTCATTATAAATTGTATTCCAACAATTTATAAATTTTTAAAGTAATTTCAAGCTTTCTTCAGCATTTAAAGCAGTGAAAATACTTATTCAAGTTATTCTTCAGCTTTTGCAAGCTATTATTAAAGTTTTTAAAGCTTTAGAACACAGTCTGTTCCTAGTTTTATACGAGGATTATCCCATGTTCCTGAAGTTCTGTTGTCTTTAACAGAAATACTACACATTTTCTCGAAATAAACTACTTCTGTTGGAAAACGCGTTGAGTTTGATTCCTTCTTGGTCACAGATATCAAACCACTCACAAGGTGATATTAGAACATCCTAGAGCAATCCAGTTTACAAGTACTCAGTTAGCCGAAACCACCTTTTAGTGACTGAAACTCGTTAAGAAGTACTCACAACAATATAAGTAGCTGTATTGTTTCAATTTAAAAATAAAAGAAACATTAATCGTAGCGTAATTTTCGTTCGTTGACAAACTATCATTTTTGCTTTATTATTCATAGTTATAGTTAACACATCTTTGACATTTTTGGTTTAAAATTTGTAGTAACTGCTTACATATATATGTTAATTCTGCTGACGAGTATTTTTATTGAAGTAAATTTTAAAATTTAATTCTAGTATCTTGAGTTTTATTTGGATAATCTGAGGAGTCTATCTGTAAAGGCTAAGTTTTCTCGGAGTTTTTCAGTTTTAAGCTATATATATAACGCCTTAAATTTGAACTTTAGGTAAAAGTAATTTCAGGAAGGGCTGGTTTTGAACTTTCTAATTAATAAATCAATAAAACCCCGCCAATTTATAAATGTCACGACAGTAAGGACTAGCTGACTCAGGCACTGTGGATTTTCCAAGGAATGGAACTTAACATCTTTACCTAATCCACTTTAAATCACTTATAGATAATTCAATTAATAAATAGTTAAGCAGTAATAAATGGTTATAACTTCTAGTAACCAAAAACCACAGCTCAGTTCCCTGACACCCGAAAGGTTACAAAAATATGACTGTAAAACCTTATGCAACAAAAATAGAGACATGTTCTTAAATGAATCCTCAGACATCCTTATTAAGAAAATTTTTTTATATATATCTACTGAGTCTATTGGAGAATCTACTCTGGATTTTTTTTAGTAAACAGCTAATAGGGGGAAAATCGAAATTACTCGTATAAATTTCACTAGAAGCCTTGGAAATAAAAGTAAGCTACAGCAGCACTAGGATACTGTGGTAAGACTAACTACCACCAGAGGGCGGTCGGTATTTGATAGGTAGCATTTGTGACTGCTCCCGCATTCATCCTTTTAGCACGATTTTTAATACATATGGAAAACGAATATAAGACACCACAAACTAGTATAACAAAAAAATTGATTGTGAAAATATGAAAAATTAATGAACATAGTTTTCAAGTAATAAGCGTGTAATAATATTGTTAAAAATGCCAATTAACTATATTCATTTTGCCTAATTTTTCGTTTAAATGTTTTAAAAAAATACTTCATGGGTAATGGATCTTAAGTTTTTATTTTTAATTCGAAAGACAATGTTTCAAGGTTGTCTTGAAAGTTCGTTATTACAATTTGTTACTAAATATAAAAGAAGTAACAAAAAATTGAAAACTGTGCCATCTGGAAAAAAATATTATAAGGAATCGTCTTTGATTAATTAAGTAATTGTGTAATTTATTACTTACAGCATCTAAAGCAGCTTGAACTTCTAATTCATTAGCAGTATCTAAAGCAGACGTGGCTTCGTCTAAAATTAACAAATTAGGTTCTTTAATTAACGCCCTAGCTATTGCTACCCTTTGCTTTTGACCCCCGGATAACTGTGCTCCTCTTTCACCTATTACTGTTTGGTAACCATGGGGTAGGTTTGAAATAAATCTGTGAGCATTCGCCCTTTTTGCTGCCTTAACTAAAACAAAATTTCAATTAATGTAATGCTGTCTGAGTTGTAGTAAAGGTTACAATATATTCGTAAAGATTTTCTATCATGAAAAAGTTCCTATAAGTGGAACAGAATCTTACAAGATTGACTTTGACCTATTCAGAGATACTCCTAGATTCCTTACAAAAGAGTATGTATTTTAATAAAATTGATAATTATAAATATATCTAAATATATATATATATATATATATATATATATATATATATATATATATATATATATATATATATATATATATATATATATATATATTAATTAAAAGCTACAATCAATCATCAACTTTTATTGTTAATTTCTACATGGCGCCTCATAATCCATAAATTATGAAGGATAAAAAGTCATAATGTACGATCGCTGTTACCTTCCCATAATTTTGGTTTCGCATGTACTCTTATATATTGTTGAATGAAACAGGTATGCAAATTATATTTATTTATGCTTCTTCCAATAAAAGTAAAATATCTTAGTTACTTACTGATTTCATCCATAGTAGCATTAAGTTTACCATAACGAATGTTGTCAGCTATGCTTGTTGCAAATAGGGTAGGTTCTTGGCTTACTACACCTACATTTTGCCTCAAGTAGCTTAAATTAATATCTTTCAAATTAACGCCATCAATTGTAATCTAAAAGAAATATATTTTCAAGTAAATCATTTATAAAAACAAAAATATTAAAACCTATGAAACCAAAATTTTCTTGTTTTATGTCACGTGTATTTTAACAGACTTTCAATAAAAAAGAAAATATCTTCAAAATCAGACAAAATTGGCATAGGGGTGTCATAACAAAAATGAAAGAAAATCTAAATATCTATAGAATAAGCCCAATAGATACAATTTTGTTAAATTTGCATATCTGCAACACTTACTTTGAACAAAATAAAAATTTTTTGTAGGTATAGAAAATTTTTTAAACCTTTATCTACAGTTTTTTTTATTTGTATTGACGTTAGTTTAAAAAAAATATTTTATTACGCCATGTTTTTTTCCAAATTTATAGATTTTTCACATTAATTTGACAATGCGGCAAAAGATAAATGGAACACTAATATCAGAATCATATAGAGAATTTGTGGGAAACCCAAGTATGTAAATATATATAGGGAGTCCCATTTAAAAAATAGTATATTTTTGCTCTCCTTCTTTTCCATATTACTGTATTTAACCATAAATAATTTGATAATATAGACATATTTATTAGTCTTCCACAATTTTTATACAAAATATGTTTCTCTTACTTTTATACTTTGTGTACCGTGTTATTCATAAATTGAGTTGATAAGAGGAAGAACTTCGATTTTACCTAAATAGGTTATCTTTTATAAAAGTTCTACTTGAAACATGAAAATGTTTCAGGAGAAAAGTATCATAGACAACATTTTTTATGCGTAAAATAAAGACATTATAAAATTTACGGAAGATTATTACTGACTATGATGAATGGTCATTCTTTATTAAAATTAAATAAGATACTTATGTTGCATTGACGTTAATAAAATCGATTTTTCAAATGCAAATAATTACTTTTAACCCCGATTATTAATCAGAATATATATTTTAGAACTTTTATTTAAAAATTTGTAGATTTCCATAAGGCCTTTGATACGGTAGAGCTTGACAAAATTATGGAAGCATTACAAGCATGCCGCATTGACTATCGATACACAAAGTTAATTTACAATATATACAGGAATGCAACTATGTCGGTAAAACTACACTGAAACACGGATCATATCTCAATTGGCAGAGTGATACCTTATCGCCTAAACTGTTTACTGCAGTACTAGAATACGCCTGTGGATCTTTCCACCACCAATCTGGTACCTAGTGGAAATATCAATATTGGAGACAACGAAGTGGAACTTGTGGAAAAATACATATACCTTGGACACGAAATAAAGATCACACGAGCTAATCAAACATGTGAGCTACGGAGAAGAGTAAATCTCGCGTGGGCAGCCTATGGAAAACTTAAAGACATCTTTAAAAGCGATGTACCAATTTCTTTAAAACGTAAAACATTTGACTAATGTGTGTTACCGCTTATGACCTTCGGTGCCGAAACTTTGACATTGAAAACTGCAACTTCTAAAACGCTGCAAATAGCTCAGGGAAAGATGGAAAGGTCAATGCTAGGTATTTCGCTGCGTGACCGAGTTAGAAATGAAGACCTGAGACGAAAGACAGGAGTTACCGACGTAATTTTCCGAATTGCCACACTCAAATGGATCTCGGCCGGACATGTCGTCCGAATCAGTGATGGAAGGTGAACGAAAAGATTACTCGAGTGGAGGCCAAGATTAGACAAAAGAAGAAGAGGAAAACCCCCTACTTGTTGGACTGACGATCTCAAGAGAATTGCAACAAAATGGATGCAAATCGCTCAAGATAGAGCACAATGGACAAGAATGAGGGAGGCATATGTCCAGCAGTGGACGCAAAGGACTGAATGAGCATATTAAAATTTGTATTTAATCTTTGTTTCAGGTTATAAACAACTTTGTTTTATGGAAATTTTATCAAAAATACTTTCCTTTTGAAGCATTTTAATGTTTTCCTGCTTTATTAATGCCCTATATATGTGATCTAAAATGTAAAAAATAGGTAAAGCAATTGTAATTGATAATCAGTTAAAATACTTACAACACCTGAAGTCGGATCGTAAAATCTTTGCAACAGCTGTACAACAGTTGATTTTCCGGAGCCTGAATGTCCTACCAAAGCTACTGTTTCTCCAAAAGAAATTTCGATATTTATACTTTTTAGAACCTAAAGACAACAAAATACTTTAAATTATTTACTAATTCGGATTTAATATTGACTATTTGTGTGGCATTAACTTCACCTGGCAACATTTTGAAAAAAAGAATTATTTTATGGAAAAGTGCAGTATTTTGAGTGTTCTGACTCATTACGAAAATATTTTAGCTGAATAAAAGAGCCAAAATACTCTTTGGATATACATGATTTTCGTAGATTTTGACCTTAACTTTCCAAAGGTTCCATTTTTTTTTTCATTTTCATGGTTAAGATTCAAAAGGAAAATTTATTTTGAATTTTTCTCGAAGACGCTCATTTTAAATATTTTTTTAAAGTATTTTCAATCAAAAGCAAAGATTTTATTACGTCGTAATCACTAATCAATATAATAAACTTTAAAAAATTTGTAGAAAAACGATTTCCTTTTGATGAAAGTCATGCACTAAACGGTATATTATAGTTTTCTATTTCACACTGGATTATCATATTTTAAGCTATAAAAGTCACAGTTATAGTACAAATGAATGAATTAATTAACGAATAAGAACGGTGATACTCGATCCTTTATGCTTAAGCCTCATTGGCCTCATTACATCACTCCACGACTTCAGAATACTTAAAGCCAATCGCCTCTGTGAATCTAAGCAGCCTCGTTACGTGACCTTGCCTAACTGCTTAGGGGGATATTATTTTATCCCCGCAGCGTTCTTTATAAGCGGTTGTAGATCGTACCGGTTGATTGACATTGGCTCCGCTCCATTTTCGAGCGCCGTTGGTGGCGTCAGTTTAGTGTCATCAATTCAAGTCACTTCTTTCACGACTTTTAGACTTTCGACTCAAATTTGTCCGCTGAAAAATGTCGAACTTCCTGTCATCGATACTGTAACGTTTTGCTAATTGACGTCTCACTCGAATGTATTCTCATGTCGCATTTTTCGGTACCGTTTACGACCGACGCACTAACGAGCATTTGGCCTCAAAAACCGGACAAAAAGGAGAAATGCAAACTATACAAGTAATCATCGAAATTATTTTTTTTTGTATACCTGAGTAACCGTACTATCATAAAAATATGATAAAGTGGCCCCTTCACGCAGCTACACACAGTTAATTGCAATCCAAGCTTCGTTCAATACGCACGCATTCGTTCTTGATAGATTTTTTTTAGACTTGTGTTTGGTGTTTGGTATTTTGTAAAGTGAATATTAAAAAAAAAATTGTGATGGAATCTAAAGAACAAGGTATATGTTTAATTTTAATATATATTATTTAAAAATATAATGACTGTTTAGTATTCTTATGGACCTAAAACAATATGTAAGAAAATTTTCTATTTTTTTTGTTTTTCTTTTTAACTAATTAGTGTTTTTGAAAATGTTCCGAGCTAGGTCGGGCTACAATTCTTTTTTTATAATAAACTACAGACATTAGCCATTTCATAACAGTCAAAACATTTTCCACATGTTTTCACCTCTTAAAAAAAACGCTTTGAGTTCCACGGTTTTTTTTGCAATAATTTTGGTTATTTTTTACTGACATACATATTTTTTTTCCTATAGGTACAAATTTGACATCAAATGTTATTGAGGTATATCGGAAAACGCTATACATGCTTTTTAAACAAAGCACACCCAGAACACTTGAAGATAGGGTATCATTTATGGAACATAAGCTTTGCGAAATGATGAATTGTCTCCAAAACGAGTACCATACCTTAAATCACGATTTAAAACATTTTAATAGTGATTTGAAGAAAAGATGAATATCATCTAACTATATTGAAGAAAGATTTTTGAAAAAAAAAACGAGAAATGGCCTAATACATCAATACCAGTACATAACTGGGCCACACATTCTACGGGATGCCCAAGGAAACATTTCCAAGAATTACATGATCGTAGTAAACGACGAAATACAAAAGAACTCCGCGAACAAGTACCTGTTGAGGAGCTTACAACACCAACAAGAGCCAAACTTTACAGGAAGGTAATAAATACTGCTCAGAAACCGAAAGTAAAAAATTACACACCTGAGCCAGCTTTGCAAATCTTTGTTGAAGGTGATTTCACAAGGAGGCAGTGGGAGTTGTTACACGATTCCAATAAGGGTATATTTCCCTGTTATACTCTAATTAGAGAAGCAAAGAAACTCTGCTATCCAAAACCAGAGTCAGTTCGAGTTACGGAGACGAGTGTTGAAGTTATGCTTCAGGACCTACTTGATCACACAGTAAAGAGACTTGGTTTTTATCTTGAGATAGATTTTTTATGGGAAAACGTACAATTACCCTAAGTCAACATATAAAACGATACCCATTACGTTTTTTTAATATTACTCCCCTCCCCTCCCCACCCTATGTCAGCGCCCCTTCACCCGATTGGTAAAATAATGCCAGAAATAAAATCGCAGCATCTAAAAGCATATAAAACGAAACCCATTACGTTTTTTTAATATTACTCCCCTCTCCCCCTCCACCCTAAGTTAGCGACCCTTCACCCGATTGGTAAAATAATGCCAGAAATGAAATCGGAGCACCTGAAAACATATAAAACGATAACCATTACGTTTTTTTAATATTACTCCCCTCCCCCTCCCTACCATAAGTCAGCCCTCCTTCACCCGACTAATAAAATAATCAAAGAAATCAACTTAGCGCCCACAAAAATCCCCAGATACCGATTTTGACATGTCTAGAGTTAAAAACAACGACGTTATTAATTTTGTCCGGTTTTTGAGGCCAAATGCTCGTTAGTGCGACGTCGATGAACTATCGCGAAAATTGCAATTTTCTTAATCAGTGGGTCCCTTTCGTGAGTTTTCTCTGCCAAGTTGTAGAGTAGCTTGGTTGAATTTCTACATTAGAGCTTGTAACTGAAGATTCAGTACGTAAAAATGGCTTTTGTTTGGTATAGAGCTCATATTGGTTCTTTTGATCAAGCGTAGGTCCCACCAAAACCACCCAAGTTACCTGAAGTATGGCCCGCCTCATCTGACCTCAGAAATGAAGGGTGATGATTCTGGGATGTTGACATGATTTCGCGTGAGAATAAGACTCTGGATTAATTAATTTCAAGATATTCTTGGGCTTTTTGTTTTTCCTTCTGATTCAGAGAATGATTGGCTTTGAAAGAATTTTATTTATGGCTATGCTTAATCGGATGTAATTAAGCCTTTATTTTTTCTTCAATAAATAACTGTACGGGAAGGCTAACTTTAGAAAAAGCTAGAAAAAATTAGATCTTCGGAAACTATATATCTTCTTATTTTTCTTAATGCAACGTCCCATTTCAATCTAGTTTGGTTCTTTGAATGTAGTTAGTACTACCTCTATCCGCTAACTCCGAAAGTATCAGGTTTTCGGTATCTAAACACACGAGAAGCTGAAAAGTCTTTCTTTATGGCTGAATTTTTGAAAACTACGCGTATTCGTACGGCGTAAACGTTAACAATGAAGTTTGGTCCCGAAATTGTCCGTTCAGATCTCAACTTCGCGACATTTATTGAATAGAAGAATGCTAAGTATGGTTCGTCCCCTGATACCGAGCTTTCTCAACTATCAGATTTCGCCACCAACGAATGTACCACCTAAGAGACGAGCTTGCTTGGCCTTTCTGGGCGCAATCTTCTTTAGTCTTCTTTTCTAGCTACGAATTTCTTTTGTTCAAATCCCCAAAATGCTTAATAAAGACAATTAAGAAACTTGGGCTGTTGTTAAGCCGTCGTAAACAGAGCCGCATTTCCCGTCGCACTAGCGTAAGCAGCTTAGTGGTCCTCTTAGAGCTTGAAAGGGGCGACCCAGGCTAATCTCTAAAACTTGAATTCCCTACTCGCTTGTTGAGTTATCCAGAATTCTTCTGGTGAAGAAATCAAACGATAATTTCTCTCGAAAATACCGAAGTGATGGCTTTCATATTGAAAATTCCTCGTACTGTTATCTGACGTAGTGAATGTGTCAGATTACTAAGTATCGGCAGAGTACTTCGCGTCCGAACAAGTGAAGGGTTGTTCGACTCGTAGACATTTGGAATTTCGCAATAAGAGAACTTTGATTCACTGACGTTGAATGCATATTGAGATCTGGCTTCGATCAGTCAATAGCTATCAGGATCATATTGTCGATCGCAGTGTCCTGGATTTTTTTATAATTTCGGAAAGCCACGCTCAGTCTCTTAATAAATCACTCTTCGAATTTATGAAATAACCACTAAGAATGTGCTCCGCCTTATAGAAACTAATTGTCCAGTTTCATTTTGACTATTTTCCTGGAATACTAGATGGTGAATTTCACGTAGAACGGATTTCCATACGATTCTACAATACTGGGCTCAGGTGCTGTGCTAATACAATAGTACGACTTGAGGAGAATTTTACAGGTTGATGCAATATTAAGTGCATTATTCAGAGTGTCATTCTTTTTAATTTCGATGGATTCGTGAATCAATCTTGGCTTGTAGCCCTCGATGTTAGCGATTTGCTGGCAGTTGTCATAATCAATTTTGTGTCCTGTCTCGTGCTGATGTTAAAAAATGGCCGATGTTGTCTATTTATTTTTTATGCTGAGTTTATATTCTTCTAGCCTTGCTGATATTCTTCTGTTAGTCTGGTCCATGTATGTTTTACTACAAATACCACATGGGATCTTGTACACGCCTTGATTTACTAGATTAATTTTGGCCTTTGAATTTCTGAGAGATGAGCCTATTTTATGTGGTTTGTCTTGTACGTAAGGAAGTATGGTAATTTGTCTATTTTTTATAGGTGGTTTTATACATGGTATCTGGGAAAATGTGAGAAATCTCCCGGATATGAAAAAAACCCGTGAAAGAAATACTACAAGTTCATATAAACTTTTTTCGTATAGGCCCCCTCTACGGAGATATGAGCTCTCAAAGAGCTGCAAAGGAATCAAGTTTTTTACACATAATTATTGCACCAGCAGATATATTTAATGTTTTTAATGTCATATATACCAGGTAAGACCCTTCAAATTACTATCTAAAAAAGTGTTGTGAATTACTCACAGCTGCAGGGATAGATTGGCTGTGACACTCAAGACACCATTTTGTTTACACCCTGTTTGATAAGAACTTTGAATAACGTTTTTTTACATACCTTTAATTATTGATTGAAAATTAAGGACTGTTCATTCATGTCGCTAATCCTAACCGTTTTCGAAAAAACATCATTTTGTTTACACTCTAAGTCCGCTAACTTCTGTTAGGTTGAATATGAAAAAGAGGAATTTTCCCCTGTCTCCATAGATTTAACAAAAATTTAAACTACCTGCTTAGATAAAAACTTCGTTGGCCCCGTGAAGTCTGATACACTGGTGAACACGATAAATTGAGGACTGCTGTACCCGCCACATTAACTCAGCATTGTTCTTTATTTGATCACAATGAAACGTGATTCTCCGTAGAAGATCTTGCCTACTATCTACCGGAGCGGAATACACCAAGATTTTGAGGTGTCCCCACAGCTAAAAATCCAACGGCGTTAGTTCGAGAGGTCGAGGATGCCAGGCAATAGGTCCCCCTCTACCCACCGAACGGTTTGGATAGACGTCATTCAGGTGCTACCGCACAGCAACACTGAAATTACCTGGTGTCCCATCGTGCATGTAGAACATGTTTAGGAGAGTTTCAAGTTTCAGTCGTGCCGGCAATACGAATGGTCCAATCAAAATTTGCCAATAATTCCTGCCCAGACATTAATTGATTAAAACTGATATTAATGATGCGAAAGAATAGTTGTATATGGATTTTCATCAGCCCATACATGTGAGTTGTTTAAATTGATTATATCATTTGTGGTAAACTCTGCTTCATCCGCGAAGAGAACAATACTAATGAAGTTTATATTATTTCGTTGCCGATCCAATAGTCAATTTACAAACTGCATTCCACGGAGAAAATCTTCAGGAATCAGTTCATTCAGTTTTTTCAAATGATATGGATATAACAGCTGTTCTTGAAAAACTGCATATACTATTGTTTTCGGCGTATTAAACTGCGCTGATAATTTTGGAGTGCTCGTTGAAGAAGTGTCATTTACAGCATGTAAAATATTTTCCGCTATTGCGGCTAACGTACTGTTTTTTCACGACCAGCATCAGTACTTCTTTTCCCAAAATTTCCCAAAATTATGAAAAAATTTAGAGGTCGCTCAACTCGTTGAAATATTTTCTGATCTGTAAGAGTACAATTAGTATATCTGTCGTAATATTCAGCCAAAGCATTGCAAGATGTAAGACCAAACATCAGATGCATATCTAGATAGTTAATGAACATGTTTTCCTTATTTCGAATTATTTCACAATTAATTTCACCACGAAATCCAAAAATCAGTAAATTATTACCGAAGTAAAAAATCAATGTGTCAAAGATGTGAAAGTTAAAAGTTCTAAAATGCAGGATTTCTTTCGTACCTAGAAACATTTGCAACAACAATACATGGTTTTTGGTGCCGATAAAATAAAACGCGCATTTTTTGCGAACTTAGGTCAGCCTGCAATTCACAAAATTAGACGTTTTTAACTAAAGGGGTAAACTCTGATTTTGGATCGAATTTTTTTCTCATAAGGTTGAAGGTTGAAGATTTGATAGAAACAAAAATGTATCTTTTATCGAAATACGCCATATACATGATGTAAATAAAATGATGTTTTTTTTCGAAAGTAGCTAGGACTAGCGACATGAATGACAAGTACTTAATTTTTAGCCAATAGTTAAAGGCATGTAAAAACGTTTCTCAAAGTTCTTATCATACAGGGCGTAAAAAAAAGGTCATGAGTGTCACAGCTAGTTCGTCTCTGGAGCTGTGAGTAATTCACACAACTTTTCTTAAAAATAATTGAAATATACTCTTTGGAAGTCCATATCTCCGAAAAAGAGGCCTATACGAAAAAAGTTTATGTGAATTTATAGTATTCTTTCAAGTATTCTTTTGATATCCGGGAGATTTCCTACATTATCATATGTGGATTATTGCTTTATTTATAGTCGGTGGTTTATAGTTATTTTGAGGACCGTGTCTATATCTGATAGTTCTTTCTTCTTTTTGATCGATTAAACGGAGGGATCTGGATATTAGGTTATTGGCTATGCTCGGTATTTGTGAGGGGTGATGGTGAGAATCTGCATTGAGGTATCTGACTGTGTGGATTGATTTTCGATTTACTGTATATCACAGTTGTCCATCCATTGTCTTCGTCAGAAGGACGTCTAGAAAAGGAAGCTGATTGTTTTCCCCAAATTCCAGAGCTAGCTCTATCTTTGAGTGGATAGAATTAAGAAACTCATAGAAATATTTAAGCTGGTGTTTGCTATGGAGCCGCTTCACAGATACATCATCCCGTAGCGAGATCCGAGCTTGGGTTTGAGGCGAAATTCTTCAAGAGCTTTAGTTTTGAAATAGGCCATAAATACATTGGCTACAGCTGGAAATAGTGTTGAGCCCATGACAGTGCCATCTATCTGTCTATATATCTGGCCATCAAATAAGAAATTGAAGAAGTATTGAGACAATGTTTGTTAAGATTCATAATGTGAGTTGAGAAATCCTCTCCTTGGGTGATTTGGTCTAGCACTTTATCAATCGGTATGTTGGGATACAGAGATTTTACGTCGAAGCTTGCAATGATGTCATCCTTGTTAATTCTCACGGTGTGCAGAATTGTTAAGAACATCTCCGAGTTTTTTACGTAAGATGAGGTATTCTCCACACGTGGTTATATTAGGCCGGGGAGGTTTTTTTCTAGTTTTTTAGTAGGAGAGTTGTATGCGCTGACGATGGGTCTTAAAGAGGCATCTTGCTTATGGATCTTTGGAAGTTCTTAGAGTCTTGGGCACCTGCTGGATTTTTCCCGTGGTATCAGCTTTCGTTTAATATCCGGTTTTAAGGGTGAATCGATATATATATATATATATATATATATATATATATATATATATATATATATATATATATACATATACGGTGCTGAATGTGATTTCATGGATATGGATATAACCACTGCTAATGCATCTCACACGGAGGAATCGGTGAAAGCCCTATAAACATATATAAGCCATCCGACGAGAAGTCAGCTAAGCCGCGTTCAGTGTTGCATGCTTCCTTCCGATCTGTCCTTTGCACAGCCAGGTGCATGTCGGTACCCTGATGAGTCTAGTGAGAGACGAAACATGTATCTCTGCCGTATCACTGTGACGGGGAGGGTAAGCTTTGACTTTCTTCTCGGTATGGTGGTACAGGTAGGCCACCATCTCGATGGTGGTGGAATAGGATGAATTGTGCTTTATTACACTTTATTCTAACTGTGCAACCTCTAACACAGAAAGGATGTGATGGAGCGAGGTTTGCGTTCACTGTTTCGCATTTCTCAATATATATATATATATATATATATATATATATATATATATATATATATATATATATATATATATAAAATTATAACTTACCGGTACATCAGGTCTTGATGGATATCTAAATTTAACATTTTTAAAAACAATATCTGACATAAAGTCAGGTTTCCTCCCAACATCATTATGTTGATGCATGACTGGTTCACTTTCCAATATTTTAAAAACTTTATACGCTGCACCTCTTGCCATTCCAAACACCTCAAGATAGGGTCCTGCACTGCCAAAATTCCAACTTGCTATAAGTGTTGCAAAAAATACCTAAAAATCACCCACATTTCTTTAGGAATCGTCATCATTATTAAAAAGATTTTATTGAGTCACAAAAGCATTATAACAAGAAAATCATATTTTAAACCCACCCCCATCATATTTCCAGGTGTATAAACTCTTTCGCTTTCTGGCAAGGCTCTTTCCTCTATCACTAAGCCAACACCATACCAAAAGGCTAAAGCATAGGAAGCATATGCCAAAAACCAAATAAAAGCTTGATTTACAGCGTTGAACAGGCATCGTTTAATATTATTATTTTGGGCTAAAAATGTTGATATAATAGTTTCTTTGTTGTTGAAAATAATGCAACCATATACAATTTCATCTAAATAAATTGTAAATGAGAATCATTAGCAACTTGAAACCAGATATGTTCAAATTAGTGCAAGTCAGAATAGTCAAATCACATAAAGTTTTAGCGGTTTATTGTGCGCTAAACTTATAGTTTTTAGTATACGTGTAAGTGTGAAATAACAACGCGATTTAAATGTTTAACAATGTTTATTATCTAGTCTTGCTTGCACTGAAAGCGGATTTATTTTGAAATAGGATTCGAAGCGGGAAGACTTGAAGCAATATAAAAACCGATCTCTAACGGATAGAGAAAACGAATAGAGTATTTCACTGTAAACGGAGTATAACTAGTAGAGAATCGGAATGCAGTAGGAATATAATAGAATAGCAATAGAAATAGAATAGAAATAGAATAGTTAACTGCAAACGGAGTTAGACCAGTAGAGAATAGAGTAGAATAGAGCCGAATAGTTATAGGAGTAGAATAGTTAACTGCAAACGGAGTTAGACCAGTAGAGAACAGGAATGGAACAGAGCAGAATAGACCTCTAACTTGGAAGTTGATGGTATTTAAACGGATCTGCCTATAATTTACTAGTATCGTACGGTGTTGTCACGTTATCCAACTTTTCAGCGGTCTACTAATAGTGATTCAGAAATATGGAAATAATTCCGCCTAAATGGCAACACCGTACACATTTTGTTGCAAGCAGTTGGAAATCCCGAGTACACATTTTGTTGCAAGCTGTTGGAAATCCCGAGTCATCAATGACCGTAAAAGGGCCCGATTAGTTTATTGGTACAATCCTTAAATTGTACGAGAAAGTATAGCTTATTTTAGTAAAGTAAGAAATATCACGTTTTCAGTGCAGCGTAGTAAAATGAACTATAAAAGATATTGAATCTTAAATACATACAACAAGATAATAAAATATAACAGATAGTAAAATTGAAAAAGGTATAAAAGATAATTTTGACAAAAGAGTATGAGGGGCCTAAAGCCGCCACAAAGTTAAACTAAACTGACCACCCAGTAAAAAATTATATTACGAAATTGATCTAAAAACATTTAATGTGACTGAAAGCGACTGAGTAGAATGGTTTAGAGTGAAATTGTACTGAATATGTTTGGCTAGTGATGGATAAACTTAATAAACAAGTATGTTTATTGGATAAGCACTATTTAAATTATCTTCAACCAGACACCAACCTTAAAACAAATATTAAATAACAAAGTACCTACAAAAGCTTGTTTTTAATTCTTTCTTACCCTGCTTCACATACTGTTCATATCTTTGACATTCCCGTCCTTGTCCATCAAAGGCTACGACAGTCCTAATGGAACTTAATACTTCTTCGGCAACGGAACCAGCACTACTGTAAGCTGCCATTTCTTGTTTGCAATATTTGGCCGAAAACTGAAACAGTTGCTTATTTATTATTAAATTTTGATTCTTACCAAGCAAATCATCAAATGATGATACAGTTCAGATTTTTTAAGAACATTATTAATTAATATCCTAATAACCATCCACAGGGATTTTATATTACTGTTTATTGTTACATGGATGAGTTTATTCGTAATGATCATCCAAAATAAATGACGTAAATTTACCAATGAAAACTATCCCATACATGTAGATCACAAATAAAATTTTGTGATTTAAATTGTCCACGAGCACTTATAAATGCAATAGCTATTTTGTAGAATACTAGAGCATAAAATCATATCATGTTAAGCAACAAATTTTATTTTAAATATTCAAAAATTAAAAATTATTTAGTTTATAAAACTCTAAAGCATAAGGTTGGAATAGGCCACTCACCGTGGCCTGCGAAATATTTTAAGGAGGCAGCAATAAGTCCAGTGGCAACTGGAGGGAGGGAGTTAAGATGGTTAAGGTGGAATGTGGCTTATTGAAGATATAATTAATACTCCAGGTATGAGGACATTTGACCTTCAAATAACTTCTAGATGAGATTTTACCCCTTATGTTAGACATATTGCTGGATAGGAAATTTTTGCATTTTATTTCTGTAATAGAAAATCGTGCCTCAATTTAAAAAAATCAACTTGACTTTCACATGGTCTTGAAAATTGAGCTATTTCTCTGTTGATTCATCGCATGGAAAATACACATATGAATCTCTTCAAGTAATCACATAATCATGCTATTGCATTTACCAGTTAAATAAATTTCAGCCTGGCAAGTACTGCAATACCATATAGTACGATGTGGTTTTGATCGGGTACTGAAACGAGCGCATCGAACCTTCTGCCCATGAACGGATAAATGTGCAACTTTATCGTATTTAATTTCTGCAAGAACTGTCACTTTTAGTTTATTTATGGGTAAATAAAAACTTCTTCGTCATCCTTGTGCGGTTTTTGCATCTGCTCTTATAGGGCAATAAGCGACAGATAAGCGATATTCTTTCATACTTATAATTTTGTAATCCAGTGCACGATCTTTAAAAGTAATGTTGTATATATATATATATATATATATATATATATATATATATATATATAATAAAATAGAATAAAATATTGGCGAAGCCATACTTTGGAGTGCTCCGCACTTTTTAATACGAGAATCATGTAGATTGACAAATTTTCACGTCCGCTTCGCCAATATTTTATTCTATTTTATTTTAAATTACACGGACAAAAACTTATCTACATATTTATTTACTTGTTTGGCTTTGAAACACGCTAAACGACGCTCTCATGGTGGGATCGTTTGGTGCGGCACGTGGCTTTGGCTGCTTAAATAGCGGTATGCTTGCTTGCCAGTACCGAAAAATGCGACCCCTATCTTTTGGGCAGCGCGTTTCGTGTACTCGATTTTACATATTTCTGTTTTAATTCACCGTCTCGCCACCATATGACGGTTCTCTTACAAACTTTGTTAATCTGTATGGTTCTTGTATTATCAAGTGGACCATCGAGATGTCGCCTTTGTCGTCTTATTTGCCGTATTTTGATTATAAGTATGGCTTATACGATGCAAAGGCGAGATGATGGTTTGTACCGACTGCGGTGGCCTGACGAGTCCCATATTAGGACGAAACAGCGCTGTCGCCATCTGTCGGACCCGGAGTTATTCCATACTTTGGAGTGCTCCGCACTTTTTAATACGAGAATCATGTAGATTGACAAATTTTCACGTCCGCTTCGCCAATATTTTATTCTATTATTATCTACATATTTATATATATATATATATATATATATATATATATATATATATATATATATATATATATATGTATACATGACGTGACATATTATTTCTGAACCAGAAATTTATATAGTGTTCTGAGTAAACATGGTTACACTTCACTAATGCACAATCTACTCAACCTACTGGAAATATCTTCAGGCGTCGATCAATCCTAAAGTAGAATGTATATATATATATATATATATATATATATATATATATATATATATATATATATATATATATATATATATATATATATATACTCAATTATTCTCTTAGGTACTATTAAAAAGTAGAATCGAATACAGGAATAATTTTTAAATGGATTAAATATATTTTTTAATTCTTACCCATGTAATGGCACCCATAACCAAAATTTGTAATGGAAATGAACACAAACAGATCAAAGCCAGTTCCCATCCATTTACTAATGCCCATATGATACCAGTTACAAATGTTGCTTCTAAAAAGCATAACATTCCTACTTTTTCTCCAATTCCATCTTCAATTTTTGGAATGTTGCTAAAAACATGATAAAATTTTAGCTTAGTGGTTCTTCAATGCAAGAATCACATATAAGATCAATTCATATATGGAAGTTGTGCGACTGCGGACAAGTTGAGCAATCAGTATATAGCAAGAAAGTTTGGAATCAACTTAGCATACTTGTTAGCACCCTATATCTTTGTACTGGAGAGAACTTGGAAATACTAAGGATACTCTTCATGAGATCTCACTGATTTTTTTAGCAAAACAATCCTAAGACTTGTACTTGTTTTTTGCAGATCTAGTTTTAATCAGATATGTTACTTTTCCCGCTATGATTCCACACGAGCAGAAATTATTGAGTATTTCAAAAATACAAAATCGCTTTGACGTACCTTAGCAAAAAAAAATTAGTTTATTTTAGGAGATTTGACTGTCCAAAAACCCTTTTTTGGATATTTCTCAAGTAAACAGTATATAAGACAAAACTAGTACCTTAAGTTACTAATCAAAACCTTTAACACTTACTCAGTTATTATACTGGCAAAGTCTCCAGTTTGATTTTGATCATACCATCCTATGTCTTGATTTAAAATCTTTTCCAAAAATATTTTTCTCATTTTGAATGTCTAAAAGAAATTAAAATTATTTTTACTCATATGGAGTAGCTTTTATAATCATTGTTCGTTAAAATTATATAGAGAGAATAAAGTAGGTATTCTATCCTGTTCAATTAGTGACTGAACAAGTACCTAATAGGAAAAGCTTGTTTTTAATTATATGCTCTTACAATAAATAAATAGGACACAATGTCAAAGAAAATCCTTAAAAATATTGCTAAACAAATTTTATTGAATCAGTATGGATATATCCCCATTATATTCTATGCACGTCCTGCACCGTTTTAAAACAGTTTGAATACCGAAGAAAAAATTTCTTCGATCGACTCATCCATTTATTCATCGCTGCATGGCATATTCATTACTTTTGAATTTTGTACCCACTTTATGCTGGTTTAAGTGTTCTAAAGACATGACCCGAAATGTAGGGCTCCAATTTTACTGAAACTATAATATCTTACAGAGAACACGAAAATAAGAGACACCTATTTTCTTCTAACGGTATAGATTCATTTTAAGGGGATAAAAGTCGTGTCTAAAATTGACTTGTAAAGATATATATTTTTTTAAATATATCTAGAAGTGGGGCTTTTGCTCAGATTTGCAAGTTTGTGCAACCCCCAAAATAATTGTAAATTAAAATAAAACATGCTGATATATATGATAAGTACAAATATTTTTTTTAATTTCTACTGATAATTTAATGATTAACTTTAAATCAATTTTTTACCTAGATAACTTATTTTGCCGAAATGTCAAGAATAATTTGTTTATATTCCAGTATTAGGCCTGGAAAGGTTATCGCATTGCTAGTTTGCAACTTTAATGCAATCCAAGTTAGTACATTGGAGCGTATATGGAGTTGCCTATCTAAGACGTTTTATAAGCTTAATGAATGTTCCAAGTCGACTTGCACAATTGTATTTAAGCTGTATTTTCGCTGCCAATTTATTTCAACCAAGTTCAAAGAGTTCTGGCGATGAAATAGTGAAGTCATTTAAAATAATTATAGATATGTTTTCAAATAAGTGAAAATACGCACTTCGTCATTATCGTATATATCGTATATATTGTAACGTCATTTCAAATGTGTTTCGAAACAGATCTAAACATATATTAAACTGAATTACCCCGCGAAAAAATACCTTTAGTTTACCCATCAATTTCGTAGTTGTTTTGTAGTTGCCGTTTTTTTGGTGTTGTGCGGTACGAAATTGTATTTTTTTATGTTTTGAGTTTTGATTGTGGTAAAAATAAAAATGAATTTCGATCAGACTTTAATTGCAGAGCCATTCTGTGGTCAGTCATTACGTAATACGGCTGAAACAAAAAAGCTTGGAAGGCCTACTCCGAATTTAAAAATAGAACAATCCGTGTCTAGCAAAAAAGAACTTTTACTAGGACGTTAAATTCGGACCTTTATAATAAACATACGTGACTTTTTGATTCTGAAATTAAAAATGCTCTATTTTGTTTTCGTTGTTTATTATTTGGAGGAGGAAAAGTAGTTTTACCAACTTAAATCATTCGGGGACTGCATTAAAAAACATACGTTGTCGGTACAACATATGAAAAATGTTAATGTAGTTGCTCAATTAACCAGCGTTTATTGAAGAGATATTAAACTGCACCATGAAAAAGTGAGACATGATCGATACATTTTAAACATTATAATTAATTGTGTGTGTTTCTGTGGAGCTTTCGAACTCGTGTTATGAGGACATGATGAGTATACGTCTTCCTCAAATCCCGGGGTTTTTCGAGGTTTAATTGCTTTTAGTGCTGAGTTAGGCGGTGCTTTGAAACAACATTTGGAAAAAGCATCGGTATTTAAAGTTACCTCAAAAATCATTCACAATGAAATTTTATAAGCAATGTTCTGTTTGCATTTTTCTTCATTTACATACCCAGTCGCATATAGTTGTACGTTGGCTGAATATGATCTCAGCACTACAACAGCATAATGTGGATATAACAACTGTTATTGTATCTCACACCGAGGAATCCGTGAAAGCCGCATAAACATATATACGTCATTCAGCGGGTAGTCGGCGAAGCCGCGTTCAGTGTTGCATACTTCTTTACAATCTATCCTGTGCACAAACAGGTGGTTAAATTGATTTTATATTGGTTGAAATGTATATACGTAATAGTTTATTGCGAATTAGTAGATATCTGTTGGACTTCCATTTTCTTTATTTTTGTTGAATATCACGACGTTTCGGCTATTAGTTATCTCTAGCCGATTTCAAGTGAAACTAAATAAATCCCCTAGCTACATGACTATTTATACTAAAAGTAAATGCAGTAGAGTATGACTGAGATGGGTGCAGTCATGCCTGCTATGGCAAAATCATATTTTTTATGCTGCATTTAGTTTTAGTTTACAATCCCTAAGAAGTGGTTTCCACAGTTCTCTTATATCTAAAGATGGTTTACTAAAACAACTCGGGTTCCGATGTATAACTGCGGCTTCTTTGAATTTTCGTTTTCTCCAATGTTATTCTCGGTGTAGTATTTTAGCTTCAGACCATTTTATGTGGTGTCCATGAGTCCAGGCATGGTTGGTGGCACCAGATTTTTCTGTTTCTCCTCGAGATGTGCATTTTTGGTGTTCTTTGATCCCTACGTCAAGAGGTCTCTTTGTTTCGCCACTGTAGGAATTGCCACATTCACATGATATCTGATATATACAGTTCTTCATGTCTCTTTGAGTTGTTGGTTTGACCCTAGTGAGCCGACTTTTCAGAGAGTTATTTGAATTGAAAACAACGTTGATTTTATATCGTTTTCCTATCCTTCTAACTTTTTCTGAAATGCTTTTAACATAGGGGATGTTCAATACTGGTTTTCTTTCTTCATTCGTTGTCGATATTGTCCAATTTCTGCGTTGTTCAAGAAATTTATCCACTAGATATACTAGGTATCCGTTGGCTATCAGATAATTTTTAATGTAATCTATCTCTTTCATCAAGATCTCGTTGGAGTTGCAGAGAGTTAAGGCTCTATCTACAAGATTTCTTATAATTCCTTGTTTGGTGTTGATGGAGTGATTAGATAAATAATTAAGGTATTGTCCTGTGTGCGTGGCTTTTCTGTAAACCGAAGTTGACAGCCAATGGATACCCAGTATATCTAGTGGGTAAATTTCTTGAACAACACAGAAATAGGACAATATCGACAACGAATGAAGAACGAAAACCAGTATTGAACATCCCCTATGTTAAAGGCATTTCAGAAAAAGTTAGAAGGATAGGAAAACGATATAAAATCAATGTTGTTTTCAATTCAAATAATTCTCTGAGAAGTCGGCTCACTAGGGTCAAACCAACAACTCAAAGAGACATGAAGAACTGTATATATCAGATACCATGTGAATGTGGCAATTCCTATATTGGCGAAACAAAGAAATCTCTTAACGTAAGGATCAAAGAACACCAAAAATGCACATCTCGAGGAGAAACAGAAAAATCTGGTACCGCCAACCATGCCTGGACTCATGGACACCACATAAAATGATCTGAAGCTAAAATACTACACCGAGAACAATATTGGAGAAAACGGAAATTCAAAGAAGCCCCAGTTATACATCAGAACCCGAGTTGTTTTAGTAAACCATCTTTAGATATAAGAGAAGTGTGGAAACCACTTCTTAGTTATTGTAAACTAAAACTAAATGCAGCATAAACAATATGATTTTGCCATAGCAGGCATGACTGCACCCATCTCAATCATACTCTACTGCATTTACTTTTAGTATAAATAGTCATGTAGCTAAGGGATTTATTTAGTTTCACTTGAAAACGGCTAGAGATAACTACTAGCCGAAACGTCGTGATATTCAACAAAAATTAAGACAATGGAAGTCCAACAGGTATCTACTACTTCGCAAGAAACATCATTGTCTATGACCTTCAAACAAACACGTAATAGTTTAGATTCAGTATTTAATAATACTGTTAGTCAGCTAACGATGCAATAGGGCAAAGATTTAATTAAATTCTCAACATTCAAATCCAATGCCGAATTAACACCCACAATCCCCAGCTGATTATTTTACCTCCACTAAAAATACAGCTCATTATTGTTTTTGTTATCTTAATTATGTTATAAATACGCTGTATAAGTTTTGTGACTTATAAAATGACTTTGTACCATAACTTTTTATTTTCGGGTTATAAGGGTAACTGACGAGAAATCCATTTTTAATTCACCAAACTATTATTTTTTCAATCTTTATTATTTAAGCATTACTCCTACACATTTTCGAATCTAATGAATTTTTTTCTAATTTTTCAACAGGGTCATAATTTCCTCACAGCTAATTCCACTATGACGCTAGCGACTGACGCTTGTTTCGCTCATCACTTTATACAAAAATTCAATTTTGTGAAAGCACTTACAAAATTGCAATGCTGCCCCCTGCACTATAAGGAAGTTGTGTCATATCACCTAACACTTATTGTCAAAATAATTTTTCATAATTTCAATTAATCAGCGTAAAAGCATTTTTCTCTTATTTTTCCATTTATTAATGAAATTCTACTAAAAAGTACTCACCTGCCTTAAGGAGCTATAGCTAAAACAAACTCCCGCAATATAAGTACAAATAATTATGACCAAAGCAGATACAGAAGTCCAAATGGCAAAACTCTGGGTTTCGGAAAATAATGTGTCAGTTGCTATAAATCTTTCTTCATCCGTTAAATTTTGACTTATAACAGTAACATAGTTCACAATTACTCCTGAGACAGTTCCAAAAAGGATCATAAGATATGGTTGCAGAACACCACACACTATGGAACCAATCAGTCCCAAACATATTAAGAGTATATCTAACGGGGTAGCGTATTTGTACTAAAAAACAAAATAATTTACAACAGAAAAATAAATATGGCGACAGTATTCATTTTCTGATTCTCTAACTAATGCAATGTAAAAAGATTTTTATGGTATGCGAATTCTAAGACTCTTTTTGAAAAGCCAGGGCAATCACCACCTCGGTTACGACCAAAGAAAATTGCTTTAGTTCGCACAACTTATTTTCAAAAAATAATGTTTACTCAGAGCAACCTAAATAATTAGGCTACAAAAAACTTTAAATCTAATATTTGACAGATCAATATAAAGAATTTTAAAATAGTCAAACTTCACTTACGAAGGTAATTAATAAAATTTATCAAAAAACTTGACATGTAAAACAGCAACTTAGATACAACACAATACCACAGTACTTTAATAGATTTAAATTAATTTTAAAATTTTATTTGACAAGAGCAGTTTGTATCTTTGGTAAATGAGAAAAGTGAGAAAAATATTTTAAGAGATAAGATAACTTCAATATTTTGTATGCAACATCCCGTATATGTATACCTTACCAAAAACCAGGCACGGATCCAAGGAGGGGCGGTGGGGGCGATCGCAGTCCCCCCCCCCCAAGGGTTTTGAGTTCAGGAAAATAGACCCGATTTTGCCTCTTATACTATAGTTCATTCAAGAACTAGAGAGAGTAATAAATCATTTTTTACCTTTTTTTTTTTTCTTCACAAACTACCGGTTTTCTATATTCCGATGTCTTTGGCAAAATCTGTGAGACACATATATTTTTTATAGGAATAGGTTAGAAATTTTATAAACAAAAATACCGGTCTATAATAATGGACTATTTGGATTGGATATCAATAGATATTTGGATATGAAGTGTTAAGAAGGATTTTAATCCTTGTCATAGGCGTCGGAAAGAGGATTATTTTATCACTAAATATTTATAGCATAGAATATTATTTCGGTTAAAAACTTAAAATAAAAAGTTATTATATTTTTTTTTCTCGTGATTTCTTAATAATTCACATACATTAGAAAATATAGATAATTTTAACATATTTAACACAAATCACAGCAGTATGTTTAGTATTTTTAATTTTGGCCTAGAAACCGTTTTAGGTACATTCAGACTAAAACGTAGCATTTTTCTCTGAAAAAATTCTAAGTTATAATTTAAATACTTACAAAATACCCATTGTCAAAAATACAAGAATTTAAACATATACAAAAAAATAAATTCGTCCATATAATATTAAAATTTTTTGGTGCTCTCGGTCATTTTATTATTAATTAAAAACATTTTTAGGATATTTGACGTTTCAGTTTATTTATTTCTTAAACCATCTGCAGAATTAAAATTAAATACTAAAAAGAGATTCAAATGTAATTATTTTTTATATGCTACAGAAAATTTAAATAATAAATTGTGTTTACGCTGGTAAACATTACTTATCTAATTTGTAATCAAAGTCAGTGAAGCTAACTTCGCTCAAATTAATTATAATTGGTTCCAATATCTCGCCGATCATGAGATCGAGTTTCCCCATTTTCTTTTATTCTTTTATTATTTGGATGCTTCTCAATTTTCTGCACTAACATTATTCAAAAAAATCTTTCAAAAGTTCAGTTAAATTACTAATTTTGTACGTTGTGTTATTTCTAGCAACTCTATCTTTTACTTGAGAGAGATTTTTCCTTCTCCAACAGACATTTTCCGGACGATCTATAAGAACAAATTTCCTATCTGGTTTTTCCCAGCAAAAATCAAGTTCTCTGAGCAATTTCTAGAGTTTAGTTTTTTTAGTTTCAGGTAAATTGATTTTATTTAGAATTTTGTTGACAGTTGGGATCTGCTTCTCATAGTAAAATGTATGTACAACTTCTTTGATTACAGTTTGTGTGTGGTCGAATGTAATTTGGGAGTATTAACAATTTCAGTCATGTTTTTCTCCTTCAGTATTCGGTACATAGTAGATTTTCCAACTCCTGTCATGTTGGAATACATCTCAATAGAGCTTTTAACATTATTATCGAGATATTGATATCTTATGGCATCATAAACATCCATCGTAATAACTTTTTCGTTGAGGAAAAAATACCCTAGTTTAACGATTTTTGAATAAATATAGATGTGGAAGCCATCTCTTTTGGGTATCTCGCTAATCTCAAATAATATATAAAAACAAGCACAAGCAAGATAAATCACTAAGAACACACTGTAAGGTGTACTTTGCTCACTGACAGAAATTAAATTGAACTACCAGAAATTTTATTGCTGCAGTAAATTAATAAAAGCTTATAATATTTAAATATAATTAAATATAATTAGATTTACGGCAGTCCTCAGTTACCTGTGCACTGGAGCAGATACATTTAAGGTTTCGGTAACAGTTTTATTACTTTCTCTAGTTCTTGAATAGAGTATAGGAATGTGTATGCTTGCGATCGCTCCTCCCCTTTGAATTCAAGAAAATAGACCCGATTCTGCCTCTTATACTGGGAATGTGTATGCTGCTCGCATCCTCCCGTCGGTCGGCAACTTTTTTTTTGTGATCGCCCCCCCCCCCACTCTTCAAGAACTTGAAATTCAGAAAAATAGGCCCGACCCACCCTGTCTTTTACATTAGAAATGGGAATGTTGCTGGTGTCTCCCCCCCCCCCCGTTGACAACCCGCTTTCGCTTTCGTACTTTTGTGATATCACCCCCCCCCCTCCAAAGTGAGAGGCTGGATCCGCCCCTGCCAGAAACATCAACCTGATTCTATCTTAAAATATTAATTTTGGTGGTTTTTCCTAAAAACATGGCTATATTACCGACTACCTTTCGCTTATAAACAGGGAGTATTATTTTATCAAAAAAATTCAAATTTGAAAATTGTTATAGTTAAACAAGGAAACGAGAAGAAAAGAAGAATGTCTGAAAAAAAATCGGAAATATCGGTAGCATTGAATTACTGATTAATAAACAAGTGACCACAAACTTGGAAACACTCAAACCTATATCAAATAAAGCCGAAACTCTATACGAAGAAATATCAGAAATTGTAGCAAGAAAGCAACCGGTACTACAACTCACAATACGTTGCTCGCAAATTTTTTAGGAAAAGAACAACTTCACATAATGAAAAGTTTTTAGTAAGAAACCTAACAAAATGCGAACTTGGATCAGCCCAGATAAAAGAACAAGGAACAAAATAGATTATTAATATCTCATGAATATATTGTTCAGGATGTTGACGTTCTGAAGAGCAGGAAGTAACGACCATATAATCGTCCGGTGTAGGACAATAGTAACCGCAAAACTAGATAGAGCAAATAAGTTCAAAAATATTCGATAACATGGTGACTCACATACAATAAAAGATAATAAAGTAGAGTAAAACAGAACAATACCAGAATGGATAGCGAAAGAAATGAGACCAAATTAGATTGGCAAAAATTATGTGAGAAACAGAAGCAAGCTAAGAAAACTTAACGAGACAGACTAAAAAGTTATTGGAAACGAGAAAAGTGCTAATCAGAAACTTAATAAAATACTCAGAAAAATGGCAAATTAGGATATAAGAAATTATCGAAAAAAATAAATCAAGAAATTAATAAAACTAAACAGAGGTTTATATTTCTTTAAATAAACACAAACAAAAAAGAAATTAATATGAATTAATATGCTGAGAGATAGACAATGAAATATAAGATAGGATGAAAGAGGGACTTTACAAATGTCAAAAAAAAATAAAGAAAAAATAATAGAATCAGCAACTTTGGCTCTGAATAGTTACCTGACATTGAAGCGGATAAAATTAAAAGAGCTTTAATATAAACAGAAAATGGAAAAACAACAGGTGAAGATGACATCATTCCTAAAATGATGAAGGAAGGAAGAAGCCAGCTGGAAACCAAAATCTCTATTTAATTCATGTCCTGCAGACAGTACTACGATACTGCCATAGTAATCCTTATATATAAAAAATAAGACACGTTCAATCTCGAAAACCGTAGACCAGAAGCTCAAAAGCAGAAAATACATACCAACCCTTTGAACAGACAAGCTTTAGAAAAGGCTATAATACAATATAACGCCTCCAAACTGTCACAATACTAACAGAAAAGGCAGCAGAGTACAATATACAAATATAGACTGCAGTTACTGACTTTAGAAAGGCTTCCGACAAGACAAAATTTTAGGCAATTATAAGATCTATAAAAAGAGCAAGAGAGATATACTAGATATAAAATAACATTATTTATAAATTAAAAGGTTGATTCAAAATGAAGATAATGCTGCAGGAACACTCTGATTCTAGAGTATATATGGATGATCTGCATTGGGAAAACAATGAAATAAATATAGCAGGAGAAAGGCTTAGTAACCTCAGATTCGCAGATGATATAGTCGTTTTTGCCACAGACTGCGCGAAACTAAGTGACGTGCTTAAAAACATACTACTGAAAGCAAGGAAGTTGGGCCTAGAAATAAACACTAGAAAAACCAAATTTATAAAAGACCAACGAAAACGAACATAGAAATGATAAATATAGATGGATACAAAATAGGAAAGCTTAATTTATATATTTATTCATATCAAGAAACAATAATATGAAAGAACAACCAAGAGCTCGAAATCAATCATAGAATACTCTTGAGATGGGTAGCATATTGCAAAATGAAACACGTCTTAATTTCCAGCCTTCGCCTCAAACTGATCCAAAAAACAACAATAGGACTTGAAAATTGAAGATGCACCAAAGATCGACCGAACGAAGGGTACTAATAATACCACTAAATGACCATAAAACCAATGAGTGGATAAGAAATAAAACTAAAGTTAAAAACGAATATGAACTGTAAAATGAATTGGGTTGAGCATATTGGCAAGAACATAAACAACTGGAGTAGAAAAATGACAAGATAAAGGCTATGGGAAAGTAAGAAAAGTGCCGACAAACCACAATAACCCTGGTACAACTTTATTCAAAGGACAGAGGGACTGAATTGGTATCAGGTGGCACAGAACAGAGATACTTAAAAGAATATGAAAAGGGCCTATATTCGAACGATAGAAACAGTAAAAGGAAGAAGAAAAATATAGCTATCAAGGAATTTAATGAAATAACAAGATTTAAGCAAATATGCAATCAAGTTCCGCAAATTTTCGTGCTGAGCAATATTCAATATTATTTAATTCGTGTTATGCTTAAAAACTTCTGCAAATACGAACATTAAGTATATCGTTCTTTAGCAAAATGAAACCTATCTCTAAAAAACATCTATCTCATTTTTACTGGCCTTAGTGGAATTGAAAAAATCAGACTCACTAAATATAAATTATTACATAAATACAAACATATGTAAAAGTTTCAAGCTGGAATAGTTCGAAAGATGAAATACCTGTTATTTTGATATATCTAAAAGAAGGTTATTGAAATCTGGTGCCCTAGAAGTCATTTTCATTTCAATTTCAGAGATTAGTCTTTCTTGCCAAAAACTAGTAATTGATTCGTACAAAAAAATAACCTCTTGAATATTTTCCTTTCTATCTAATTATGCAGCAAATTTTGGAAGAAAAGCCTCCTAAACAATATATTTTTAATCAAAATTAAGTATGGTAAGAATTTTATTATGCGAATTAAAAACTGTTCACCTCTAGAAATGACACGCAAATAGGACAATAATTTGTATTACAGATGTCACCTCTTTCTCATAGGAACTCTTTTACCAGACCTTTTTTCATACTGGATTCTTTTTATTCATGAGGTTAAAAATAAAATTATTAGTTGTAGCAGCATTATGCTACTACATGTATACGGGTCAGGGATTTGTCGCTAAGAAAATATGTCTTTGAAATCTACCGTCATACGAAAACTCGATTATTTATTCCACCACCTATTAGAGAAAAAGGCTTATCGTAATTTAAAATTGCAGATCCACAATGGTGTACCAAACTTCGATTCAACTAAAATGGCTTTTTCGACTGCCAAGTAATTTTTAAGGTCATAAATCTACAGTTTCATTTTATAACTAAAAATGACACAAAATACCACCGAAAACAATTGAAAAGGCGTCTAATACTACAACACTTGGCATGTACACTAAACGATCAGGGACATCATTCACTAAAGATAAACTGCCGGATCGAAAAAGCTTTTGTTAGAATCACACTTTTCAAAACTTGGGAACCTAATAATAAAATAAAAATATGTCTCCCTAAACATTATGTGTTCCCGTGAAGTTGTCTAATGTGGACTTCAGTCCTGAATTCATGCAAAAAAGCATTCAACATTGAATTCTATAAGAGTATTTTGGAAATTTTCTAAATCGACCACATCATGAGTAAACGTGTACTAAAAAGGTTCAGGCAAATAGATCGTTAAAACCATCCAGCGACAAGCTGGAATACCTGGATCAGGTCATGTAGAATTCACAATATTACAACTGATTCTGTAAGGAAAAATATGAAACAGATGAAGAAATGGAAAAAGATAAAAAAAAAACTCAATACATGGTTTTGCACGATAACTATAGAACTGTGCAGTCACAAACTAATGAAAACTAGAATGATCATCAACATCCATTAGTGGATTGACATGTGAAAAAAAAAACAGAATATGAGGGACACATAAATTCACTGTTTATTTTAAATTTAATACTTAGATATTTTTAGAGTTGTATAGGTTCGTTCCAACCCACGTTAGAAACAGTTTCTGACTGTCAGGATTCTGCGCATTAACTTAAATATGATGTAAAATAAGTTAATGCGCAAAATCCTGATGGTCAAAAACTGTTTCTGACACGGGTTGGAACAAGCCTTATATATTACAATAGCGTTGTAACTGTGAGTAAATAAGCAATGCAAATGCGAACTTTGGTACTGCCGTCACACGAAAAAAACTTTTAACTATTAAATAAATCTGATACTTTTACGTATGTGCAAATCACCCCTACCATACTACGAGACTTACCAATTTATAATAGGGAACAACTTCTTCTGTTGTCTTCTCGGTGCTTCTAAAAAGAAAAAAAGTTTCAATATCTCGGTCATTTAAATTATGATTATTATTATTTACGTATGAAGAGGATATCTTCTCAAATACTTTTTTTTAATTCTCTAATTTAGAATTTAACTGTTTGGGACGTGCACAGTAAAATACTCCTTAATAGATTTTAAGTCCAAAAAATGAAATTTTGTCGAATGATGTAGTCAAAATTATACGTCAATGGTAAAATAGAAATTTTGTTTTCTCTCTTGAGAACTTTAATCTTTTTCTTAACCTTCGCAAAATATCGTCATGAAATCATAAAAAAAAGTCCAAATAAATCTTATAAATAATCACTTTCCAAAAAATTATAATATCTACAATAATAAAATAAAGAACACAATTTGTTCTATAACAAAACAAAAAATAGAAACCAAAAAGAAAATAATAAGTACATTAGGAAGCCTTACACAAGGGGTATTTCAGAGAAAATAAAACATATTTTATAAAAACATAATATAACTGTTTGTCATAAAGCTAAAAAATATATTTACCCCTTTAAAAAGTGAAATATCTAAAAAGAAAGATCAAACATTATATATTCAATACCATGTTTAAACTATACTAAGTCTTATATTGGAATGACAACGCAGTACTTAGACAATAGATAAACAATAGATATACAAAAAACGTTACATCTGTATTGCACAAGCACAAAATCCAAACAAAACATAAATTCAATTTTAACAATACCAAAATATTAACTCAGGATACAGATTATTATAAATTAACTATAAAAAACTGAAAGATAAAAACACCCACCGCTAAAATTTCAATAAATAAAAAATCGACTAAAAATATAATACGAAACATCGGCCCAAAATGCTCAAAATATCAAACGTGTAAAAATACCTAAGACGAATAGCTAAATCGTTAGAAGAGAAATTGCCGAATCTAAAATTTGCTTTCTTAATATTATTTATTCAATTTTTTTTAATACTAAAGTCAAGAGATTATTTTAGATAAAGAAATAAAAAAGAAGACACGATTCACCACATGTCCAAATTTCCGTTGATTTATTTTTTATATATTCCCTTTTGGCGACTTTTATCTATTACTACATTTCCTCATGAAATTATGAAGAAATTAAACCTTCCATTCAATTTTGATAGAAATTATGTTTTTATACTTTTTTAATCTGGAAGATCCGTAAATTATTATTTAGGTAACGGAAAAAATATAGTTTTAAAATGTCTTGGTACAAAATTAAGTGTTTTTTTTTATTTTGGGATACTTTTTAACTAGATCAAAATTTGAAATTTTAAACCACCCTTTGACAAGCATTTTATGGATCTAATTAAAATTTCTTCCTAAAAATTATGAAACAATAATTTAGCTAATTATTTATAAAAAAAAAATATGTACAAAATATTGAAAAAAACAAAAAACTTAACAAAAGAACAATTTTCTATTATTCAATTTTTATTTCAGAAAAAAGAAATAAAATAATAACTTAAATCTAACTCCAATAACCTTTTGAGGTGTAAAAACATACTTACTCGTCATCATTCTTATTTTCAGTATTTTTCAGACCCATATTTAGCCAAATTTAGAGCGTGTTTTATTATCTTCCCAAGTTTTACATTAGTCTTTTAACAATTGAATAACAATATTTTTCTAATTAATAAAAATAAACTGCGTGTTGAGTATTTAAATCATCGACTATCACAGGCAGTTGTTAAATATTTGGCGTTATATGCACATCATCTTTAATTGGCGATTAAGAATATTAACTTTTACAATTTATGCCACATTGGCGTAGTTAAGGCACTGATATCCCGAAAGATATATAAATATGGAAAATAAAGCAATATTCTATCAATTTATTTTGTCACTTAAAAATTTATATCTATAACGATGTTTCAATTTTTACCCCAAAAATTTAGAATATAATTTCTGACAAGTTTAATACATTATCTTATAAAGTGGTTCATATGGACCCCCTGGTGTCGATTGTAATCTGCAAGGGATCCGTGTCAACGGGAAAAATCTAAAAGTAAATATAGTGGAGTGTGAGAGAGATGGTGAAATCATGCGTGCTACGCATGATTGCACGCGCAGTCCCATTTATGCGACATTTAATTTTAATTAACAATTACGAAGAAGTGGTTTCCAAACTTCTCTTATATCTAAAGACGGTTTCCTAAAGAATTGAAATTCGTGTGTATAACCGCGACTTTTTTGAATTTCCGTTTTCCCTAAGGTTGTTCTCGGTGCAGGATTCTAGTTTCTGACCATTTAAGGTCATGTCTATGTTCCTCAGATGCTCGTTGATTCTTAGTTCAAGGGGTCTCTTTGTTTCGCCAACATAGGAGTTACCACATTCACATGGTATATGGTACACATAGTTCTCATGTCCCTTTGAGTTACTGGTTTGATCTTAAAGAGCCGACTTCTCAAGGAGTTATTTGAATTGAAAACAACGTTGTTGTATCGTTTTCCTATTCTTCTAACTTCCTGCGAAATTTCTCCGTTATTCCAGAATCTTATCCATCATATTTACTGGGTATTCGTTGGCTGTCAGGTCACCTGATTGGAATGGTTAGATGAATAATCTACGTATTGTCCTGAGTATGTAGATTTTCTGTAAACTAAAATTCTAATTTGCCTGCCACTTCTTTGAACCAAAACAACCAACAAAACATCAAAATTTATTTTGTACTTTTTTCTCTACAGTCAGTTTAATTGTTGGGCTAATATTGTTGAGACGAGAAAGGAAGTTTTAAAGTTCCTCGTCATTGCCATGCCAAATCATATATGTGTCATCTAAGTATCTAAGCCATAATTTAAGATTCCTGTTTATAGATTTAATTGCAAAGGTCTCGAATCATTCCATGGAAAGATTTGCGACTACGGGTGAAAGCGAAAATCCCACTGGTAATTCATCCTCCTGGATAAAGAATTTTTCCTTTTCTTTATAAATATGATTAGGTCACAAAAAGGAAACCAAAATTATAGCTTAGATACATAAACGACACCTTCATTATCTCTAATGGAAACAATGAAGAACTTCAGAACTTCCTTTTTTATCTCAACAATATTAGCCCAATCATTAAACTTATTATGAAGAAAGAAGTACAAAATAAATTACGATTTTTGGAAGTTTTAGTTGAAAAAATGGCAGGCAAATTAGAACCTCAAATAACAGAAAATCCACACACACAAGACAATACCTAAACTATACATCCAACTACTCCAATAACACCAAACATGGAATTGTAAGGAACCTTGTAGATAGAGAATTGACTCTTTGCAACTGCAACGATAACCTGATGAAAGAAATAGATCACATTAAAAGTGATCTGACAGCCGACGGATACCCAGTAGATCTCGTGGATAAAGTTCTGGAACAAAGTAGAAATAGGAAAAAATCGGCAACGGACTAAGAACAAAAACCAGTATTGAACATCCCCTGTGTTAGAAGCATTTCGAAAAAGGTTAGAAGAATAGGAAAACGATATAAATCAACATTCTTATCACTTAAAATAACTGAGAAGTCAGTTCACTAGGATCAAGAAAACAACTCAAGGGGACTATGTGAATTAGATACCATATGAATGTGGCAATTTCTATGTTGGCGCTATAAACAGACCCATTAAAGAGGAATCAAAAAACATCAGAAAAGCACATCTCCTGAAGAAACAGAAAAATCTGGAACCACCAACCATGCTTGGACTCATGGACATCACCTGAGATGGTCTGAAGCTAGATTCCTGCACTGAGAACAACACTCGGGAACATAGAAATTCAAAGAAACCGCGGTTATACATCAGAATCTGAATTGTTTAAGTAAACTGTCTTTAAATATAAGTGAAGTATGGCAATCACTTCTTAATTGTAAATTTTGTAAATTAAGTAATTTAATTAAAAATAAATGCTGCTTAAATGGACCTTAACATGGCACGTATTATTGCACTGATCTCGGTCACTGCATTTACCTTTAGTAAAGGGTGTTTTTTATAGAGGTATAGAACTTTAAGTTGGCAACACTTTTTTAACTGGCGGCCATTTTGTCAGCTGTCAAGTGATTTATGTTTAGTTTGTTTTGGCATTTCAACATGAATAGACTGACGCCTGAACAACGCTTCCAAATTGTGCAAATTTATTTTGAAAATCATGGTTCTGTTCGAAATACGTATCGCGCACTACGTCCATTTTACGGTCAACATAATCGTCCATCAGAGCAATTAATTCGATTAACTATGGAAGGTTTTCGCACCACGTTTACTCTAAATGATAATACGCATCCACAGAGATGTCGTACAGTGCGTACAGAAGAAGTCATTATTGCTGTAGAGCGTAGCTTAGAGGAAGACCCGAATTAGTCTATCCGCCATCGTGCACAGGAATTGGATATGTGTCCATTCACTTTATGGAAGATTTTGCGGAAAGATCTTGGTTTGCGTGCTTACAAAATCCAACTCGTGCAAGAATTGAAGCCACACGATCACCTAGCAAGACGTAGATTCGGTGAATGGGCCCAAAACAAGATTGCCGTTGATCCCGATTTTCATAAGCGAATTTTGTTTAGCGATGAAGCTCACTTTTGTTTCAATGGATACGTCAATAAACAAAACTGCCGTATTTGGAGTGATGATAATCCTCAAGTGTATGTTGAGACACCGTTACATCCAGAAAAACTGACTGTTTGGTATGCTTTATGGTCTGGTGGAATCATTTGTCCGTACTTCTTTAAAAACGATGCTGGTCAGAACTTTACAGTCAATGGTGACCGTTATAGAGCCATGACTACTGACTTTCTCGTTCATCAATTGAGAAACCATGATGTGCAGGAGCTGTGGTTTCAACAAGACGGCGCAACATGTCACACAGCTCGTGCCACAATTGTTTTATTGAAGAAAACGTTTGGGAACCGCATAGTTTCACGTTTCGGACCCGTGAATTCAAGATCGTGCGACTTAATGCCGCTAGACTATTTCCTGTGGGGATATGTGAAGTCGCTAGTCTACGCCGATAAGCCCGAAACGATTGATCACTTGGAGGACAATATTCGCCGCGTTATTGCCGATATACGGCCACAAATGTTGGAAAAAGTCATCGAAAATTGGACCTCCAGATTAAACTACGTTCGAGTCAGCCATGGCGGTCATATGCCAGAAGTCATATTTAAATTATAATGCCAGAAGGTTATCTTTCCAATAAAATAAATTTCATGTCAATTTAAAAAATTCATCTTTATTTATTCCATTTAAAAGTTCTATACCTCTATAAAAAAACACCCTTTATAAATAATTGTGTAGCTTAAGAATTTGTTCCAATTCACTTGAAAACGGTCAGAGATAACTACTAGTCGAAACGTCGTAATATTTTACAGATATCTACTACTTCGCCAAAAAAAAATCCCAGAAGTTATTAGAAATAGATATAGGATATATTGAACATAGGCATCTAAAGTTTTCATTAGTCTATAAAATGTACTAAACAAAATCGAGGGTGTAGGATTTAAAATCAGTGATACATTTATATTTAAAATTTTTAGAATTAGAACCAACGTGCCAAACACCCTCTAGTTTCATAACAATAGTCTTTATTTAGCATCGGTCTTCTTTCCTTATAAGTCGTTCAATGGCTGCTAGAAAATGTGACTCTTTTTTTTAAACACAATTAACTCCAAAGCTATAAAGTTGGAGTATCTTAGATACTTAATAAAACGTTTTAAAATCGAAAAACCATTCGCATGCAGGTTGTTCTATTTTTCCACATATAATTTCATCTAAAAGGCATAAACTTACTTGATCCAATCGTTGACTCCATAATGTATATTAAAAGCAATTTAACAAAAACATATATAAATATAATCTTATAGGACTTACCAAATGCACTTTTATCTAATATATCAACTTACTTATTTTTTAAAAGTGCATGAGATTCCATGTTTATTTTTGTTTTAAAACAGACAAATAAAAATAAAGCACTGAACTTAACTATGGACTCACAATCTTCATAAATATTTTACCTTTTTTACGGCAAATGGTTTAATAGTATTCGTTTTTAAATTGGCATTTTATTTTAAATATATAGTATTAGTTAAGTTGCAGATATTATAGATGTGGTAGATCCACTAACTTATCTTACATTTAATCATTTCAGATCTACCTAAAAAGTTCGAAGGTTATTTTTTCTTGTGTCATTTAATTTGCTCTCGATTCTAACTCATTTTAATCCAGAAGTATTCAAATTTACCCTGGTTTCACAATCTAAAATATACAATCACTACCCATATTTAAATTTACAAGACCAGCTCCCATTAATATTATTCCCTACACCCGATCCCACCGCTGATTTAAATATATCTTTGAGTCTGAGTTTTTCTGAATTTCTACATGTTTTTAGGAGAGTATTTATATTCTATCCTAACTAGATCATTTGTTCCAGAAATTATGATAATGAATAAGTTCCTAATATCAGTAAAAAATCTTTTGATGTAATCTGTTATTAAGTTTATTCAAATCCTTTGAATAGGACAGCTGATTGGTTTTATTATTTTTATATTTTTGTTTACATTAATGTAATTGTTATTCAAGTGATAATATTATAAAAAAATTCAAAATAGCTTATAAAGAATTTTTGTGTTATTTCGTCTAGCAAGTAATTCACTATTAAAAACATCCTTAAATTTAATGCAAATATAATGTCCCTTCTACATTAAGTTTAATGATTTTGTACCAAAAATCGTACATAATTTACATTTACTTTAACTTTAAAGCAATTAATTGATATCTCAGTTCATTATGCATTAAATTTCATTAAATGGTATTTTAAATTTTAATAAAGTAACTGAAAAGATATTTCAACTTGTGAATATTAAAAGTAATTTATATATACCCTAATACTAAAGGAGTCTACATTATTATTCAATGTATATTTCATGAGTTTCCGAAAGATGGCGCAACTTGTATTGAACTTTTTGTTTAGCATGATATAAGTCGCTTAAAGGACTCAATTTTCTTATGGTGAGGTATACATGTCTGCCCGTATTGACGGGGACTAATAAGTTCAAAACGGTCCAGATGACGGACACTATTTATGGAAAAAATGTACACCTTTTTCTGGTAGTTCCAGAATTTTTGAATTCAAATAATATTGGTACATTAAATATATGATAACATATTTAAAATTTAGTGAACACTGGCTGCATATTTAATGTACATAGTCAACTTAAAAGGTAATGATCAAACTTTAAATTTAATGTATGATTATATTAAATTTAATATAATAAATTAATTTAGAATAAAGTAAATTATTAAATTTAATGCATTGCATTAAATGCATTTAATAAACGTTTATGAAATTTACTTCCAGAACATTTACATTAAATTTAATGCTGTGCTGGAAGCGAATTTCATAAACGTTTATTAAATACGTTTAATGTTATGCATTAATTTTAATAATTTTTATATTAATCTAATCTATTCATTCCTGTAACTTTAATGTAATCATGCATTAAATTTAAAGTTCAATCAATAACTTTTAAGGTGACTATGTACATTACATATACAGCCAGTGTTCATTGAATTTGAGATATGTTATCACATATTGAATGCACCAACACTAATATGAGTTCAAAAAATTCTGAAAATATCAGGAACAATTTCATATTTTCCCTATAGGTAGTCTCCGCCATCTAAACCGGTTTCGAACGCATCGGTTCTCATCAGTACGGGGCAGACATGTAGACCTCACTATAAGAAAATTAAGTCCTTTAAGCAATTTGTACTTAACATAAAGTTCAATACATGTTCCACCATCTCCCAGAATCCCATGAAATGTATATTGAATAATAATGAAAAATCCTTTAGTATTAGAGTATATGTGAATTAATTTTAATGTATAGAGGTTGAAATATCTTTTCGATTACTTCATTGAAATTTAAGACACAATTTAATCAAATTTAATATTTAACGAACTGATATTTCAAGTAAATGTAAAATATTCACGATTTTCGGTACAAAATCATTAAATTTAATGTAGAATAGACATTAAATTTGCACTAAATTAAATTTTATTTTTAACAGTGTGTAATTAATAAAATGTACATAGCTAACAAGTCATTGTCATCTCGCATAGAAGCCAACAATAATAAAAACCCCAAGTGCACATTTACATAAATAATTTAAAAACTATTTTCAAAATCATTTAAGGAATATAGTCACATTTATTAGGCTTCTGTATCAAAGTTAATACAAATGGATCCCTTATAATGCAACTTAGATTCCTGCCTCTGTTATAGGTTTTTTCTGAGGAACTACGTATGCTACGAGCTATAGATTTACTAGTAGAATTGCATTTTCTGATATCTATTTCACTTGAAATAACAAAATTACCTGAAAAATTATCATTCTATATTTTTTTCTATTTTTTAGCACAATTTAAAAAACTCATTAACAAATGTTAAAAAAATACAAAATATCCTGTTAAATTGTAACAAAATGTCAGAAAATTGGATGTAAATTAGAGCCATTTAACATATATTAAAATAGCATATTCACCGATATCGAAGTAAAATATATAAGCATAATTAAACTAATAGGTAATTCACCTTTTCAAAAAGTTCCTGAAAAAAGTTGCTGTAAATTTACAAACAAAAAATAATTATATACTGATATTTTCAGGTAACGACTTGAGGGAATAATTTGCTAATTTACAATTTAAGAATATTACCCCTGAATGCTTTCATGACATAAAATTGTTTTTATCTCTTCAAGAAAATAAAAACTTTATATTCGACTTACATCATTTTGTGTATTTGATTCCCTTTTTTTTAGTACAATGTAAATTTTTCATTTGAAAATTGTAAGATGATTTTAGGGTGTAATTTTTTACATTTTTAATAAGTCAATTTTTTTATTAAATTTTCTTTAATTACAACATCTCAAGAATAGATGGGGCAAAATATATGAGTTAGTTGCTTTGGTTTCTTGTATAAACAAACAGAAGTTTTGTTGAAGTCTCATAAATTTTTCGGTTGAAATTCTATATCCTGAAGGCATATAAGTAGTGAATACTTTTAGTTATTTGTTAGGAATATTTTGCACCGAAATTAAAATACAAAAATAAAGAAACCGCACATCTTTCCTAGTTGTAGAAATAAAATGCAAAATTCCTGCTTAAGAATCAGGAAAATATAATTCACACTGAGTTTTTTATAAAACTAACTGCTCTTTAAAATAAATATCGAATTGCATTAAAAAAATAAGAACTAAATTTTTAAAATTCAAAATATGGGTTTTTTTTGTCGACTCAAAAAATTATATTGTGAATATATATAGGCCCTTTAAATATAATTTTCTAAAAAAGCAATTTAGTCATTTGGTAAAACACTTCATGAAGATAAACGATTTAGGCACAATACACGACATGTTATTTACACGCAGAAGACTAACAATAATCGCAGCATCTCCTATTTGACAGAGGGGTGGCCTGATTGGCGCCCGCTTGGCGCCAGCTTCTCCATTCCACATTCTTGAGAAAATGAGGCGAGCAAAATTTGTATATTAAATATTTTAATATTTATAAATAAACGATATGGTGATATAAGTTTTATATTACTTGTTTACTGGTGAACAATTATAATTTAATCTATTATTGGTTTTCGCAAATAATAGTTGGTTTTCACTTTATGGAAGATCATAACTCTTTCGATTATTGGAAATAATAATTTATCGCCATCAGCAACTTATTATACAGAATATCCGATAAGTATATATTAAACTCTCAGCAGTGATACAAGGCGTGAAAATTACCCTACCCAGTGATTTATTTTTTTGGGCTGTAGCTTTTGAGTAGACATAGATTCTAGTGAAATGTTAGTATATTGTATAACCGATGAAGGCTCACGATTGCAGGCCGTAAACAATCTGTGATATTACAAAGAATGTCAGAAACGGACTCGCCACTAAACTCGTAGGTTCAAAATTTTGACAGTTATTAGTTTTTAAAGCGAAAATTCGATTTTTTTAGATATTTTGCACAATTATCTGAGAAAAAGTGATCTGTATTTATTTCGAAAAAATATACCATTTTCGAGAAAAATCAATTCGTTTCCATCCAAAAAGCAACAAATCCTGAGGTAAAAGGGCATATTCTGGAAGAAATTACTGATAATTCTTCGAATAGTATAAAAAATACGCAGCTCAAATGTGTATAGCAAAATCAGTTATCCATAACCCTTTCCAAGAATCCTGTCTATGTTCAAAAGCTACATACAATGTCTCCAAATGATTATTCTGCAAAAATTAATTATTCAAACTAGCTTTTATCCATACTTTTCTAGTACCATTTAATTTAATTTCTTATTTACAAATAAAACTAGTTTCATAAGAGTGGGCGTTACCAATTATCATAGCTAAAATGTTTGGCATAAAAATGGCAACCTTGGGGTGGAGAACAGTGAAAATTATTTGATTCAGCGCTTAGTTTTAAAAGAAAGATTAAATGGTGCACTTTATTTAAAGTTTAAGCACCAAAATTTAAATAATTTTTTAGAAAATGTACTCTTGCAAGTTAAAGCTCAGGTGTAGTTTACGCATGATGCTGCTCCACCATAAAATCAAAATTTCTTCAAATTGAGAGTTCCAATAGTTATACCTACAATTGAAGAAAATGTAACTATCTCTAGAAAATATTACATGTACATGGCAGTAAAAAAATAAAATAAATAACACAACAGCTAAAACAGACAAAAATTAATAGTTGCACACCAGATAAGATATAATACAGCATAACAAAAATTAGAAACATTACGAGGGAAAAAGTCTCATTCTCAAAAACCTAAATTTTGGCACAAGTGAAGTAAACACCGATTCATATACATTAGAGCATTCATATATTAGACAGTCATTTAAAGAAACCATTAAAACAATATCAAATTTCTGGAGCGGGCCTTTCTTAAGTCGCCACTTAAAAATATTTATATTCTGTGCATCCTTCACACTTCACATTCAATGGTTAACAGTAGATACAATATACTTTCTATTAGCTATCTAAGTGTATTTACATTAGAGAAACTATTTTAATTGGACCCGAACTTGCCTGTGGAATCAGTATCAATATTATGCTGGAAGAACAAAAAAGAGAGGAAAATTACTGGACGGATCTGCAATGAATGAGGCAAGCCAATATACTTCTTGGGAATTACGATCAGAAAAGATTCTAGGGATGCATAAACCTATGAAAAAACTAACTTAGACTTTTTCTGACTAGAATCCTGACGGGGCATTGTCACCTGAAGATCTCAGAAAAAGAAGAGTGCAGATTTTGTGAGGAGAAGGATGAAACCTTTATTCACATCTTTTCAGAGTGCCGCGCTTTAGAGAACCTTAAAGTACAATTCTTGGAAGCACACCACATAGAAGAAGGAGAGCTACTTTAAAGTTGTCCAGCAATTTAAAATTCCTAAGAAAAATAAGACTAAAGGACCTACTCTAGTCGACTTAGCAGCAGAAGGGGAACACAATAGATCTATTAGGTCGCAATTTCATACACATTCAACTATTTTAATTCTCTTTTAAACCTTATACTATAAAGGCAACCATACTCTGTTCTAACACAGTTAGAAACTATCTCAGATTGCAAAGAAGTACAAGGAAAAGGTAGAAACCTCTCCTATGGCAATGCCTTACCACTTGCAAACCGGTTTCGAACTCATTAGTTCTCGTCAGTACAGGGTCGGCAAACACAACTAAACATAAGAAAAGCGAATACTTTAGATATCTTCTACGAGACAAAATATGAAGTCTAATACAAGCAGTGCCATCTCTCAGCATTCCACGCTGAATATTGAATCTATAGAGATCTATATACGAAGAGTGAATACATCGTTCTTGTTTTTGGATGTATAAAAATATTTATATTAGGGAAACTATTTTAGTTCACAACCAACTGAAAAAGCCTTTACAAGGAGAGACATACCCTATTCTAATACTGCCCTTATAATATAAGGTTTTTCAATTCGTTAAAAACTAAAATATCTTCTCTAATATAAATATATTTTTACATCCAGCTGCAAGTATATTATGTAGTATATAGATCAACTATAAGAATAAATATTCAGATTATGTGGAGTGCTGGGAGATGGCGCTGCTTGTATTCGGTTTCATATTTTGTCTGATAAAATTTAATTAAAGGATTTGCTTTTTTCATGTTTAGATGTGCTTGCCTACCCTGTACTGACGAGAACTAATGAGTTCATAACCGGTCTGCAGGTCGCGCCTTTTCTCATATTTCTTTGCAATCTGAGGCAGCACTTTGTCTCACACACCCTTATAGTACAAGATTTTTTCATTTTATTGAGAACTGAAATAGATTCTTAAGAGAAAGAAACTTAAAATCAATAATATTACCCAACATTTTCTACTGTATTGTAGAAAGTAACAGGTTTATTTCTCGTGGTTAGTCGAGATATAGTGAATGGGGTAGCAACTGTCTTTTCTCTGTTAGTTTGTAAGGAAGTTTTTCTCCGGACAAGTAAGAATTTTTTGGTTCGTTTATATCTTTAATAACAATTAGAATACTTGTGTCGTCTATATAATGAACTGTATGAACATTAGAATCGGCATTTAGGAAATTTACTATGTCGCTAGAAAAACCCTGTGAGACACACTTTATCACTTGTGGCACCACTCGTTTCGACAAACTGAAGACAGTCTTTAAAATGTGATGCAAAGAACTTGTAAGGATTACCCCTTAGCCCAATTCAATACAATTTTAACAATAACAATTCATGATGGATACAGTCAAAAGCACGTGAGAAATCCATAAACAGCCCCAAAATGAAAAACTTTTAGTCAAGGTTATCAATTATTTTTTTCTGAAATTAACATAAAACTGATTCAGTGTAAAACCATATTGCGTGGGCAAAAGTGATTTATTCCTACCTAACTTACGGATGCTAATTTTAACTCAAGAATCGCGAGTACTTTTCCTCCACGTTGTTTTATTGAATATTTTTTTATGTATGAATCTCAAAATTCAAAATGCAAATCGTCTACATAGAAAATATTTTATTTGAAAGTGGAACATTTTCATTTAAAAAGGGATGTCTATATCTGTTTGTACAGAGCTACAGCCCACTCCAGCGAAACTTAAATTCTAATTATTTACCATCGGTTCATTAGACAACCTTTTAGAATTTTGTGCATCACTATTTAGCAGATGCTTTTAGTAATCATTAGACGAGTAAAGGCGGATCTGTTTTATGGCCACCAAAATCTCCTGACCTAAATGCGTTAGATTTTTTTTAGGGCAAAACTTGTAAAACTTATGTATTTAACGCCAGTAAATCCCAGGAAAGAGATACTTGAAAGAGTAGTTTATTATTGCTTTCTTATTTGAGATAATTCTGAAATATTATTTCGTGTATAGCGAAAAAAATGTTTAAGGTAAGAAAGTTTGTTGAAGTACAAGAGACTTTTAAATAAAAAAAAAAAAGATGTGACCTGTATGTTATTCTCCTTTCAGGCTGAGAAAAAGGAAAGAATATATAGAAACAATTTATTTCCTGCAAATAAAACTCGGGTTTGACGTAAACTGTTTCTATATATTATTTTATTTTTCTCTGTCTGAGAGGAGAATAACATATAGGCAACTACTTAAACACGACAGATATAGATTTCATTTATTTCTTACTGAAATTTTGATTTTCACAATTTGACACTACTTCGGTGAATGCACAGATGTCGTTTCTACTGGGGATATTTTTCCGTCTGACACCGAAGTTGGCAGGTTTTTAATATCCTGCTAACATGCCTCGGAATTTATATTTTATATATCAGTTTTTTCGTTCGAATGTTGCTCTCCGTTCGGAACAGCTCCAATGATGAGACCATGAGTTGCTCGAAACACATATGGAGAGAGAACAAAAGTTGTATTTGCAAGAAATAAAATGTTTCTGTCTGTATTCCTTTCCTTTTTCTATGCCTAGACAGAGAACGATTTAAGCACGGTACGTAGAAATTTCAGTTATTTCCAAGACTTTATCAAAAAAAAAAGTTTTATTTTTCGTTAAAGTTTCAGTTACTCTTGATCTCTTTTTGTTTCTCTAAAGGCAAATTTCGATTTGGAAATTTCTGGACATAAATTCTTCTTGCTGGTAAAGAATGACATTATGTTTATCTATAAATTAAATACGTTTTTCATATAGCATTACTCTAAATTATTAAGTTCATTGATTTCTAATGATAACTAGTATTAATTAATTAATTGTGCAGTAGTAGATTATTTTATTAACATGGCCGTTTCATACAAAGTATGATATGTTTCAGAATGTGGAAATGTTTTTTAGTAGAAATGGGAAAATTTGTAGGAATAGCTCAGAAAATAAGATGTCTAAGTCAAATATTTTTTCTTTTTGGGAAAAGTATGTGCGACCGCCAAAAAACTTCAGATTCCAATTCTACGATCCCATAATGGAAGATATACAGAAATTCGATGTTTATAGTATTCTGAATAATCAATCTGATATGTACTTACCTATTTTTTAAAAACGCTTCAGATTCCATTTTAATTCAAATCAAAAATACTCAAATAAAAATAAAACACTGAACAGCCCATTTGAGCAACTTAATCATAAGAATGTCTCACGATCTACACATTTACCTTTTTTATCCCTAGCCGGTCAATATCGTTAGATGCCTGATTAGCAATTTATTTGACATAACATATTGTATTTCCTGAATTATTTATGTATTATATATGCGGTAGAGCCAATAAGTTTTTAATATCTAATCAGTTAAGATCTATGTGAAACGTGAGAAGATTATTTCTGCTAGTTAATATTATCGTTTCAGTTTCAGTTTTAAAACTAAAAGACTTGAATTTCTATTTACACTTTATCATAACTAGATCATTAGATTATTTATTTCAGCAGTTAAGAAAATTATTAAATACATAATATCTATAAAAATATTACGCTTATTAGCTATAGATATTCATATTCTCTTATAACAATAAGTAAAATTTTTATAGAAAAAATTGAATCGACTTCCGAAAAAGCGCTAACAAGCAAAAAATAATGTATATTTTTAGTAATTATTCGGAATAGTGGATACACTTAATATTCCGAATTTTTCGATGATTTTTTACCTACCTCCTATTTTCGGGTCGTAGAACATAAATTTGAAGTTCTTTTTTCTCTATATCGCATAGTTGTTTCAATCACTACCTTTAAGTCCTGGCCACTTTCAGTAAAATTTGCAAACACACCACTATTTTTTTAACATAATATACAGAAAAAACTTTGGAAAAATGAGAATTTTCCATTACAAGTAAAAAGATCTTTTTTTTGGGGGGGCATGTTCACTATTTAGATCAAAATATGTGGTTTGAGAGGTAGGAAATTCATTGTGTGATTTATTATGCAGTATTGCCACTTTAACGTGGATTTTAGATTTCATTAGGATGGAAAACTTGGTAGTTCAAATGCAATTAATTGTGCTCATTCCAGTATTGTAGCATAAAATGTGGTTAGATGTGCAGAATCAGAATGCCAATCATAAACAGATCGTTCGACAAGCTACGTTGGTCTAAAAACCAAGATCAAACTAATCTGAACAAACCTAAACTAAACTAAACTAGATTTGGTTATAAATCACTATAAGGTCAAATTCTCACTATGGGGCCGCTCTCGATACGATCTCGATACGTTCTCGGTCCGGTAAAATATTCTTACAGGAGAACCTATTCATACTATCAGTTTCGCGAGAATTTCGAGATCGTAAACTATTTTTCATTTCAAAAAAATGTATCAAACCGAGAGCAAACCGAAATTCTATCGAGAGTGGCACTATAGTGAGAATCAAGCCCAATAGGCCAGGCTGAGTACAGAGGCGGATCCAGCCTCTCTCTTTGGGGGGGGGGCGGTGACATCACAAAAGTACAGTATAGCAAGCGAAAGCAAGTTATCGACGGGGAATGGAGAGTGCCAGCAGCATACACTCCTAATATAAAAGGCAGAATCGATTTTATTTTCCTAAAATTAAAGCTCTTGGGAAGGGGAGGGGCGATAGCAAGCATACACATTCCTATACTGTGTTCAAGAACTAGAGAGAGTAATAATGCTGTTACCAAAACCTCCAGCGTACTAGCTCTAGTACCGCAGGTACCTGAGATCTGTCGTAAATCTAACTATATATAAATATTATAACCTTTTATAAATTTACTGCAACAATAAAATTTCTGATAGTTCAATTTAATTTCACACCTTACAGTGTGTCCTTAGTGATTTATCTTGTTTGGGCAGTGAAGTTTTTATATATTATTTGAGGTTAGTGAGATACCCAAGAGCCAAGATATGGCTTCCACCTCTATATTTATTATAAAATCGTTAAACAAGGGCATTTTTTTCCTCATCGAAAAACTCATTACGATGAATCTTTATGGTGCCTTAAGATATCAATATCTAGATAATAATGTTAAAAGCTCTGTTGAGATGTATTCTAACATGACAGGAGTTGGAAAATCTACTATCTACCGAATACTGAAGGAGAAAAAAACGACTGGAATTGTTAGTACTCCCAAGCCACATTCGATCACAGACAGACGAAAAACCTCGTTGGAAGAAGATAAGTAAAATGCAATAAAAGGAGTTGTACATACATTTTGTTATGAGAAGCAGATCCCAACCGTCGACAAAATTCTAACTAAAATCAATGAAGATCGGGATTTACCTGAAATTAAAAGAACTAAGCTCTGGAAATTGCTCAGAGAACTTAATTTTTGCTGGGAAAAACCAGATAGGAAATTGGTTCTTATTGATCGTCCGAAAATGTCCGTTGAAGAAGGAAATATCTCTCTCAAGTAAAAGGTAGAGTTGCTAGAAATAACACAACTTACAAAATTAGTAATTTTACTGAATTTTTGAAAGACTTTTTTGAATAAAGTTACTGCAGAAAATTGGGAAATATCCATATAATAAAAGATTAAAAGAAAATGTGGAAACTCGATCTCATGATCGGTAAGATAGAGGAACCAATTAATTTGAGAGAAGATAACTTGACTGACTTTGATTACGAATTAGATACGTAATGTTTACCAGTGTAAAAACAATTTATTATTTCAATTTTTGTTTTTGTTGTATTTTATTGTTTAATGCTGTTTATATATTTTTTATTTTTTTATTTTAGCCTATCTCACTCTTTAATTATTTATATATATATATATATATATATATATATATATATATATATATATATATATATATATATATATATATATATAATTCCAAATAGCCGTAATTTTTTTATTATTGTATTTGTGTCTTTTTCTTAAGCGTGCAGAATTAACATGTTTATTTTATTTTTTGGGGCTATCGGATTTTCATATAATAAAGTAAATTAAATTAAGATGTCATTGCAATAGAAATAAAAATAGGTCTAATTTTAATTGTAACATATAAAAATTAATTACATTTAAATCCCTATTTAGTGTTTAATTGTAATTCGGCAGATGGTTTAAGAAATAAATAAACTGAAACCACAAATGTCATAAAAATGTTTTTAATTAATAATAAAATGACCGATAGCCTCAAAAAAAATTTAATATTATAAGGACGAATTCATTTTTTATATGTTTAACTTCTTGTATTTTTGACAATGGGTATTTTGTAAGTATTTAAATTATAACTTAGAATTTTTTGAGAGAATAAGGCTATGTTTTAGTCTGAATGTGCCTAAAATGCCAAAAGAAAAAATAATAAAAATACAGTTGGGATTTTTATTAAATATGTCAAAATTATCTATATTTTCTAATGTAAGTGAATTATTAAGAAATCATAAGAAATAAAATAATATTATAAAAACTTTTTATTTTAAATTTATTACCGAAATAATATTCTATGCCATAAATACTTAGTGATAAAATAAACCTCCTTCCGACGCCTATGACAAGGATTAAAATCCTTTTTAACACTTCACACTTCGAAATATAGACCGGTATTTTTGATTACAAAATTTCTAACTCATTCCAATGAAAAATATATGTGTCTAACAAATTTTGCCAAAAGCACCGGACTAAAGAACATAGGTAGTTTGCGAAGAAAAAAAAGGGTAAAAAAATGATTGATTACTCTCTCTAGTTCTTGAATAAACTAAAGTATAAGATGCAAAATCGAGTCTATTTTCCTGAACTTAAAGCTCTTGGATCCGCGCCTGGCTGAGTAACTGTAAAATTGCAAGTAAAAAATAATAATTCGTTACAGCAAACTGATAGCGGAATATTGTAGGTAATATCATAAATAAAGAAGAAACAATAATCCGAACCACCGGCGGCTCACTGGGGTGAAATGGAAGTGATTTTTATGGGTAAAAAATAGTTTTTTGCGATTTCCGGCTAAACTACGCATCTTATCGAAAAAAGTTAAACATAAAAATTGCAGGTAATAAAAAGATCTACATCTTTTGTAAATTATTTTTACCTCAACCTCAAAATTTTCCGAGATAAATGCAAAAATTTTCTTCATCCTGGCAATATGTTTCGCCCATATCCATTTTTCAACTAAAATAAGTTTTATAATATCGGCCGACTCGTAAGACACGCTGCCAAAAGGTTTTTCAGACTTACAGATATGTCTGTCCAGAAAATGTCCGTTAATTTTCCATACTCTGCCTATTTCAAGTTAATTCTTCTTGACGGTAATCATGGGTTACATTTATTTATAAGACATGTAATAGAAAAAATATTAAGAATTTTGCAGGAAATCTATAAGTGTACAAAAGACTGAAGTTCAGGCTAGACCTCATCGTATTTGCTTATATATTACAAAAATTATTGTTTTATAGCTGTTTTTATAAAAAATGTGAACAAAGCAATGTATTTGCTTTAAAAGATATAAAAGTTGTTTTAAATACCTCATCCTTATTCTTTACAGTCCAAAATCTTAGTTTCGAAAAATACTACAACACATTTTTCAATTTCAATTTGTACTCCTCTAATCTCGGTTTCTTCAATACCGATGTTACAAGAAAGCAGATTTTACTGTCCTCGATGTGACTTCTCAGATATCAAAGATTTTTTTTATGCTAAAAAATATGTTTCTTCATTTTTACCTCGAAATTAAAATACTAATTTTTACTCCTCCAGTTTTAGTGATATTGATATTGGTGTAAAAAAATTATTTTCCCTTTTTATCCTTTTTTTTTCTTAGTGTAAAATTACTCTATCGATTTTTTCTAAAAGAGTGCTCCTCATTTTCACTTATTCTTATAATACTATTGCTCCTCTTTCGTAAAAACACTTGGGTAGTCTTTCAACGGAACTATAGATATGGTTTTTCCGCTCTTACGAAATTTGCAAGTTGATCACTTTCTTTTCTTTCGACGTGGGCTCTTCATATCCTCCTTCTAGGTCTAGATCATCTCACGATGTCCCGTATGTTACTCATATTTCTTATTTTTTCATTTTTTCCCTATGCTGAAATGTTTGGCTAGTGATAGATCTCAATGTCTTCTTTTGTGCTATTCTGAAGAGTAACATTTCCACAAGTTTGTAAGATAGAGAAAAATGCTCAATACAAACGTTATAAGGTTCAAAGGAGGGCATTCAGTAGTAACTTTAACTTAGACGGTGAGACTGTCATTAAATATTTTTTTTTTTTCAAATAAGAACTCTCACTTTTTTGTGCAGAAATGGAGTGTTAAAAAATTCATGTTCATCTGTATATTTACTCATCTCTAAGTATACAGGACGAAGTTGGTAAATATCTTTTTTTTTTCCTCACTCACTTTGGAAAATACCAAATGTTTTTTGGTCCCTTTTTTTTCGGAATTTTATATTCGATTTGTCAGTATATTATTTACTATATTTTTATTCTTCATCAAGTGCCTTCTCCATTGCGGAGGTTGGCAATCATAATAGTTATTTTGAACTGCATCCAAACCATTCCCTTAGGTTTTTTAGCCATGAAATTCGCCGTCGTCCTACGCCTCTTCTGCCACTTATTTTGCCTTGGGTTATGAGCCGTAAGATGCTATACTTTTCTTCCCGCATAACGTGTCCGAAATAATGCAGTTTTCTCTGTTTTACTGTTATCTCGACTTCTTTTTCTTTCACCATTCTTCTCAACACTTCGGCGTTCGTAACTCGATCCACCCACGAAATCCTCTGAATTCTTCTATAGGTTCACATTTCAAAAGAGTTAAGTCTTCTCATTGCCTCTCGATTCAGTGTCCATGCTTCCATTCCATAATATAGAACACTGTATACGTAACATTTAGTCAGTCGTATTTTCAGGGCTAACGTTAGATCTTTGCTGCAGATAACCTTTTTCATTCTAATAAAGTTGGCACGTGACTTCTCGATTCTGGTTTTTATTTCGACGGTATATTTATTATTTTCTGTTATTAGGGTTCCCAAGTAAGTGTACTTCTTAACTCTTTCTATGTGCTGACCTCCTACCGTTAGGGTTCCATTATTATTGCTGTTGTTCTTACTAATTATCATGAACTTGGTCTTTTTCGTGTTAAGAGAGAGTCCATATTCTCCACTAACTCTTAATATTTTGTCCATTATTTTTTCTAGGTCTTTCAAACTATCAGCTATTATTACGGTGTCATCTGCATACCAAATATTGTTGATTAAAACTCCGTTTTATATCGATTTATATTTAAAGTATGCTCCCTTAAGTTTTCCAACAGTAAATTTTAATAACAAAAATGTATGGTATAATTATGTTATGATTACTAATTGATGAAATATAAAAATCATTTTTGTGATAAGATTTTGCGGGCCCTTGCTTTCAATTAGCTCAAGAATAGAATACAATGAAATCGCAGAAAAACTAGCAACGCCAATAATTGCTACGACGCCCTAACATAATGCGTGTTCCAACACGAACTAGACCAGCCATTTTTAATTTATTAATTTAATTTCTACTAGCATTTTAAGTCCAATATTTTTTTTTATTTAAATTAATTTCCAGCTTTGAATTTAAAATTATATTTAAATTAAAAGGTGCGTTTTTTGCAAGTGTAGATATTTTTATTTATCAAAGGCGGTGATCTTTGATGATTCATGTGTTTTAAAACAACGAGACATTGTGACTATATACAAATTGATAATAATAATGCCAAGCACGACCAAACTTCGTATTCATAATTTATATAAATTAAGTATTAAATATCATACAATATCCCATTGATATTAACTGTTTACCAAGATCATATTATCCTACTGCTAAATATTTTCTCATTCGCAAGGACCGCACTTAATTTGAAATAAGCTGAGCGTGTAAAATTTGTAAACTGATTAAAACTAGTGACAAACATTTTAGATAAAAATTTCCAACTTACAAAAATCTATAATTTAAAAGTTAGTTCATATATACAGGGTTGCTTAAACGCTAATGGAGCATCGATGTAATAATTTCTCAAATTTTTTACTTCAACTTTTGTACACAAAATTTTAGACCAAGTTTGTGAACATTTCCTTTCCCCAAACTTAATACGTTGGTCTGCAGAAAAATCAGAAATTATTGGTAGCTGAACGATTATCTGATACGCTTAATGTACAGGGTGAGTCAACGATTGGATGAAGTAGGTTTGTGCCTTCTCAGTGAAATTTTCAAAGAAACTATATTTATTTTTTGATACAGTTTATTTTTACGCAGATTTTAAAAATATTTAGGACTCTACAGGTTGAGCCAAATAACTAGGACAGCATAAAGTTGTATTTTTTTAAATAGAACACCCTATATACGAATCGTATTTTCGATTTAGCTTATAATTTTAAATTTTTTTTATTAAGGGTTTACTATAACAAAACTTTATAGTTTCTGAGATAATTAAGTTTAAAGAAAAAAAGTCACATTTTCAAGCATCAATTCAATCCTTAATAACGTTTTCAATTTTTTGACAAATATATTCAAATTTGGCATTTAGCAAGGTCAAGAACAAGTTAACATAATTTTTACCTAATATTTGCAATAAAAGCTACAGGGTGTTGAACACATCGGCTCAAATTTGAACAAGTTGAAATCTTTTTTTTTTAAATGGTACACTCTGTATATTTTCATCTTATTTAATAGAGTAATAAAAACCCTAAAAGTTTTGTTCAATATATCCTATACCTATTTATAATAGTTTTTGAGATATTTCAGTTTTTCTTATTTTCCATACTTTTTTACAGAAATAGTCTTTATTATCATAGTAGCCATGGCAAAAACAATGTAAAAGAACATTTTTCTGTGTGTCAAATTTATAAGCGCAATCGCTTCTTTTGGTTTTTATGTAGTGTAGTTTGGTTTTTTTTGCATTCATCTTATATTGTAAAATGAATTTTCCAAAGAATGAGTTAATAGATATGATTTATACAATAGGAGAGGCTCAAAAAAATTGCCTTCTTGCTCAAAGAATTTATAAAATGAAGTATCCTGATCGACGCCAGCCTAATACCCATACTTTTCAAAACTTAATACAAAGATTTGATTCTTCTGGTACTGTTGATTATCCAAAACGTAAAGTGGTCAACAAACCAGTAACTAATGAAGAAAAAGAACTACAAGTATTGTTAAATGTTCAGGAAAATCCTTATATTGGTAGCCGTCAGTTAGCAGCATTATGTGAAACATCACAATCCACCGCTAATCGTACTACCAAGAAATATAGGTATCATCCATATCACATGGAATTACACCAAGAATTGCATGGACAGGATTTTGAAAGTCGTGTAAACTTTTGTCGTATAATAAATGCGGAGATTCAATTAAATTCAAATTTATTATGCAAGGTAATGTTTAGTGATGAAGCTACTTTTAGAAGTAACGGTGCCGTAAATAGACGCAACATGCATTATTATGCCACAGAAAACCCATTTTGGATTAGAGAGGTGCAACATCAAAACCACTGGTCATTAAATGTTTGGTGTGGTATTCATCATAATCGAATTATTGGACCCCACTTTTTTAATGAACCACTATAGTTAACCTGAACTAACCTGAACTTTTTACAAGAAGAACTACCCCAACTGCTTCAAGGTCTCGATAGGGATGAGCTCGACAGTATGTGGTTCCAGCACGATGGTGCGCCTCCGCATTACCATCGTGAAGTTCGTGCGTTTTTGGACCAACGATATCCACAAAAATGGATTGGACGTGGGGGTTTCATTGAGTGGCCACCAAGGTCTTGCGACATCACCCCATTAGATTTCTTCCTATGGGGTTATATTAAAAATAAGGTGTATGTTAATCCGCCAACAACAGTGGAAGATATGCGAAACACGATTAGGGATACCTGTAGAACAATAACGCCAACGTCCGAGAAAATCTGCAAAAAAGACTAAATTTGTGCATTGCACAAGAGGGTCGTTTATTCGAACACTTATTAAAAAGAAATAATTAATCTCAGTATTTAATAGGTAATTTTTTTGTTTCAATTTAGTATAAAAGTAAATATGTATTTGCCTTGTCTTTATTGTTGTGTTAATTTTTTCACATTATGTTTAATTAAACTATTGCCGTTGTAATATAACGAATAATGTATTTCATCATATTTAACCACATTCTGTTTGTTTCTGCAGTTTCTTTTTATTATTTTACATGGCTACTATGATAATGAAGACTATTTCTGTAAAAAAGTATGGAAAATAAGAAAAACTGAAATTTCTCAAAAACTATTATAAATAGGTATAGGATATATTGAACAAAACTTTTAGGGTTTTTATTACTCTATTAAATAACATGAAAATATACGGGGTGTACCATTTAAAAAAAAGATATTTATTCATTTAAACTTGTTCAAATTTGAGCCGATGTGTTCAACACCCTGTAGCTTTTATTGCAAATATTAGGTAAAAATTATGTTAACTTGTCCTTGGCCTTGCTAAATTCCAAATTTGAATATATTTGTCACAAAATTGAAAACGTTATTTAGGATTGAATTGATGCTTGAAAATGTGACTTTTTTTCTTTAAACTTAATTATCTCAGAAACTATAAAGTTTTGTTATAGTAAACCCTTAATAAAAAAGATTTAAAATTATAAGCTAAATCGAAAATATGATTCGTATATAGGGTGTTCTATTTAAAAAAATACAACTTTATGCTGTCCTAGTTTTTTGGCTCACCCTGTAGAGTCCTAAATATTTTTAAAATCTGCGTAAAAATAAACTGTATCAAACAATAAATATAGTTTCTTTGTTAATTTCACCGAAAAGGCACAAACCTACTTCATCCAATCGTTGACTCACCCTGTACAAAATGAAAAGCTTTATAACATCGGGAAAAATAAATTAAAATAGTATTTGTTGACTAGATAGCCTGCATTTATCAGTTGGAGATGTAAATTGGTGATCTACTGAAATTATGATAATTTTAAAATTGTTAAAATGTCTTCTTAATTTTTTTAGTTTGGAATATTAAATTGTAACCATATCGAGTCTGCAGCGACATCTGGAATGTTTATGTTTATTTGTTTTTCATACAATAGTTAAAACGTGCAAAATGAGGGTTTCACGAACTTCCATTGAAGTGAATTTACAAGGTATTTTAATTATTTTAGGTTAATCAAAATTTGCAATTATCGAAGATAAAACTGTTTTATTGGCAGGTCACCACATTTGATTATGTGGAATTAAATGCAAAAGTGATAAATTGTTATTACGGCATATATCACGTAACCTTCCACAATTAATAATAAACCACACTATCACAAGACCACTAATAACTGGAAACGAGACAATGTGCTGCTCCAACGATCAGAAAAGACTTTCTACCGTAAGCTAAACTCTCCAGCTAACATGGCAGATAATAGATATCCCAACAGAGAGCAGGTAAAATAGTTCTGGGAAAACCAACTTTCCACACCCACCAGTTGTAATATAGCAGCCGGCTGGATCAATGAGGAACACCAAATCTGCCAAGACTATAGCCAGATGTAGTTTGAGCCATTTACCACCGAGGAAATCTCAGGAATAATCAAGGAATTTCATAACTGGGAATCTCCAGGTCTCGACCGGATTCAGAACCACTGGCTCAAGAAGTTCGGGTCTATACATCATCAACTGGCTAACCGTATTAATGATGTTTTTCTAAATCCAGCAAAAACGCCATTGTTTCTAACAGAAGGTATTACGTATCTTAACATAACAGACATGTCCCAGTTAAGTATAGGCCGATCACCTGCCTTCCCACACTATCTAAAGTAATCACCTCCTGCTTGACCCAATGCTTCTATGCACATTGTGAAAAAAATAACATCATCGCAACTCAACAGAGAGGATGCACCAGGGGAGCAATGGGATGCAAGGAACAATTGATTGTTGACTCTGTCATGGATTATAAGAAGACCTTCGACTCAGTGCCACATGAATGGCTAAAACTATATTGAGAATGCATAAGGTCTATAATTATTTTGTTTCTTTTCTAGAACACATCATGTTAACCTGGAGAACTAGAATCCAACTGCAAGTGCCATCCAGCAATACCATCGAAACTAATACAATCCCAATACGAAGGGGAATATTTCAGGGCGACTCACTAAACCCATTGTATTTCTGCCTTGCAATGAACCCTCTGTCACGCCGTTTGAACTCCACCAGATACGGCTTTAGTATTAGAAATAACAACAAAGTGGTAGCAAGATTGAATGATCTTCTATACATGGATGATCTTAAACTGATGGCTGTTACCAAAAACCAGTTTGAACAAATGCTCAAAATTGTCGAGGAGTTCTCCAAGAATATCGGAATGAAGTTGGGACTTGACAAGCGCCGTATTTTGAACATCGTTAAAGGAAAGATACAACCGGGAGTATTTGATATGCAGAACGCTGAAACTATAGCTGCAATGGAAACAGAACAAATATAAAATACCTAGGTTTGAAACAGGCTAAATGAATTGATTATCGTACTATGAAGGCCGAATTGACAACCGAACTTGTCAGGAGAGTAAGACGAATGTTACGCACTAGTCTAAATAGTAGAAATTTGCTCAAGGTGCTTGGCACGTACGCATGCTTTGCGCTTAGCTACTCTTCTGGAATTGCAAAATGGAGCAGAATGGACATCCAAAACCTGCAAAGAAAAATAAGAACTATTGCAGGTAGGAAAAGGGCCTTACTACAAATACAATCCAGAGCCTATTCTTAAAAACAACGAGTTCTAGTTCTGGGACCAAACGGTTCTAACAGATCAAACAGTTGCCTATAATAGGCCATACTACACTGATTGGCGTTGCTATACCTAATGGCAGTGCGCAATGAACAGCGTCCACACGATTCCCATAATACTATCAACAATTAGAGTGATACCATGGAACCTCCTGCAGAACTGGGACTGGGCCTTAGTGAGCATCTGTATAAACCGACTCAGAAAGCAGTTCTCATTATAATCGAGCAAACCGTTCGAAAGTTTGTAGGAAGTGCAGAAGACCACGCCACCTAGGACCCGATAACATGGAAAGGGTCCTCACAGAGCTTCGTACTTTTGGTGTCTTTGTATACCATGAGTGAATAATCCCTAGAGGGAGTGCGAAGCCATTTGGCTTGTAAATCATGGAACCACAATAAACTAAAATTAAAATTTTAGTAGTGGTTTAAATAAATTTATTGTACAGTATGAGCTTATGCGTCCAAATTTCTCCGTAAGTAAATCAGAAACAGAAAACCGGTTCAGACAAAAGTTGTTTAAGACAATAGGGGTCACCTATTTGTGCTAGTGATTTTGATCTTGAGGTCAATTTCCAAGATCATTCGAAGATCAAGTTGTTAAACACAGAAACCGTCCTTTTTCACCCAACAGTATAAATAACATAGGAAGTAAACTGGAGACCAGTAGTGAACATAACCCGATTCGCTCGATCCCCCCACTCCTCGACCTTGACCTTGACCTTGCTTCACCCCTCTTTGGCCCCGCCCACATGTCCTTGTCATTGACCTTGAAAGTGCACGTGTGCTTTGGCCTTGGCCTTGTGTTCAAGGTTGTATGTGTGACCTTGACCTTGACCTTGGTCGAGACGACCTTGACTTTGTTGAAGGTCATCTTGGGTGTGTGACCTTGAAGTAGTTATTTGTGCATTGTAATAGTGTGGGATGATCTTGAAATGATTTTGACCTTGCAAATTGTTCTATAAATTGTGTGAGTCTACTTGCATTCATTCAGTGTGAAATGTCAGATACGGAACTATCTAAAGAAAAAATTATAGAGCAAGTCGGCAGAGTAATTTGTTTATATCAGAGTAATTTAAAAAGTTTGTGTGATTTTGAAGAGAAGGATCTAGCATTTTTTCCTCTCGAATATTTAAAAACTTGCGTTGATACGCTGAGTTTACGGCAAATTTGGGATAAGCTGCCAGCGTCATATCGGTGTAACAAGGAACTACAGTTAAGCTTACCCTGTTACATTCACTATGAACAAATATATCGTCATCATATAGATGGGCCACCACCAGCAATAAAAAAGTGTCGTGAATGTAAAAATGAGTGAATAATATGAATAGTGCTTTGCAAGAGACAGTAAAAAAATTGGGCGATGAGTTCACTGAAACGGCTAATAATTATTTCAATGATGCAATGAAAAGTCGAGCAGAATGGGCGTCGCGCTATTGTGATTTGGCTTATGAATATGAAAAGGCTGCGAATGCATGTCGTAAATATTGCAGCAAAACAATAAATTTACAAGACTTTGTTCGTGAGATAAAAAAGTTGGGGTTTAGTGACTGTTTGGAAAAACTGATTAGGTTCATTGCAGATCCGGTTGTGTTAGATGAAATTAGAGTGTAGGACTTAAGTTTAACGTAGTAGTAGTTAATATGGAAAGTTTAGTGCGAGAAATGTACGAGGAATTTCTAATTTCTGCAGCCTGTTCGGAATTTTACGCATATGAAATGCAAGATTCGGAGGCTCATTACTTTAGTGTATTTTTTAAGTATATGGACCATGCCGAAGTGTGTCTTTTAGCTAGTATAGTTTGTAAGAATTTTCTTAGATATAAAAACAAACAATTATTATTGAACAAATTAAGGAAATTAGGTTTAGGTGATAATGTTAAACGCATAGAAGAATGGCAGAAAAAAATCAATGAATAAAGTACATAAAATGTAGTTATTTGTTTCATTATATTTTGTCCTTGAAGTTATCCTTATACCAATTTAAATGTGTGACGTCATTTGACCTTGAATACTCCTCCCACTATTTCTATCGTTAAGCTACCCCCACCATTGTTACAATTCGACCTTGAAACCCCGCTATAAAGGTTCGTGGGAGAAGAAGTGACTTCAAACAGTCGCAGATATCAGTGGCATAAACATCAAATATTGTGTTCGTGTAGTGTTCTGAAAGTGCTTTTATATTCACGGTAATTTTTGGATTTATATACCATTTTTTTCAATAATGAGTATTGCAAAAGAAACTCTAGATGAAATTAATGAAATGTTTAGCAAAGATTTCGAGGTTTTAGAGAAAAAAAAGGTTACCGAAATGATTGTAGGCAAAGTGTATAAAATTGTAAAGATGGTTTCAATGACTACACGATTTGGTAAAACTTTTTTAGTGACTTTACACGATGACGGTGATAATAGCACATTTGAGACTTTTTTACCAAAACGTGTGGCCGAAACACTATCTGACGATATTGTAGATATTATGAGTAAAACTAAAGATAAATACACTCTAACTTATTTGGGGCAGGGCACTAGAGTTTTTGGAAACAATACTCGAACATTATTACGTTTTGGCTCATTGGAGTAAATTGTATGTAAATTGTTTGAAAAAAAGGATGTAATTAAATTTAAAATATAGTTGCACATGTCAGAATACTTACGCGTGTTCATTATTTCTGTTAAAGATGTCTGCTGATGCGACGACGACGACGACGACCGCCAACGAATGTGTAGATAGATACATATTTTGGTTGGGGAGAGAATTAAGAAATAGGGCTCACGATATGTTAGATAGCGTAAATGATTGGTCGCATATTGATGTAACCAAAGATCAATATAAGAACGAGATCAGGGATACAATCAATTTTATGGCTGGGGCACACTTGTGCGACAAATTTTTATATGGTTCCATAGACATGGATACATTTTGTGCTGAAATGGTTGAAGAAGAATTAAAAGAATACCTCGTCAATATTCCACATTTACCAGGTGAGCTTGCTGCAAAATATTAATTGGTTTCTGCAACAGCAACAGCCCAAGACGTTGACGATCGAAATAGTGTCGGATGGGATAGAATTTTGAGCAACGAAAACGAAGACATGGAAAATTAATTTTTTATAATTTTTGTATTTGTGCAATTAAATAACTGTAAATAAATATCTGTTACAATCACAGTTTTATTTTATTTCTTTTATAAACATACCAACCCAGTAGATCATAGGCAGTGTTTCTTTTTCTCAGCTGAAATATTTAATATAAGTAGGGCAAATAAAAATAAAATAGTTTAGTAAAGATTGAAAATGAGTCGAGGAAACAACACAATTGATAAATTTGGTCGTCAGAAATATAATGAAAAATATCATATATTATCTGGGCCACAAGGGATTGGTTTTAAACTTACAGCGGATGGGCAGTATGATATGGGTGGAAAAATCATAACCAACTTAGGCGAACCTAAAGATGATGACGATGCTGTGACAAAACACTTTGTTAATAGAAAGTTTTACAATTTTGCAGTTGTAATATGTGACATATTTAACAAGGATGTCCTCCCCATGATATACAAAAATAATAGTGAGCTTAAAACAAAAATTGAAGTTATGCAGAAAATACTCTATCATCAGCCTTTAAATGACTCATTAAGCGCACTGTCGTACGACTCGACTTCAAAAAAAATCTAAAAAAAGCAGGTTAAAGAATAGGAGAACGCACTCCGAGTGGCATAGCCTTGAAGATAACGTCGTAGTCGTCGGTGAATTGGACCTTCCCTCCAAGAATATTGAAATGTTATTTATGTGTATGATGTTTTATTGTCATTGTTTTTAATAATGAAGATTGAAATAAAAAACTTTATTTTACAATATATTGTTTATTTATTTTACATTTTAAATAAAAAATATAGTCATACAATATGTTATTTAAACAATATTAGCTTTATCTATCCAAGAGTTGAAGTGGTTGGGAAATCCTAGCCATTTGACAAATAATTGTTCGATGTGATTTTTCTTGCGTTGTCTAAGGACCTTTTCTACTAGATAAACGTCAGGACTGCTTGTTTTTTGTAGTTCTGATTCGTAAAAACACCCTCTTATAGGCTGACCTTCTAACGATTCCAACAAGTAAGTAGGTGGATTTGTAACGTTAACTTTTACAACTTTAAACAATTCGGTTGACCAAGAGGGCGTATATCCTTTCTCGAATAAGCTTTTGTACTTGCTAATACGCACAATGTCACCCATGGAAAACTTAAATTTTTTAGGTACAATTTTTAAATAATCATATGCTTTAATATGTGTTTTTTCTTGCACGTCTGCAGGTTTCATTCCAATGGTGCGATGTTTCGAATGGTTATAGGTTTTTGTTACTGCCGATAATATATGTATCCATTTGTAAGATCCTCTTGTCGAGAATTGTTTATATAAATTATTTTTTAAAGTCCTTATGACTCGCTCAACAATTGCAGCTTTCTTTGTGCTGTAAGTGGAATAATGATTTATATTATATTTTTTCATCAGGGCTTGAAAGTTTGTATTATAGAACTCCTTTCCTTGATCACTTTGCAGATTTGTTGGTGTATATGATGCCTCTTCAATGATGCTTTTCATCGCATTAGTAACTTCTATACCAGTCTTGTTTTTTATGGCTTTGGTATAGACAAATTTCGAGTAACAATTTATACAGACCAAAATATAACGATAACCATCGTTTTCATCAGCATACTGTTGCATTTCAGCCAAATCAATTTGCCACAAATCTCTGTATCCTTTTATTATCGTGCGCCGTCTTACAAAATTTTTTCTAGCCGTTCTATGTAGTTCATTAACAATCTTGATTTTTTCTAAACTGGGCTCCATATTATTAATAATACTAAAGGTTTCAGATCGAAGGAAGAACTGAATAATATCATTAAATATTGAGCTTAATATATTATATCTTCTTCTCGTAATTCCTCTATGATTGACATAATTTCATTTTCGTGTCCAGTGTGACCGGCCATTTTGGAACTCCACAACAAACGTAAACGATCCACCAACTCTTTAGCTTTGTTCCAGTAGACATATTGAAATTTTTTCGAAGATAATTTCTTTTTTGTGGGTAACTGTAGTTTTTCCGAGAGATTTTTTCTTGTAATAGTACCACCTAATTTTGTGCCCATTATCAGAGGTTTAATAATTCGTAAATATTTGTTCCATCTGGTCTCCCGTAAACCATCACTTTTTTTAAAATTGTTGTAGACAGCACTCGTTGTTTCCAAAATTTCCTTGTACGTTGAAAGTACATTATCACTTAATTGTTGTTGTTCCTTGCCTACACTTGGGGGTGTTTTAAGAAATAACAAATCATAAAGTGCCGGTGATCCACCATATTCTGCAATATTTTTCCCTTTTTTGTATAAGACAATATTTCCATTTCGAAAACGCACCTCTAAATTACCAATAAAATTTTTGTTATGATCTGTTTTTGAACCAAAACGTACACCATATACAGTATAGTATAGAGATGGTTTCGAACGTAATCCTTTCAGGTGTGCGTTTAAAGTATCGGAAGTTGTGGTGTCAGCGGATGCGAGAGATGTATTAGTTGATGTCGAGGGTGTATCAAACACCGATTGGCTAATATCTTCTTTTGAAATGTGATGCTGCTGCTGCTGCTGCTGAATAGGTGTGGAGGTTTGAAAGGAATGTGTAGGTTGGGGAAAACCTGATATTTGAGTCGACTGCACTGATGTACTGAGACTATGTGGCTTTGTAGCTGGATAATGTTGTTGCTGTTGTTGTTGTTGTTGTTGTTGATGTTGTTGTTGCTGCTGCTGCTGACGTTGCTTAACCACATCAGATATAGTTGTCAACGGCTTAGAAATGGGTTCGTAAAACTTTTCCAATTCCACAACATTAAACTCTTTAGCCGCTTTAATTTGTTTAAATTTTTTTCTGACGGCATTGGTAGCTTCCACTAGTTTACGTTTTAAGTCGATCGCGTTATTCATGATGTTAACAAAGGACGTTTCAACAATCAAATGAGCGTTTTCTCTTATTATTACAGTAATATATAGCTATCAAATCCTTTACGGTATCTTCCCGATTTCACATCACTGTCTTTATCAATTACTAAAAATCCATACTTATTATCCCAACATTTTGAGCACATTTCTTGAAATTGAGTAAAAGTTAGATCCGGTGAAACGTGGTCGGAAAATATGTGTTTCATATTCAACTCATCTTGTTTAAACATAATAATAAAATTGGCGTTGTCTCGCACAAGCTGTTTAGGCACTCGCGAATATGTTTGCGCTAGGTAAAAGGAGTCGATATTTTTATGACGTCCCATGCTAAAGTACGATCTTATAACATCTTGTTTTTCACATATAACATCATCAAAGATAAATATAGAGTTTGGTTTTGCATCGGACGGTTCCACAATATTACTGGAATCACTAAAGGCATAGTATCCTAAACCTTTGATGGGCGCTAAAATTTTCCTTAAATACTCATATTTCGGTTGATACAGAGATTTGGAGTAAATATAGACATTTTCGAAACGTAGCCCAAGGGGGTGTGTAAGCAGCGAAATCATGACATTAGTTTTTCCACAATTGGATGGACCAATTAACAGGCCGCGAATAGAGGAAGGAAGTAAAGGACCGTGTCTCTTCATTATCTTCTTTTCAAATCCAAGTCCGACTTTTTCATCGAGATTGTCAATAGGAAGTTTTTGTTTAAGATCGATAACGCGCATCTTAGGAAAATTTGATATTTTATAGGCAATTTTTCACAAAAACTGTCATTCAGATGCCGAGCGTCAAACGAAGTGGACGGTCTCACGTTTCCAACAAAACTGGATACGGTATTGTGAATTCGTTAATAAATAAATTACCATTCGAGGTACACATTCCTGGTTATCAATATTGCGGACCCGGAACAAAAGTAATAAAACGTGTAACAAGAGGTGATCCAGGCATTAATCCTTTGGATGCCGCATGCAAAAAACACGATTTAGCCTATTTACATAATAAAGACAACATAAGAGCGAGACATCGAGCGGATTACGAGCTCGAACAAAGTGTTTGGAATAGAGTAAAATCGAAAGATTCCAGTTTAGGTGAAAAAACAGCAGCTTGGTTAGTTACAAACATTATGAAAGGAAAACAACGTTTTGGTATGGGTGTACCATCATCATTATCAACAAAAAAAACATCTAGTAAAGGCACGCGTCATACAAAAAGGAAAGGTGTTAATAAAAATCGACATGTTCGGAAAGCCAGTTTCGGAACAGCTATTCGACAAGCAGTTCGAAGGGAATTATTAAAAGCCGGAAGTAAAAATGTGTTGGAAAAAAATGTCATGAATGCATCTAAAATAGCTCTGTCGGCAGCACGTAGATCGGTAAAAGCGGCAGGTGGCAAAAGGAAGGTTCGTACACCGAGAATAATACCGATTCCTAAAACTGGTGGAATATTACCATTAATACCAATTTTTGCCGGGTTATCAGCTTTGGGTTCATTAGCCGGTGGGGCAGCGGGAATTGTGCGCGCCATAAAAGCAGTAAAAAAAAGCAGCGAAGATAAAACCGGTGCCGGCCTGTATTTAAAATCGAAAGGAAATGGTTTGTTTCTAAAGCCATATCGTAAAGGTATGGGATTATTTTTAAATCGTAGATCAAAAAACTAATTGAATCCCTACCTCGAAGACCACTATCTAACATCGATATAGAAAAATATGCCAAAAAGAAAAGAATAGGACACTTTCGAGGCGTTTATATGAGGGATTTATTACCTAGACAAGGTCCTCGACGTTACGAAGCAGCAATAGTGAATTTGGATAGTACGCGTGGTGCAGGGACTCATTAGGTAGCTTATAGAAAAAATAATTCTATAGCGGAATAGCGGCAGCTGGCTATTTCAATACTGAACACAGGCAATGGTTCAGAGAACCAAAAAGGCTGTGAATCAGGGAATAAACGGCGCAGTGGTACCCACGGAAACGGCGTTTACACAGCGATGAGGAAGGCAACGGAAAACCACCTCATTATTACTTTCCTAGTAAAATTGTCATGGTAATCAAATATAACATAGATAATGTTACTGATCACGGACCTCGGAATCCGAGATCCGGCAGGGGAGGACAGACGCACTTAAACTGTAGGGCCTCCCAGGTCGTCAGCATGCGAAATCCCTACAAAGGTAAACAGTATACAATGCCGACATGTCAAAGGATCGCTACATGGAATATACAGAGTATGTATGAGGGCGGAAAAGTACATAACATAGTGAAGGAAATGAAAAGGCTCAATATAGATATCATGGGAGTTAGTGAAACCCGTTGGCTCGGCTCTGGGCACTGCACAATTCAGGATTGCATGGTTTACTATTCCGGCAATAACACGTCACAGCATAGAAACGGAGTGGGAATAATAGTCGCACCGCACATTAAGAAAGCAGTAAAAGCCTTCACTCCGCTCTCTGACAGGATGATGCTTCTGCAGCTGCATGCAACCCCGGTAGATCTAAATATAATCCAGATATATGCACCCACTGCAGACAAGGATGAAGCAGCCATCGAGGAATTCTATGATCAAATAGACCAACTAATCAGGATGATCAATAAGCACGAGATAAATATTGTAATGGGTGATTTCAACGCAAAAGTGGGCAGGGGCAAAGTGGACAATGTGGTGGGAAGTTTTGGACTGGGAGAGAGAAACGACCGCGGAGATCGCCTCATTCGCTTTTGTCAAGAACATAATATGATTCTAACTAATACCTTGTTCAGGTTACCCGCTCGCAGAATATACACATGGAAGTCGCCAGCAGACACACCAGAAAACATCGTAAGAAATCAGATAGACTACATAGGTGTACCAGTAAGATACAAGAACGCTATTAAATCATCAAAAACCTACCCGGGGGCCGATGTTCCGTCGGACCACAACCCAGTTGTCTGCAAAATCGAAGTCAGATTAAAGCGTGTTAAGAAGAAAATCAATAACAAGAAAATAAACATAGGAAAGCTCTCTGATGTCAAAATTAAACAACAGGTACAAGATTCTCTAAACAAAGAAATAGACAAAATTAACGAACATACATCAGAACCACTATCAAGATGGGACAAGATTGAACAGGCTATCCACACAACATGCACGCAACTATTAATACACGATAGAGAGAAGAAGAAGGATTGGATGACGGAAGATATCCTTGATATGATGGAAGAACGAAGAAAATATAAAAATAAGAACAAATTAAAATATCACGAAATACACAAAAAAATAAAAACACAAATTAGAAAGGCGAAAGAAGGATGGTTGTCTGGAAAATGTATAGAGATCGAGCAATGCGAGAAGAAATATGATTATCAAAACATGCATAGGAAGATCAAAGAAATGACAAAGAAGACAAATTATAATGGTACAGCTACGTCCATAGCTGATGCTGACGGTAACCTTACATCAGAGCCGTCGAAGATACTCGAAACATGGAAATTATATGTGGAAGAACTTTTTGCATCAGACCGCCATTATGAATATACCATTAAAAACATCGAAACCGGACCTCCCATTCTTAAGTCAGAGGTACAGAAAGCCATATGGTCTCTCAAAAATAATAAAACTCCAGGCCCAGATAACATTCATGGCGAAATTCTAAAGATGCTGTGCGAAATGGATAATCAATTCTTGGATACTCTGACTTCACTTTTAAACAACATATATGACAGCGGCGAAATTCCGGAAAACTGGCTCCAATCAACCTTCATTGCCATACCTAAAAAGCCGTACACCAAACTTTGTGATCAACACAGGCTGATAAGTCTAATTAACCATATTACCAAAGTCCTGACCAAAGTCATATACAACAGAATATAGAATAAATGCGAAGAAAACATAAGCGAGTCACAATTTGGGTTCCGAAATGCTCTCGGCACAAGAGAGGCTATATTTTGCCTGCAAGTACTATTACAGCGGTGCAGAGATATGAATAAAGATGTCTACATGTGCTTTATCGACTACTCTAAAGCATTTGACAATGTGAGACATGACCAACTATTACAAACGCTCCAAAACATAGGTGTTGACTACAAGGACATCCGAATTGTGGCAAATCTCTATTGGGGACAAACGGCTAGGGTGAAAATAGGAAATATGCTCACTGAAAACGTCCAAATTAAGAAAGGCGTACGACAAGGATGTATCCTGTCTCCTCTACTTTTCAATATCTATTCAGAACAAATTTTTAGAAAAGCACTGGAAGAAACTGACGTAGGCATCAAAGTAAATGGAGAGATAATAAATAACATAAGATACGCTGATGATACAGTTATACTTGCCAACAGCATAGATGAGTTACAATGTCTCATGGAAAAGGTCCAGAAAGCTAGCAAGGAAAAAGGTCTCGATCTAAATATAAATAAAACAAAATGGATGCTAATTAGCAAAAATCAACAACCAGCCAGACAATTGATAATAGATAATAAAATAATAGCGCATGTCGACTCATATATATACCTCGGCACAGTTGTTAACACAAGATGGGACCAAACCACCGAAATACGATCTAGAATTGAAAAAGCCAGAGCGACCTTTAACAGAATGAGAAGTTTGTTCATGAATGGTGACATATCTCTTCCATTAAAAGTAAGACTTGCTAAATGCTACGTATTTCCTGTCTTGCTGTATGGCGCGGAAGCATGGACAGTGACGGAAACTCTATTGAAGAGGCTGGAAGCGTTTGAAATGTGGGTGTATCGACGTATCCTGAAAATATCCTGGACTGAACACATCACCAACGTGGAGATAGTTCGCCGTATACGGAAAGAAAAGTAAATTATACCGACGATCAAGAGGAGGAAGCTAGAATATCTTGGTCATGTAATGAGGCATAACAAATACCGTCTCCTTCAGCTAATACTCCAAGGAAAGATAGATAGCAAACGCGGACCCGGAAGAAGAAGACACTCATGGCTCCGAAACTTACGTCAATGGTTTGGACTAACATCCGCCGAACTGTTCAGGAGCGTCGCAAACAAAATCAAGATTGCCATGATAATAGCCAACGTTCGCAACGGACAGGGCACATGAAGAAGAAGAAAGTAACATATTATGACAGCTTCGGCGATTTACCCCCACCGATCGAATTGGTACGATATCTACAAACGGGATCGGAACCATCAAAAATTATTTACTATACATACGATCGTCAGCAGGATTTTGGAACAGTCTGGTGTGGACATTTGTGCTTAAAGTTTCTTGTCGAATCATCAGCGTAAAAGATGTCATCATCATCATCGTCACCATTAACACCGCAAATGGATCGCAATAACTATACTAAAATGTTGCAATCACTGAAAGCATTTCATCTAGCCGGTGGATTAAGGAAAATGACCGTGAAACAGTTAGAAAACATGCTCAAGGAAGTAATGATTGCATTAGCCCCAAATGAAATTCCATTCGTTTGGGAAAAGTTGCCGGAGCACCTTAAAAGCGATATCGATATATTAAAATATCAGTGCGGTTGCAAACATTATTTCAGCAGCAGCAGCAATTTAAACGAGGTTATGACTGATGAGGATCTTACGGCTAGAAAAATATTTTGTTGTTATTGCAAAATCAGCGATGTGCGCATAAAAGCAGAAAATAGCATAAAAACATCACTATCTAATGCAGTGAGAAAAGGTGTGAAGATGAATCTTTTTAAATGTTGCCGCTAAGAATAAAACCGAGATGTGTGATGTTTTAATGGTTAGTCATGTCTTATACGTTCACACTAACAGGACACTCGAGCGTCTTAAGCGCCGATTTTTATCCACCAGTCGAATTAAATAGAGAAAACAAATATGGTCTGGCATTGCTGGGATTTTACACATACAATTCAATTTTTAATGTGGACGAAAGCAACAATAAGTTTGCCTACATGAAGGAGGGTTACACCACCGAGCCGATACAATTGCAGATTCCACCTGGGGCCTATGAAATAGATGAGATAGGTAAAGCTATGTTGGAGGCTTTGAGGATTTCAACTGAAGAAAAGAACGATGGAATCTTTTACTTGGTCGCTAATAATAATACGCTGAAATGTGAACTGAAATCCCAATATACTATAGATTTCCGGGGAGAGGCGAGTATCGGTAAAATGTTAGGATTTAATCATACAGTGTTAAAAAGAGACAAAAAGCACGAATCAACCGAGATGGTGGAAATAATGAAAGTACGCATCATACGCGTAGATTGTAATATAATTTCCGGAGCATATATGAATTCGGTGGAAGGTCATACCTTGTTCGAATTCGATATCGACGTGGAGCCCGGTTACAAAATCAGTAAAGAATCACAAAATAATATTTATATGCCGTTAATGCCGGCAGGACGTCAGTTTATCGACAACATTACTCTTCGCATCTTGGACGATAGCGGTGATCTAATCAATTTTCAAGGCGAGAAAATAATCGTGAAATTGGAACTGAAGAAACTTTCATAGAAATGGGTTTTTGCTTCAATCGTCAATTGTGTGTGCTGTCGACTAAGATGGGGGAACCGCCGAAACATAATAAAAGTAAAAGAAGAGTTAACGTCAAGGTTAGTCGTCGTCCAGACGTTAGATCACAAACATCTCAACAGTTATCTGCCGAAGACTATAAATTTTTAAAATCAATCGGTCTTAAAGTGCGAAAATGATTTCCACCACCAGCGATAAAATAGAGGTTTTCTCCGAGCCCATCTTGGACAATTCCATTATTAGTCTAGAAGAGCATACGTATAAACCATACGGATCTCCATCATTCAACAATTCGGATGAAGTCCGTATCCCCATTAATTTTCAAGATATTATACTGGATATCGCCGAAAGTTACATATATATCGAAGGAAAATTTAAACCCATAGACGCAACGAAAAGATGTTTTTTATCAAATAATGCCCTCGCATTTTTGTTCGATGAAATTCGCTACGAGATGGGAGGTGAACAGGTCGCCGTGGTTCGTAAACCTGGAGTTACGACGACATTAAAAACCATGGTTTCATTCGGAAGTTTGCAACAAAGATCTCTCATGACGTGCGGATGGGGTCTCGACGAAGCAAACCAAGATATCGTAGACACGGCAAGTAACGTATTCTCCGGGAAATTACCCTTAAAATATCTTATGGGATTCGCCGAAGATTACGCAAAAGGTGTTTTCAACGTAAAACAAGAGCTTATTATGATTATAGCTCGCACTTTTACCAATTGTTACGTCGGCGAAGTAGAGGCAGAAATTAGTATCGACAAAATCGAATGGAAAATTCGTCACATCATTCCAGATGACAAGCAAAAATTGAAAATACTGTCTCGCATTAATAAAGGAGGAAACAATGCCAGTATTCAAATGGCATATCGTAAATGGGATCTGTACGAATTACCAGCTTTAAGGCAAACATCTTCCGACGTGTGGGCCTTGAGAACGAGTACAAGTCTGGAAAGACCGCGCTATATAATCGTAGGGTTTCAAGACAGCAATAATTGCGACAAGAAAGAAAAAAACGCAACCCAGTTTACCCACGCCGACGTATGCGACATTAGACTGTATCTGAATTCAACCGTTTATCCATACGAAAGATGGAATTTAGATTTCGCCAAGAAACTGTACGCAGCAGCCTATTACAATTACGAAAACTTCCAAAGCAGCTACTACGGGCGCGAGATAAACGATCCGATGATAACGTTCGCGGAATATATGAAAAACCCCGTTTTTATTATCAATTGCAGTCATCAACCAGAGGCGATTAACTCATCGACAGTGGATGTAAAATTGGAGTTCCAAACGAGAAAGAATAAATTCCCCAAAGACACTAAAGTGTACGCATTAGTTATTCACGACTCATTTTTTAGTTATAATGTATTAAACGGTTCGGTGACCAATAAATCTATATTTTAATGTATCTATTATATGTAACACAAAATAATGTTCTTGAATCAATAAATTTGTAATGAGTGAAGTAGTAGTTTTATATTTATTTGAAACCCAACCAAAAAAAAAAGCTGGCGGAAAAGCCCGCTCTTTAAGAAAAGAGTACGGGAATTTAGAAAATGGTGGTTTATTAAGTGGAAAAAAGAGCTTAAATAACACAAGAAAAAATTTTTAAGGCAAAATATGAAAACAACGATTTAGAAAATTTGTAGGAAAGTAACGGTTAGGAATAGGGAAAAAAGTTATAAGAAAAAATTATAGAGGAAATCGAGTACTATAAGCAAGCATTTTTCTCGATAGTAAAAACGTAAAAAAAATTTTTTTCAAAAAAAATTGAAAAATGGTGAATGCGCGCCAAAGTTGAAGTTTTGGAGCAAAATGATATTAGGAAATTAGAAAGAGAATTTTTTTCTACATATGGTAGTACTTTTCAAAATTCGGAAAGATGAAATTTTAAGAAAAGGGTTATAGTAAGTTAGTAATTTGGATTTTTTAAAGCGCTGTAGCTCGGGAACCGTTCAAGATAGAAAAAAAATAAAAGCACTTTGATAGCCCAAAATTTTGAGGAGAATGCGATGGTGTAAAAAAAATTATAATTTTTTTTTTTTTTGAAAATGCTGAATACGCGCTAAAGTTGAAGATTTAGAGAAAAACGGTATTGGGAAATTAAAGAGAGAATTTTTTTCTACATATTGTAGTATTTTTGAAAATTCGAAAAAATGAAATTTGAAAAAAAGGGTTATAGAAAGTTAGTAATTTGAATTCTTTAAAGCGCTGTAGCTCGGGAACCGTTCAAGATAGAGAAAAAATAAAAGCACTTTAATTACCTAGAATTTTGAGTAGAATACAATAGTGAAAAAAAAATTTGGAAAATCTTAAAAATGACAAAAAATTTAGATGAAAAAATTGAAATTCTTGAGTTAGGAGGCTAGGGCCGCCGAACGGGAGTATGTGGAAGTTGTAGGGGAGGGTTTTTTTTTTTCTAAGTCCTAAGTCTAAATAGTGTGATATACTTCAACTCTTCCTTATTACGATTCCGTCAAAACATTTTCAAAATTTTCCTTACCTTGCCTGAAAATAATTAAAATATATGCATAATTTGCATTTTTTGTAAATATGTAGCAAAGTAATGGTTAGAAATATCAAAAAAATTTATTTGAAAAAAATGTAGAGAAAGTCTAGTACTATATGCTAGAAACCATAACAGAGATACGGTGAGTTATAAAATCATATTATTCTCAAACTTATATAATGCATATATGCACTCCACCTTACCCCCTCCAACTTTTTGAATGTATATAGAGGCCGGTATTAGAATTATTTCATCATTACACATTCGATCGGCAAGATTGAAGATATACCAAAAAGGATCATTGAGACCTGCAAGTCTTCGACGACGACGACGAGGTGGATTTTGAAATTGACGTCCTACGTTGGGACGACTTGGATGAGCCGATTCCGCTAGTATATGACCATGATCCGAGTCTAGTGGAATTAGACGATGCGGGCGATTGGGTCTTACAAAGACTCGAAACTCCGTCGCCGCAGCCAGAGCCGGACTCGACGGAAGATGCGGTGCTGGAAATTCCAGCATCACCAACACCCGACGACCCACAAGGCCCCTGCGATTCGTCAAGCTGGTGGTCGACCAGCGAGGATGGGGCACCATAAGCCCCACACTCTCCCTGGCCCTTTTTAAGGGCACACAACAACGGTCCTTTTCAGGACCACAAAATACTTTGATCGTAGTTTTAGTACATATTAGTACTTTGTTACTAATATTGTATGTATAGAATATACAATATTAGATACAAAGTATTAAAACTTTAAGTGCTGGTGGAACCCAGCTAAATCGTTCGTTCGTATTTGAGACCACAAACAACTTTTGGTCTCAATACGTAATACGACATTTGTTTTCACCCCCCACCATTAATTTGTCTCTATATATACGACCACCAATACTTATTACAATCATTTTAGTTCAACATGTCAGCGACTCAACAACAACAACAACAACAACCCATCCAATGCCCTGTGGTAGATTCTACCACAGAGAATTGTTTGGAGTGGGAGCCGAACGATCCTAGATGGGATGAACTTTGGCGGTTCATCATCGAATATACAGAGGACAACACCACCACCCCCGCTGATGATGACGGGCCGTGCGACTCCACAACTCAATAAAAGAGTCGCATGTTTTACAACCAAACGGTCCTTTTCAGGACCACAAAATAATTTGATCGTAGTTTTAGTTGGTTATAATACTTTGTAACCAATATTTTATGTTTTTTTCATAAAAACATACAATATTGAGATACAAAGTATTAGAAGTTCTGGCGACAGAACCTTAACTTCATAAACCGAACCATGTTTTAGCATACTTGTAAATATTATCAGAAAATATTTACAACTATTGCTATTGCGTAGTTTTAGTGGATTATTCACTCTTTTTTTTTTTATTACCTAATATTATGTGGGACAGGGCCTATATGAAATAACACACAAAAATAAATTTTCAAGTCATTTTTATTCTCATTATAAAATATAAAAAATTTGATCAAACACTTTTTTATTAACTACAATATATATATATATATATATATATATATATATATATATATATATATATATATATATATATATATATATTTACAAACTTAATACTATAAATTAAAAGCTAATATCTACAACTACCTAACACCTACTACATAATTTATTAAAGTCCTCTAATTGTCTTTTTAACCGCGCAGATTTCACCTTTTTTATCTCTAATTGTTTTTCAAGTTCTATAATGTCACTGTCACACTCGTCCACTTCTTTCACTAAGCGTTTTTTCATTTCGTAAATGTCTGTCAATTTGGTCTTCAGAGAGTTGGTGAAGTCTTCGACCCACTCCGGTTGTGATGGCTCGGAATATATTAACGAAGAAGACGCGGTTTTATTTGGTGAAGACGATGACGATGACGACGACGACGACGCAGCGGAAACTTCATCGCCTTCAAAACAACGCTTAAACCGCTTCTTCATGGGTTTCCGGCACCCCAATATCGGCGACAGTGGCGCTGGCGCTGGGGAAGACTTCACCTCCGACACTATTTCATTCTCTACGCTGGCCGGTGTTGGTGGCGTTGGTGGTGTTGGTCCATCGGGGCCTTCTATGACTTCCACTTCTACTGACAATGGCTCTTTTGGTGCTGTTTTTAGGAAGTCGGGTAATGGAACAGGGGTGGAGGGACGCTTAAAGTTAAACTTTTTCTTCTTCCCTTGTCCCACACCTTTAATCGCCGAATAAAATGTTTTTTTATCGGCGATTTCCGACTTCCGCATAGTCAAGAGCTTTTTCAGTTTCGAAGCTTTCGGAGAAGATTCCCTAGGCCGCGATGCTTTTCGCACAACCACATCACTAATCACATTTATCTTTGGCTCCTTCTCCTCCGTCCAGCATTCCAGGAATTGCGCTGCCGACTGAACTAACTCTTCGTCGCGACCATCGTTGAGGGCTCGGTCTTCGGCATCTTCCTGCTCCACGCCATTCCAGTTCTCGAATACCCCCGGACTTAACACTTCCAAACCACTCATGTTATCCAGCATGCCTTGCTGTGAACCGCAGCTCACGTCAAGAGCATCTAAAAGAGACCGTACACTTGACATTTTCGATATTCAAACTCACACAATTAACTTTTTCTTAGCACTGTACTGTTTGCTGTTCTGACGAACTGTGAAGAGCTCGAGCCAGCAAGTCTGCTTTTATGCCCATTTCCCCCACTACACCGCCTTTATTCCTTTTGTTCGATGCATTAAGTATAATATTTAAACTTGTCAGATGCAAGGCCAAGGCCAAGGCCGACGTAACCGGCAATACCAGGGTCGTTTTCAGGGCTGTAATTTTCATGGATTTTTTTTTTGTCCCTGTCAAGGTTATTTTAAAGAAGCATATAAATATAGTACTAAACTTGTTAGATGCGAGGCCAAGGCCAAGGTCAAAGTACCCGTCAATGTCAGGGTCGTTTTCGAGGTTGTAATTTTCAAGGATTTTTTTTGGTCCTGTCAAGGTTATTTTAAAAAGTAATACATAATTAGAGTACCGCGATTGAAAAGTACAACATATTCAAACATCATGTTGCCAACCGATGAACAACCTAGTGAAGCAGCCAAAACATACAGTCATATACCAAAAGCTTTTTATTTAACTTGTCATCATTGTAAAAGACTAGGTATCTGCTGGCGAAATGATCTTACGTACGACTTCAACTACATTGACCTTTTCAGGGTTAAATTTGTACAATGCGGCTTTTGTGGACTAGTTTACTACCAGTTCAAGGACATTAATGAACGTGCCATCCAGAGAAGAAATTGGGTCAAAGAAGAAGCTTACCTGTACAGAAGAAATTAACATGTATTTTATTTCTTAATTTTTAAATTTTTTGTTTGTTATTTTTTTTATTTTTTTTAATAATAAAAAGTAAACTCAATCTTTTGTTATATTTTAATTTTTTTTTCAATAAAACAATAGTAAAATGAATCTGTATGTGTATTTATTAAACATCACCTAAAATACGTTTTGCAATCCATATTTTTCTGCAGAGTCCGTTTATTAATGAAATAGAACCATATATTAGGGTGAAATCTATGGTTTCAAATCAGTCTCACATAACAATGTCAGAAGTAAACACTATTGATAAGTTCGGTCGCAAAAGAAAATTTAAGGATTTTAACTTTATGCGAGGTCCTTCAGGAATAGGTTTTAAACTTACACCTAATGGAGATTACGACATGGGAAGCAAAAGATTGTGCTATTTAGCAGAACCTCTTGAAGGAGACGATGCGACCACACGAAATTATGTTGATAATAACCTTGCTCAGTGTGTGCAAGATACGCAGAAAGCTTTACATGACTCAACAATTGTTATTAAAGATATATTCAGAAACCAACTTGAAGGTTACGTACGCAAGAAATTAATTGAAACCGGTCAAGAACTTAGAGGATACATTGATGATACTGTTATTGCAATATATGAACTTAGGCAAGACGAACTGCGTGATGAACTTAACTCTAGAATGTTGAAAATTGAAAAGACTATGGAGGATCTTGTCAGCAAACCTGTTTCACATTAAACATTTACTCGTAGACCTGTGCGTTTAATTTACTATTAGACAAATTTTTCAACAATAACTTTTACAGTTTGTTATTTGTCGACACCTTCATTATATTTATAATTTTAAAATAAAGGTTCAATAAAAAAGCAATCAAGTAATGAATACATGTTTTTTATTTAAAAAAAAAAAAAAAAAAAAAAAAAATTACAATACTATCGTTACATATTAATGTTGTATGTTTAATAGAAATAATAAAAACAATACAAATAATGAAATATGGATTTTCCAGATTACGTGCTGTCCTGACTTAGAAATGATTCCAACACGGTGACTAAATTTGCTAAGTTTTCTTCCGGGTCTGTTTTGTAAAAATCTATGTCTGCATGCCCCCAAGGTAGAGTTTTGGTTGAACTGGGAATTACATAACGTTTATCATCGCTATGTGACAATGCTACTTTATTTATTATGTTGGTATAAATGTTATGTAATTCACTTCTAAATGTCTTCATCTTTCTTAATATCAAACCACCCCGTTCAACAATTCTTTGGTAGTCTTCCTGATGAAGATCTTTCTCGATAACACATTTTTTGATACCTTTGGCTTTTTTTAATTCATTATTAATGGACTTTACATAATAAGCCTTCGCGCCGGTACCATAAAAACTTATTATCGGATCACCAGGAAACTCATCTTTCATTCTACCAACTACAGAATTACTTTTAATTATGTTGAAATTATTAATTTCGGGGTAATTTGATGTATCGAATTTTTCGGGGTTTTCTGATATAGTTTGATAAAAGTTTTCCGTATACACTTTTAATATAAGCGAGTCAGTATCGGTGTAAAGTAACGAAGCGTCATCGCCAAACTTGGATTTAATAAAATTATAATAAAAATCGTATATTACAGTCTTTGATATATCTAATATGGAAAAACCGATATAAATTGGTTTATTGTACAATATTTTAACTTTATTCATATGTATAGCAACAAAGTTCTCGGTAAATATCGAGCTACTATTGAAATTGGGGCGGGATATTAGTGCTCTAGCTCCATTTCTGCCTACACTGTTCTCCCAATGTGTTACTAATTTTATATCCTTTCGATTTTCCACATTTTCCATAGTTTTACCAAATATCGCGTTATTTTTTAATTTAAAAGTGTCCTTCGCAAATTTTGTGGTGGCCTTGTTACGTAAATTGGTATTAAAATCAATATACGATTTTAGCCATTTTGATTGCTTAAACTGTAATACTCGATGGGTTTGCATTACCACTAAGCCGTTGGCGATGGCTTGTTTTAAAGTTCTATAGTGTACAATGTATTTTTTTTTATCTTGTAAATTAGGAATTAATTTCGGTAATTTAGCGTTTTCTGTTGGCGGTATGATATTTTCTACTAGAAATGGAAGATCAGAATGTGCATCATGCAACTCAGTCGGATAATGCACATCCACTTCCAAAACGTAGCCATGTAAACTATCATCACCAACAGCCATAATATTTAAATCCAGAATTTCGCGCTCGCTTAACCATCGAAAACCACCATATGGTAATGCTTGTGACATACTATGACCATATAGATTTGTAGCATCAAGGTATGTTATAAATGAAGAAGGTTTTGTTGGGTCATAGTCTGGTAAAAAAATATTATTAGCGATGTGCTTCCTTTCTGTACACTGGCTTATGCCGCCGCGTATACCTTTCTTAAAAAAATGTATCATGTCTATATCAGTTAAGAGCTCTAACTCTACCTTAGTCATACGTAGCATACAATCAAATGATAAACTTGGAAGGGTATAGTAATGTGCTGGATCAAGTTTATCGAATTTTAAACAATTATTCCGAAATTGCTCAAAAACATCACACAATAGCAACACATCTGATTTTAAATACACGTCCGAATAGTCCCCCAAAGTTTTACACCCAAACAAGCGCCATACTTCTTTTGCTCTTCTATAGCTTTCATCGCTAATATGTTCTTCCCGTAAATTATCATAAAATTCATCTTTACTTGGAAGACATGTATTTTCCATTTTTTCTATAGAGTCAATAAAGCTATAGGGAAAAACACCCTTTTGACGCATCAAATTAAATTGGTTGATATTTGAAAAATGTTTCCGCGTTTCAATAAAATCGTCGTCGTTTAAACCGCTGCCTAAATTTTCCAAAGACGTTGACAGAAATTTAAAACTATCAATAAATCGCAACTTTAAATATTTCCTCTTGACTTTTCCACATTTACTATCAAAATAATCGTGCACATAAATGCTTTTGGTAAATGATATGTACTTTTCCTTACTTTGAGCCAAAACACCAATTTTATCCCCATATTTACATAACTCTTTTATAAATAAATGGCTGTCGTAGCCGCTTAAGTTATGAAATATGATAGGGATAAAAGATGATAATTTATAATTTAAATTACAAACGGAATGTGCAGCACCAAATCTTTTTGCACCAGTTATGTGACAGTGGTCTCGTACTTTAATCTCACCCTCTTCAAAGGGCCTTTACATATACCACATATTTTAGCATCATTAAACTCCCTTTTTTCTTCAGGCGTTAACGGTTTCATAGGCTTAATGTCTTTTAAATATGTGTTGTATAGAGCCCTTAAATCACACTCGATACGATCCACAAAGACTTGAGCTGCATTATTCCCCCGAAATAGCTCAAATTTCGAAAGTGAGTCGTCAAAAGAGCATTTAATTAAATAAGCAAAAGAATATGGTTCATGTTTAAAACTTTTTACAGTGTAAGAATTTTGTGGGTTTGGTTGTACCGTTTCAACGGGTTTTAAAACAGATTCGAAATCTGCATAAACCACGAATGGAACGCGCATTTGCTTTTCTATACCCTCGAATTTTAAAATATTTTCCGGCACACTCTTTCCAAATTTATCGATTTTTAAATCCACTGAGGGTGTTTACGTGAAAATGTGGTTACAATCGTAGCTTTGATGTAAAGTTAAAGCTGACGGTGTACTAAAATAAATGAGGCAACCATCACAGAAATATATTTTATGTTGTTGACAACTAATTTGACTTGAAACTAAACGTGATAAATCCCGAATCCAACAATAATGACTCTTTGAACAAGTCGTATCACAAAAATGTTCACCGCCATCTTTACTACTACAGTCTTTTGTAATTAACAATAAATTTACATGCCTATCCAACTTTTTTGACGCATACCTCAGTGGACCAATAACTTCATGTATTACTTCATTATTTTCATATTTAGATTCCAGACCGTATACGTTAATTGATATGTTGTTCATTTCCTCAAATTTTTAATGTCACGTAATTTTACTGGAAAATCCATACCTGTTACATTTAGCACTCTAGAAAAATGGGGGTAGGATGTCTTCTGTGAAGGCTCTGCTGTTGGAGGAAACAATGCTGATGTTACAGCCCACGCAAAGCAAAATTCGTCCTGGTTAATCACATTGACGACAGCTCCTTTCTTTTCAATAGAACACGGCAACTTGATGTATGATGAGCCACCCATAGGCATATACTTGTTGATACCAACTTCCAAGTATAAAATTCGCACAAGAGCCCATCCTATAACAAGAAAAATAATATATAAAAATCAGTTTAATATATCGGGTTTTGATTTTTCCATACCTGAATCTTTCTCCTGGAACTCTGTCGCCTGCGTTTTTATTAATTCGGTGAAAGAATGGTAAACGGCATCCAAATCACTTTCTACACTAATTATTTGATTAGCAGTGTTGAAGGATTTTTCACTGAATATTTCTTGTGATGGAAGCATGTACTCACCAACAGCTGTCATGTTAACTTTTAAAGCATGATGCACACGCAATAAATTATTAACAAGTTCCACCACCTTGGATTTAATGTCTGCAAAGAACATTACGTAATCGGAATGCTCCATATCACTGCTAACCCGATAGGTTGCAATTCTCCTTTTGAAGGCACATTCAACGAGTTGCACACCATGACATACCGGCAAACATGAATTATTTTTATGTTGTTGTGTTCGTTTATGCACCGACATATGATTTATTGGAACATCTACATTACATGTAGCGCAATTAATTAGCGGAATCGTCGATGTATACTCTTCAATTCGGAGCCGTTTTCCTCCAGACACTTCATTAAATCTCGCCGCACACGATTCTCTTTGATGACGTCTCATATTATAAATATTAGTAAACTTAGAACCGCAATTTTCACAAACATATGCCATGATTTGTCAAATATTAACACATGTACTACCTATACAAGTCAGAGCCAACTGATGAATGAAACTGCCCCATACCTTATATAAAACCATTCAAGGTCACCCCCAACCACGTAACATATCTTCAAGGTCACACACCCAAGGTGACCTTCAACAAAGTCAAGGTCGTCTCGACCAAGGTCAAGGTCAAGGTCACACACAACCTTGAACACAAGGCCAAGGCCAAAGCACACGTGCATTTTCAAGGTCAATGACAAGGACATGTGGGCGGGGCCAAAGAGGGGTGAAGCAAGGTCAAGGTCAAGGTCGAGGAGTGGGGGGATCGAGCGAATCGGGTTATGTTCACTACTGAGACCATTTGAAGGTCAACGATCGTTTTAAATTATCCAATACTTCAAAAACTAAGACTGATGGAGGAAAACTTGTCCTACAAAAGTTTCAGAAAATCAAGTGGTGCATCCCAAGTTAACCTCAAATTTGAGTTTGACCTTAATCTTCGAGGTCGTTTGAAGGTCAAGTATTTTTTTTTTTCAATGGAACTCCATACTTTCAACGTCAGAAATGAAAAGAGAGAAAAATTTTACATCCAAATATAAATATGAGAGACGTTAAAATATGTCAGCCAACTCGATTATATCCGATACTCCTTCGTTTACAAAGTAAAAGAAGTCAAAATTTTAAGAAGGTTTTGATTTTTCCTAAATTTCTTAAAAACATGGTAACTGAATTTAATGCTTTTGGTATGTGGTCTAACACTATACTATCACATTTTCTAGTGGTATAGCAACCGACTAGAAAGTAGTGTAAGTGTTAGAAAAGTGACATTACTTGTAAATATCGTTCCTGATTTTTTTACATCATCAACGTTATAAGAATTTAAATATTTCTATCGAATAACCGCATGTATTTGGAAGCTTTTTTACCTCTTGAAAAATTTTCATTGGATGAGCGGTTTTGCCAGGAAAAAACATTTTCAATTATATGCATACACCAATTTACGGTAATAAAAAAACAATGTTTGAAATAAATGTTAAAAGTACATGTAAGTATTTTAAAGAGATTGAGAAAACTAACTACCATAATACATTAATTAGGCAAATGTGCAAAATGGCAGCCATTTTACTGAATACACTAATAAACACTTTTTAAAAAATGAAATTGGACTCTACTTAATCTCAGGAACATTATAAAGGTGGTCAGCGTTTAAAATGGGCATTAATAATTAGTCACAGGAGTCTGATATAGTTCTGTTTTAGGAGCACCCACAAAAAAAAGTCACATAACTATGGAAAAGGTATGGGTTCATCTTACTGGTGCCTTATTGCCTCTTCCAATCCATCGATTGGGGTATTGGTAGTGTAAATATTGCCGAACAGCAACTGAAAAATGGGGTGGCACACCATCATGCATATTCTATTGTTTTCGCCGAAGGAAAATAGGTAAATTTTTCAGAAGATCTTGTAACGTGTCTTGCAAAAAATTCAGATAAATATATCTATTTATCCTCTGTGAAATCACTACAGGATCAATAAGGTAGCGCTTAATAATACCTACCTAAACATTTATTTTAAAATTATGCTGATGGTGTGCAACTTTAATGATACATAGATTTTCATCCGCATAAATATATTCGTTTTGCAGATCTTGGCAAACATGCCTCGTCAGCAAACAAAATTTTTCCACCAAAATTTGAATAACAAATTCTTTTATTACCGAATAAATTAACAAAATGGAAGGCGCGAGGGTAAAAGTTTCTGAAATTTTTGGAAGCGATATAGACGTAAAAACTGTTGTTTTAAAATATTAGTTACAATAGGTTTAGGAATATGGAACTCACGTTTTGATGGGCCTATACAACTCTTTCCAAAATTTCCTCTTCCTCTTCGGGCTATTCGAATACAGCCTCTATATTCCAATTTTTTTCTCAAAACTGCCCGTTTCCTGGAAATGACGCTTAATTTTTGCAAATGTTTGATGGTTTGGTATTCAACAGATAGGAAATTTCTCCATGTAAACCTTAATATTTCGATACCCATTTCCTTCACAAAACCCATTTACCAAGAGCATATCAATCTGCTCGGAGTGCGTGTAGTTGTCCATGTTTAATGGTAAAATCGGCTTAGAAATTTAGAATGTTGATTTTACTTTAGTCGAGTTCTTAGACAGTGATCGAAATTTGCCAGTAGTCAAATTATTAAATTCCACAGTAGCAAAGTTACTTGAAAAATTATTTTTACCGCAGTTTTTTATTATTATAGTTAATTAGTGAATGCAGGCAACTGAAAATATTTTTTTCCTGGTGAAACCGCTCATCCAACGAAAATTTTAGTCCCCTAACTTCTGTCGGGTTGAATGTGAAAAAGAGAATTTTTCCCCTGTCACCATAGTTTCAATAAAAAGTTAAACTAACTGCCTAAAGTTAAATATTTTATGAAAGGGTTCAACATGGGCTCCGTGAAGTCTGATATACTTGCGGGCATGATGAATTGAGGACTGCTGTACCCGCCACATTAACTCAGCATTGTTTCGTATTTGGTCACAATGAAACGTGATTTCGGCGGACTTCAAGTGGCAAGTGCTCTACTAAAACGCGAAAAAAACTGAAGAAACTCCAAATAAATTTCTCCAATCAGCCATGTTGGCAATACGAATAGTCTAATCAAACAATTGCCAATGATTCCTGCCCAGACATTAATTGATGGGAACTGATGTTGATGATGCGAAACAATAGTTGCATGAGGATTTTCATCAGACCATACATAGGAGTTGTGTAAATTTATGATACCATTTTTGGAAAACCTTGCTTCATCCGTGGAGAAAATAGTGCTAATGAAATTTACATTATTTGGTTGCTGACCCTATAGCTAGTTTGTAAACTGTAATCTACTGGGAAAATCTTCAGGAATCAGTTCATGTACTTCAAATGAAATGAATGTTACAGCTGTTCTAGAACAACTTCATGTACTATTATTTTCGACGTATTAAACTGCGTTGATAATTTTCGAGTGCTCGTTGAAGAAGTGTCATCTACAGCATTTGAAATATTTTCCTCTAATTGCGGTGTACTTACTGTTCTTCCCCGACCAGCATTAGTACTTCTTTTCCCAAAGTTTCCTCAAATTAGAAAGAAATTTAATAATATTACTTTATTAAATGCAATCGTCTACCATTCTCAGGCGTTGGTCAACTCGTTGAAATGTTTTCTGATCTGGAAGAGTAAGATTAGAACATCCGTCGTGATATAACCTCCTAGCTTCCAAAGCATTGCAAGATGCAAGACCATACATTAGATGCATATCTGCGTACTCAATAAACGTGTATCCAATATTTCGAATTATTTCACAATTTGTTTCACCACGACATCCAAAAATCAATAAATTAATATCCAAGTAAAGAATCAGAGATGTGAAAGTTGGCAAGTTTTAAAATGCAGGATATTTATTTCTGTCGTACCTAGCAACGTTTGCAACAACAGTACTTTGTTTTTGGTGTCAATAAAATAAAATACACAATATTTGCGAACCTAGATCGAACTACAATTCACAAAATTAGACGTTTTAACTAAAAAGGTAAACTCTAATTTTTGATCGAATTTTTTTTATCATAAGGTTGAAAGTTGAACATTTGATAAAAACAAAGATATGTCTTTTATCGAAATACGCCAAATATATGATGTAAATAAAATGACGTTTTTTTCGAAAATGGTTAGGATTAGCGACATGAATGAAGAGTACTTAATTTTTAGTCAACAGTTAAAGGTATTTAAAGAACGTTGTCCAAAGTTCTTATTATACAGGGCGTAAAAAATTGAGTCATGAGTGTCGCAGCTAGTCCGTCTCTGCAGCTGTAATAACCCATTCTCGGATAGTAATTTGAAGGATCTTACCTGGTTATATCATATTAAAAAAATTGAAATATACCTGGTGGTTCAATAATTATGTGCAAATAACTTGATTTCATTGCCGCTTTTTGGGAGCCCATATCTCCGAAGAGGAGGCCTATTCGAAAAAACTTGTGGTATTCCTTTCACATGCTTTTTTCATATCCGAGAGATTTCCTACATTTTCCTGTACATGCTTTATATGTTGTCATAATGTTGATGACATAAAAAATTAGTTTTAGTGGTAGACCACATACCAAAAATTATTAAATTAAGTTACCGTGTTATCAAGAAATTCGAAAAAAATCAATATTTCTTCCACCACCTAAACGAAGCAGTATTGTAAATAACTAAGTTGGCTTAAATCTACCTATGTTGACGACAAAAGTCTGTCATCAAACCTTGTACACTTATTTTCCGGACACCCTGTAAAATAATACTTTTCCCAATCGATGGATACGAAGAAAATGCCATATAGAATGGTCAGCTGAGGTTGCCACACTTGACGACACTTGACAATTTCCTGTGGGAGTGGGATCATTTGAAAAAACAATATACATACCGAAACAAGTGGAACTAGATGTATCGAGAATATTTAAGGAATATAAACTTATGTAAATGTGTCGCACAACGTACTATTTTATTACAATTTACATCACTGTTGGACTATTATAAGAAGACATTTTCAACACTTAATTAATTAAAATTGAAATTTATTTTTATTAACTAGCCTGGTTAATGGTGACCAAACTTTGAAATTTCTCTAAAACTATTAGGTTTAGAGATGGAGAGTGTCACAAAAACATATCCTTATATTTTATTAAGAATCAAAAATTAAAGCAAAAAATGGGGTATTATATTTAAAAAAATATTAATATTTTTAAACAATCCCGTATATTTAAACCAACTTCCAAATTATAATTTTTTCAACTTTTATTTCAAACATTTTCCACTAATTCGAATAATTTTTAAAATATTTAGGTGCTCCGAGATTTTTTACACAGAGTGTACATGCTCATTTATATTTTTATGTATCATTTCATTATATGAAAATACAAATAAGTAGTGGCTGTCGCATGGCAATTGTCTCTTTCAGGACTAATGTCCAATGTTTCCTATCATTAATGAACAAGAAATAATTTGGTAAAATTAAAAAATATCATCAAAATCAAATCAATCAAACCAAAAAGATTTAAAAATTGTGCTTTGACGACCAGTTTACGTAACAAATAAAACAATATATTTAATTTATCCATTAAAGAATATTTTATTAAGTCTTATTGAATCAAAATGATGTAGCGATAATTGACTGGCGTCCTTGATCTAATAAAATGACTACATAATATTAATAAATTTTCGACTATTTTGCATATAGGGTGTAACGATTTTCTTTATTATTGCATAGTTCAAGGACCACCCAGGAGCGTAGTTAACGTATTAGCGTAGTTAGTTTTTTTTTTATCTGAGGTTCTTAAACTCTACTATCCAAATTTAAAAAAGACGTAAATTGTTTTCAACAAAATTTTTACTTGTTTCTGTTTTCAAAATTTGCCGGTTTGTAAAATTAATTACAAAAAAAATATTAATTATTGTGTAAATTCATAAAATGCTCATTGTTATTTTGGTAGTCCATCTATTTTACAGATTCATATATTCTTTTATCTGAAACACTAATATATGCGTATTGACGGTTTAGTTTCCACTAATAACTAATATTTAGCTCTAAAAAATATATATATATATATATAGAGACATTTCAGGGAGAAACCCAGATATACCCTGTAATACTCAAGCCCAAGCTGTTACTATTTACAAAATCCCTAAACATTAAAATATATGAAGGCAATGCTACAACTTATTTGACTACTCTTCATTCCCTTTTAATCTATTTATGTGGCATTTTCTATGTAAGTACAGTTATTTTCATTTTTGAAATATGGTCCTGATGACACAATCAGATGGTAGAAAGGCATATGGAGAGAGGACTAGATTTATATTTGCAGGTAATAAACTGTTTCTATATATTCTTTCCTTTTTCTCTGCTTGAAAGGCGAATAAATATAGACACAAATACCTCTATCATTACGTTACTTCGTATCTGGAAGAATGAAAGCTATATGCTCTGAATTCTTTCTTCAGAAAAGGATATTTAAAAAATTAATATGATCCAGTTCCAATGAAATTACCAGAAATGAGATTTATTTCTATCTACAGACAAATAGTTAAAAATATAAAACTTCTTAATTGAATGACAACAGACAGCGATCACTGAATGATGAGAGCAAAAAAATTAAATTAACAGGAAACCGAATATAAAAAGAAGAGTAAGAGAGAAGGAAAAACACAAAAGAACTAAGCATAAACAAATAAAAGTATCTATAAACAAACTAACATAAAATTTAGATCCACAAAATAGGGACATAAATGAAATAAACGAAATAAATGATACATCTAAAAAATAATGCACAATAAAAAAAAAGTCGCAAAATAGAAATTTAGAACAGGAGGTTTTATATCAGAAGAAACAAGAAAACTTATGAAGACAGGAAGGAAAGTAAAACAAGAAGGGAAAAAAGTCAATAGATTATACAGATACTAATAAAACCTTCAAAAAAATGGCCAAAAGAAAAACAAAAGAAAAATACAAGAAATAAAATAGAAGAAATATCTGAAACTGAAACTAGGAATAATAAATAAGTAATATCCGAGATAAGAATGGAATATAAATAAACGCAAAAGATTTTTTTTTGATTTTTATTTTTATTTTTTTTTTCATTTTATTCATTTATTTAATTGTACATTACAGGATTACTCCAATAGTACAGCAATTCAAAATATAAACAAATAACATGTAAATAATTTAATAAAATAAAACTCTTATAATCATAACAGTAAAATAAAATCAGCTAAACAAGATACTTAAGAGTAAAAAAGCATTCACAGTCAACAGCCAGGTACGCTATTCAAGGCCAATCTCACTGTCCTCTTGAAGGGCAGAGAAGAACAGCAAAAATCAACGCCATAAGGCAGGAATGTCTTGTAGTGGTTCATAAGTCCATCGGCCAAGCTATTCCTGCCAATATCAGTCCGGCTAGGATACAGCAAAAATCCGTTTTGCTGCCTGATTAGTCGAGCAGGGACATGAAAATTAAGCAATGTCAGCAGATCAGAGCAATTAATCACACCCGCCAACAATCTATGACCAAATATCATAATGAGCTGCATTTTACGAGTCTCCAAGGAATCCAAGCTGAGCAAGCTTAACCGCTGGTGGTACTGCAGCTATGTTTGATCGATTCTTAACTTATAGAGGAAGAAATTATTAAATTTGCTTTTTACCCGCTTAATCTGTACAGCGTGGAACCTGTATAGAGATATATCATGCAACAGTACTCCAAGTTACTTCTAACTATGCCAAAATAAACAGCCTTAAGAGTTTCAATGCCATTAAAATCGTGACATTGCCTCCTGATAAATTCGCACATCTTCAAATATTTTGCGATCATGCTATCAATGAGTGCAGTAAAACCCAACTCACTGTCAAATATGACTCTCAAATCGTTAATAAGAGTTACAATATGAGCTTAGTGTCACCAATTCGATAAGCTGAAAGGATGGATTTTCTCTTCCTAGAAAAGGAAATCATCTTGCATTTCGATGTATTGAGAAATATTTCATTGTCTCTGCACCAGCAAACCTATTTGGAGATTTCATTCTGCAATATAGAGCAATCCCCGAGACACGCCACTCGGCTGAAAATATTTAAGTCATCCGCAAGGAAAGAGTAGGAATACTTCTGGAAAATGTAGGTAAGGTCATTGATGAAATGCAGGAGATTATAGGTATCTCACAAAATTACTATCCTGTTTTATACAAAACAAAAATTACAAAAAAAAAACATCTAAAACAACTATAAACCAGAATCAAATGTAAACTCAAAAATCCAACCTGTTTTTAGTAAGTCTTATATAAATAAAATACTGAAAGTAAAACAAGGTGGAATTACTCTGGAGATGTTAAAAAACTAGGAAAATTGGTTATCAATATTCTTTTTATCCTTCAAAATTAAATATTACAAGAAAAAATATTTCCAGACAACTGAAATGAAGACTTAAGACTAAAAACTATAGTCCTATAACCTCCTCAATATCAGCTTCTTACAAAAATAATGATGAACTGATTAAAAACAAAATTCGACGACTGTGCGTCAAAAGAATAGACAGATTTTAAGAAAGGTATTTCCAGTGATCATCTTGTAACAATGAAAATCTTACTAATCGAGGAAACGAATACTTTGAGAAAGCGTGTCGAGTATCAGACAGTAAATGTTCCTTATGCAATAGCAGAATTAATTACAGGTATACTGACTTGATAGCAAATGTTTGCAGTAATGCAGCCACAGCTATTAAAGTACAAGTGGGAACAGAATGAATATATTTGAGGAAAGATGTTAGACTGAAAAATTACCCAAAGTTTTCAACCAGACCTTAGAGGATGAGTCTAAAAATTGAACTGAAAAAAACAGTTTTTAATATATGTGGACAGAATTTAAATAACCTAGAATATATTTGAAATATAGCTCACCCAAACAAAGAATATAGATCTAAATATAAACTATAAAAATACAAAAAAATGTGACACATATAAAGACAATACCCCGGCCAAAATAAGATAAAGCACGACAGAATCACTGGGTAAACAGAATCAGATAGAAAAAGTGAAAACTACAATGAGTGAACATTTGATATGCTCAATTATGTTTTAAAGAACAAAATGGTCTCACAGTACCTCATCTCAAAAATATTCAATCAATGCGCAGTCGCTTTATTCAGTTAGAGTTCGCAAATATGGAAATTAACAAAGACGAATATTAAAACGATCGCAAAAGTACAAACATCAATAGAAAGGTAAATGTTGCATTTAAAATTAATTGACAGAAAAAGGAATAAGTAGATTAAAAATACAACTAATGTAGAAGATGTAAGAGAGATGATAACCAAACTACAGCTGAACTTTGAGGGTCCTAATATAACATAAATAGTTTTATACTTCCAATACCAATAGAACCCAGGATCTCTCGCTTTCCATTCAAACGCCGTACGACTTTGTTACAAAGGCTTCAGAATTTTAATTATAACTTTAAAGTTGTAACTCGTCAAATAACACCAAATTGTAAAAACAATTGGCATTTGAAATCAATAAGTTATTTATGCCAACTAGTTACTGGTTATTAGTAAACGAATTTGTTACATCCTGTTAAATAAAAAGTTAGATTTACAAGTGAATATGCATCAGCGCAAATTTTTTATCATCATCATGACAAAGTCGCTTTCAATGCTTTATCGTAAATTAAACAATACACAATGTGTAATATTAATCAAGTATAAATCAATTTCAAATTTAAATGGTAATATACATGGTTGTGATAAAGTAACGATTCAGCCTTTTATATGGAATACTGCTTATTTATGAAAAATCGCTCGAACCCATGGGATCCATTTCCTTAAAATACATTTTTTGAAATAAGAAGACTCAGTATAGTAGATGGATCATAAAATGGTTATGTGTATTTACTTTGATAAATGTACGAGGTGTCCAATTTTCGATTCTTTTGGAGAATATCTCTATTATTATTAAAGATGCGATTCTTGCTAAAATGTGCTTTTTTTTGTTAAACAAAAGATGTACTGAACAAAATTTTTCTAGCCCTAAGATACAGAGTGAAATTGACTGCTCGATTTCAATTTTTTCAAACTTTTCAAAAATGTATAATAGTTGATATTTAATTTCACTAATAAATCTTAAATTTCCTTTTTTAGTATGCTATGAAAATTGAATACATATCTTAATAACAATACTTTTGGTGCAACGTCTTGAATATTATTGTAATATAATATACAGGGTGTCTGGAAAAATATGGGAAATCTACCGGATATGAAAAAACACGCAAAACGAATACAACAAGTTCCTATAAACTTTTTTGTATAGGCTTCCAAAGACCTGCAATGGAATCAAGATTTTTACACATAATTATTGAACCGCCAGATATATTTCAATTTTTTTTAATATGATGTTTACCAGATAAGACTCTTCAAATTGTTATCTAAGAAAGTGTTGTGAATTACTCACAGCTGCAGGGACGGACACATCATCCCATATTTTACGCCATGTCTGATAAGAACTTTGGACAACGCCTTTTACATACCTGTAACTATTAACCAAAAATTAAGTACTCTTCATTTATGTCGCTAATCCTAACCGTTTTCGAATTTTATTTATACTGTTATTCCTCTAACTTCCTTGTATTCAATATGATAAAGAAGAATTTTCCCCTGTCGTTTCAATAAAATTTTAAGCTAACTGTTTAGTTAAAAACTTCGTAAGAGAGTTCAAGATGGGCTCCGTGAATTCTTATACACTCGTGGACACGATGAATTGAGGGCTGCCAAAGTAACTCAGCATTGTTCCTTATTTGATCATAATGAAACGTGATTCTCCATAGAAGTTCCTCCCTACTGTAAACCGGAGTGGAAAACACAAAAGTTTTGAGGTGCTTACTTCTGCAATATGAAAATTCTTTTAAAATCCTTTGAAGTGCCCCAATAAATAATTCAATATCGTAAATGTGAATGAATATATGAAAAATATAAAGATCTTAGAACATCTTTGCTACTTTGTTTGGTCAAAGGTTTTAGGCCGTAACAAGCAAAAGATTTTTTGCATAAATATTTTGTATATATTGACAGACCAATCCAAGCAACAATCAATATAAATTCCAACCATTTTACACACTGCTTGGACTAGTCTGTCATTAATAGTGATACATTGAACATCACTAGCACCTCCAATCAGTGTAAAAGTCATAACTGCTGTATTCCTGTCAGTAATGATTAACTTACTTTTAAACATCCATTCCGCTATGCGAGAGTACATGTTCTGAATGTGCACCTTTATATCATTATCTAGTATTTTAGGACGTATATTTGTATCATCTGCATAAGACACAAGGAGAACTGGAAGATCAGAAACCACTATGTTCAGAGCACTGGAAAAAATAATAAATATTAACGATCCTAGAATCGAGTCCTGACGTACACCACTTTCACTTCCGGTCGCTTAGAAGCAATTCAAGTGAACCCAAAATTGAACGTGATCCTTTGTAAACAGCCTTCTAGGTAGGACTAGAACTATTCTAGTGCAACTCCATGTATACCGTATCATAACAACTTATAGAGTTTAATGGTCTATACAATCAAAAACTTTACTGAAATCAAGATTAAGAGCTACAGAAAAAGAATATTGATCGACGCAAGAAACAAATTCATTTACGAATGAGAACAAGTGGTGTCAAGAACTAATGACCCTAAAATTTGACACATCTTCTAACGGTCTCTATTTTCTTTTGCACCTGTTTTATTTAGATTTGAAATTTCGCAAAAGATTATATGCCCCTCGCCATCTATCGGCACCGTTCTAAACTAAAGCCGCAATTTTAAACGGGTTTTCTGTATAGGTATCCTTATCATATTTTTAAAAAAATCAAAATTTCAGTAAAAAATAAAGAAATCTATCTGCCGAATTTAAATAGTTGTTATATATGCATTCTCCTTTCAGGTAGAAAAAACAAAAGAATATGTACAAACAGTTTATTCCCTTCAAATACCACTCTGGTTCTCTCTTCATACGCGTTTTGAATACCTTATGGTCTCGTCAGTGGGGTTGTATCGGACCCAGAGCAACATTCGCAGGAAACAACTGATATATGAAATATAAATTCGAAAGTAAATCGGTAGAATATTGCAACCTGCCATCTACTGACCTCGATGTCAGACTGAAAAATATCGCCAGTTAAACGAGATCTATGAATTACCGGAGTAGTAAGCAATTTTTAAAAAAATAAAAATTTCAGTAAGAAATAAAGAGATCTATCTTTAGGAAACCTTTTGATACATAAATTTCAAAAGGTGTAGTTTAAGATTTTGGCATTCGACCATTTTCTTTGTAATTGGCTATTCTAACAGTCTTGTAGAATTGTTAAAGAACAAAATCAGTGACCATCTGTATGCCATTTTATTTGATTTGAATAATCTACACCAAAATCAGGTAACTACATTCTATATTTTTCATAACACTTCATAAATAATAATTTTTTTTCTGTGCTGTCAAGTTTGTCTTAACAGCTACGTTAACAAACCTGTCGAAATAACCGTTTTTTATGCGTTACACACTGAGTGAGGAGCGCAGAGCGAGTGCAGGTATTTATCTCTTTATTTGAATGCAATTTTTTTGTTTTCATGCTATATCGGTTTTCTATAGACGCAACTTGTCTATTCTCCTGTTGTATCAACTTTCTATGGAAAATAACAGGATATAATTCGGCATTTTCTGTGTTTCTAGACTTGTTTATGATATTTGGGAAAAGCGTTATCAGCATTTTCACTAAACACCTGCATTCGTTAGAATTAAAAAATATTATTACTCTATGAATTATTTACTGGACCTCTTCACGGTCTATATTTTATAAATGAGTAACTGAGAAAACCTTAAGATACATGGTCTATTAATAGAAAAAATATTGTTGTGTTTTTCCAGTCAAATCAATACTTTGGTCATAAACTCAATAAATACTTCTTACCTTACACACAGGTGCGTATACATATAAGAACTTTTATTGAAATTTACGGCCAATGTATTGATTTTATGAAAAATACACAAGAATATGTTTATGTAGATTTCACCAAGAGGAACAATATCTATATTTTTTCGTACCATCATTATTTTTTAAGATATTCGAATTTAACCTGAATTAACCTGAACTGTGAATTCAATCGCACTGACAATTTCTGAATAAGATTTTTCTGATTCTTTATAAATATACTTATATTATCGGATATACGAGTATATTTCGGTGTATTTTATGCTTCATTTTAGGTAAAAAACCAAAAAATTATATTTGTGCTAATCAGTAAACCGTTCTCAAGAAATTAACAATTTATAAGCATTATACTGACAAAATGCCGCATAAAATTTGTCGGACAATATTCATTAAATAACTGTAAAAAGGATCAGCTAATTATTAGTGAAAAACGCTACTATCGACACATCGTTCTTGTCGTGAGCACTTTTTTCGTGTTTTTCATCAAATTATTTTACAATTTAATGCATAAGAAACTGTTGCTCATACCAATTTAATACTTTATCAAATTAACGTATCTTGCAATAAAGCATAATGGAGAATTTTATCCAATGAAAAGTTGTCGGATTCGTCAAAATGAAGCCACTTTCAAAGTGTTAGAAGCACGATACTCATGTTAAAATAAGGGTCACGTCTTGTGGACTAATACCGTTTCTGTAATTTAAATTTATCGAATAGCTAAATTTATCTATATTTTAATTTAATTAGAAATTTCGATATTTATCTTTTTCTAATCTAATAAACAATCTCTGTTTAAAAAATCCGACCTATACCTTTCTCGTCATTCAATATTTCTGGTTTCATGATATTAGTATATAAATGTACCTAGGTATATATTAGTAAGTAAATAACAGAACAAAATAGTTTTTTACTATTTATTTTATTGTAGTAGCCAACATTGTTAGAGTATCGCACAAAACTTTTATCAAAAATATTTGTATCTATATTAATAAGAAAATTCAGTAACATTAAAAATAAATGAGAGAAATAAAAAAATATTTTGAAGTTTTCGAGATCTCGTCTACATACTATTCTAGAATATTCTAGCCTCATCTTAAAAGTACATTTTCTTAACTTACATATGTAACTTACTGTTGAATATTAAAAATTCTTCTATTTTAATGTAATTCTTAAATATTATTTAAATATTACCTTAATTTAAGAATATAAATTTTTTATTAATTATAAGTCCCTGTTTTATACTACCAGCCTTACTTAATCACTTATAGAGTTGTAAATATTTAATACTGGTTTCTCTTACTCACCTATAGTTATGCCAATCGTAATTATACATTTAAGTAGCGCTGTTCTTGAAATCATTTTTCCCTTATATTAACTCCTTATATCTATCACAATATAAACTTTATAAAATAAATAACCTAAAATAATAGAGGTATCAGAACAAAAAAGGACTATAAACATAGATCATGAACTCTGTACCAACTTTACCAAGACATGTATCATCCTTATTGAGGACCGTTAGTCAGAAACACTTTTAGTACAATTTTTACGTCAACAGTGGGATATCTTTAGATTGTTTTTAATAATACCTGGAGTTGGAAGTGTCATAGAATCACTAAGATGAAAAAATTCGAATTTTAACATAAAACAATATCGAAGTTGTACTGGCATAATCTTGCGATGAATTTAACTAAATATTTATGTTCCAACGCTAAAAGATATTATTAAGTATTTGACTTTTTTTTTTATATGTTCCCAGGTCCGTCCCAAAGCCGGATGCACTGCGACCAGAGTAGGCCTATTGTGCTCACCCTAGACATTACAGCCACTCTGTCAACCTAGCCCCCTCGCTCAATCTGTACAGTCCTGCTAAGGAGTGAGTGAGTATTTCTCCCGGTTCCAGTTTTACTGACCCGAAAGTTTGTTGTCTAAATCTCACCAGTGACTCACAGTCACATATGATATGCTTCACCGTTTCCTCGGCCTGTCCACACAGTCTGCAGCCAAGGTTTCCGTTATATAGATTTATTCTATTCAGATGTACTTTGACGGCCATGTGTCCCGTCATTATACCCGTAATAGTCCTTAATTGGTTTCTACCCATTTGTAGTAGTTTCTTTGCCAGTTTCGGGTCAGGATTCCCAATAAATAGCTTGCTGTGGTTTAAACCCTGTCTGGTCATCCAGTGGTTTTTATGTTCTCTTTTGATCCATTCTTTGACTGCTTCTCGTGCTGCACACCGCGGCACCCCAAAGGCCGGTTCTGGACCAATGTATTGAGATGCTGACCCTGCTCTAGCTAGTTCGTCAGCTTTTTCATTTCCATGTATGCCTTCGTGTCCTGGTACCCACTTTAACATAACTCTGTTGTCTTTTGTCAGAGTTTCCAGCTCGCTCTGACATTCCCAAACCAGCCTCGATGATACCTTTTGGCCCTTGAGGGCCCTTAGGGCTGCCTGGCTGTCAGAGTAAATGAGGATTTGCTTCCCTTTGTAAGCTCTCCTGTTTATCTCATCTGCGCACCGTAAGATTGCGTATATTTCTGCCTGGAACACTGTTGGGTATTTCCCAAGGGGAAGGGTTAGTTCCTTCCTCGGTTGTAACCCGTATATCCCAGCTCCAGTACCCTCACTAGTTTTTGAACCGTCAGTGTACCAGATACTTGCACCCGAGAATGTTTCCGGTCTTTCTCTTTTGCTTGCCATTCGATCCTCTATTGTGACTTCAAACGGTATATTATAACGGTAGCTCGAGTTCATATGATCCGTGTCCATTTCCAACTCAGGGCTCCTGATATTTTTACATATGTTTTTATGTCCTGACATCGTCATTTGCGATTTTACTGTTGAGTGATTTAGTCGGTGGAGTCCCATTCTTGCCTCTGCCTGAATCACTATGTGTAGCGGAGGCAGATCCAGAATACACTCCATTGCCGAAGTGGGCGTTGATTTCATGGCCCCAGTAATACATAAACAGGCGACCCTTTGTATTCCACTCAGCTTTGTCATAGTTGCTCTCTGCATTACCTTGGGCCACCAGACCAAGGCTGCGTAAGTGATGGCTGGTCTTACAACACTGGTGTAAAACCAATGTACCATTTTCGGTGAGAGATCCCATGTTTTCCCACAATCTTCTAACAGTCATAAGAGATGTTTCCGATTTTCTGGTTATAAGTATTTGACTTTATTTTGATATAAAGTTTTGAGTGGCGAAAAGTAGATGATCTTGTAAGGAAGATTTCGTAATTTAATATATTGATTCTAGGCCTACTTTTTGGATGCCAAAGTGCTAGACACCTCTTGACAATAAGACGTGTTAAATCTTAGCAAGTGCTGTATTGAGAACTTTGATCTTAAATTAACTAGAAGACTTATTTTATTGAATAGAAAACAATTAAGACAATCATACGACACCATCTGCAAAAAATAAACCTTTTTAAAGAATATCTAAACTGTAGATGTGGTCGAGATAATGAAATTATAAAAAGAAAAAGAAATTCTTAGCTAACTCATACTAGTTGATTACCTCAAATATTTTAGACATATTGTAAACACTCTTGAAGAAAAAATAGAAAATTATGAATCGTTGCATCTGAATTAGTGCAGCCAAGTGGGTAACTCATAAAAGGAATTAAAATCGTTTTAAAAATTTCTTTTACAGTTAGAACGACATGTATAACTTTATTTGTAGTAAAAATGGAGTAATTTTAATATTTTTCCTTTTCAGGTGTGTCAGGAGCCTCTACACAGATTTTATATCGCAAAGCAAGTTTAAATTATATAAATTATTTTTACACTGAAAAATAATTGTCACAAACTTTCTTCATTCTTGGTTGGTTCATACTTATTATCAATTACTACTAAGACTTTCCACTAAACTAACACTATGAAATAAAAATGCTTGGTTTATACTTCAAAATTTCAAAATTAGTAAGAATTAAGGATGACTAATCAAAATCGTCTATTAATATTCTAACCTAAAATTAAAACGTAATTTTTTTGCTTTTCAATTGTGGTTGTTAAATTAATTTTATTCTAAGTGTTTCTACGATTTTATGATACATTTTTACTAAACAAATAGTGTTTATAACGTTATTTTTTATATTTTTATTTATTTGCATTAAAAAGTTAAAAGTTGACCACCTTATTAGTTCATTATCTTAATTTTTTTGTTGGAACTATGAACAGATAAAAGTACAGTGAATCAGTTAACTTATAAGTAAAGGTTGATAGTGAAAATTCTTAATGGTAGTTAATAATTTTTATAAGTATGAACTGACCCTAAATATCCATAAAATTACACAACCAACACACTATCGAGGATATCATACTACTAAGGATGAAAAAGGTACTTAATTGCGCTGCCCTCTGAACAACAAAATGTTCTGATATCGTTGACTCATAATTAATTTTTTTTTAATTTTACCGTTCTTTTAATGCACCTTATATATTTTTCTCTTTAATAAATTTATGAATGTTAAACTTTGGATTAATGTTTCTTAAATAAATGCGCTGCTAAGTTGACAAAAATTCAGAAAATCTTGTATAACCAAAATATTTCTGAGCCCATTTTTCAATAAGCGTATTTTTTCTATGCTCTTAACATAAGTTCGACTACCTACTTAGAGAAAATTGTCTTAGGAATAATTTAAATTGAAAATCTATCAAATTATTTTCGTCATAAAACTTAAAATTAATCTAAAAATACTGAAACACTCATCACAATGAAAAAATGGTTTAATTATTTTGTCCCGACTGTACTTTGTAGTACTCGTAATAGTGGCCTTTCATGGCTAAAAGTTGATTATGTGAACCCATTTCTGCCACTAGTCCTTCTTTTACAACGCATATAACATCTGCATCTTGAATTGTAGTTAGCCTGTGTGCAATCGTAATACATGTTCGTCCTTTTCTTGCATTATCCAAAGCTTCTTGAACAATCTAGAAGCGAAACAAAAAATAAATATATATTTACGATAACATTTATTTTCTAAGTAATGGGATGAATTAATTTAAAAATGGAATACTCGTATTTGCTGCTATACATATATATATATATATATATATATATATATATATATATATATATATATATATATATATATATATATATTAGCAGAAAATAGATATTAAAAAAAGAAGGGCTTCTATATGATATAAATACTTACTTTTTCACTTTCATTGTCCAGGGCTGAAGTAGCTTCATCCAACAGTAATATTTTCGGATTTCTCAGCAATGCTCTAGCTATAGCTATTCTTTGTTTCTGGCCTCCGGATAACTGTTTTCCTTTAGAACCTAATCTTGTTTCATAACCCTATAAGCATTTAATTCTTTTAGTCAGAAGCTCATTTTCTTTTATGATTTTTTCCTAGATTTAAATAAAAGAACAGATCTTGAAGTTTCAGTATACTTACCAATGGAAGACTAGTAATAAAGTTATGTATATTTGCAGATTTAGCGGCTTCTTCAATTTCTTTCATTTGCACTATTCTGTCATTAACACCATAGCCAATATTATCTGCTATTGTTAAATCAAACAAGTTCGGTTCTTGACTTACTATACCTAATTGAGATCTAGAAAATTAAAATAATACTTGATTAATAAATATTAAAATTGTGTCAAAAATAACTATAACATTTTTTGCTTTCAAAAATTGAAAGGTTTTTCTTTCTTTTTCTTTCGACAGATCTATCTTCAGATGCGTGTCATGAATTCATTAGTGTCGAAAGGACCTTAAACATGGAACTGCTGTAGGACAGCAACTTAAAATATATAGAAAAAACAGCAGGTCTCTTAGGATCAATTATTAATTATTAATTATACATATACCTATTTCATCTAACCGTGAAGAACTTCAATATGAATTACAACCACGTGTCTAAAAATGACCTAAAATGCAGCTGCGTAAAAAACCGAAAATCAAGATATGCCACTGAAAATAGTATATTTTATCCATCTTCAAGTTTTGGAACGCTCTATGTATGTATATTGGTCTTAACAACTACACTATTAGCCATATGTAAAGCAACTTTTAATAATTTGTATTTTCTCTATTTTTTAAATTCGAAATTGATCATAAGTCAGCTAATTTATTTGTAATAAACATGAAACAGTCTTTCGAGGACAAAATTTAGAAAAATTTATATGTCAGTAACTAAAATATGTTTCAAAATACATGGGTCAAAAGTAAAACAACTAAAATTAATGTTCACTCCCATAACAATATTATAAATGATATTTAATATCTTTCCTTTTGATAACTGCTTTACATCTTTCTTCATAGATTTCAAAAGTTTTTCAATGGAGTCCTCGAATATTGATTTCCAAATTCTTTAAATTTATTCATACAATTCAGTTAGATTAGACAGGTTTTTTCATGAATCCTTCTATTAACTTCATCTCATAGATTTTCAATCGGATCAGAGCTTTGAGGCGGAAACACCATAACACTGACTTTGTTAGCAATCAGTCTTTAACTAGCTTTAAAGTGTGCTTTAGGTCGTTATCATGTAGAAAAACTCAGCTTAAGTTCATGTTGTCTTCTACTCAAGGTAGCATTTGGTTTTCCAATATGTTTTGATAAACAAGGCGATCCATAATTCTATCAATTTTAACCAATGGACTTATACCAAATTCGCCAGTAACCCCAAATCATGACACCACCACCATCGTGTATGGATCGCGTATACTTCGTATGAAACCTTTCACTTACTATTCTTCGAACCCAACAAATTCCATCGGACTTGAACAGTGTAAAGCAGTGTTTTCCATTTTTTCGCATGTCCAGTTAAGATGCTCCTTTTTAAATCATATAAATGGTTTCTTTGCTGACTTTCTGCCAAATAAACCGGCTTTCGTTAGCCTTCGTTTTTTAGTGCTTACTGATATTGAAACATATCCCAACTGCTATTTAATGCATGGAGCTCTAATAAATGAATCTTGAACAGCCATCGTTTTTATATTTCTATCCACGACTTTATCAGTTTTTCATCTTCTGACACTTTTAATAACTTCTTCTAAAGTGCATCTTCAATTAAAATTGGAAATAGTTCTGGATAGTATTGATTTATTTGTATTTAAGTCTTTAGCAATTTTATATTGCTTCTCTCCGTTTCTTAGTTTTTCTAAAATTATTTGCTTTATTTGCATCGACAAATATACACCCCTGGGCATTGCCAATACTTCTTAATTCACCACTAATAAACTTAATAACATAAACAAAACTGATTAAAAATGACATACTAATTGAGCCACTCCAAAAGGAAATAAAATATCAGCAAAGAATGTAGTCTAACAAAAAAAAATTCTTCTTCTTCTTCTTCTTCTAGGTAGAACCAAGTTCTGTTATCTATACAATGCCTCATCGATCCTCGTTTGAGGTCGAAATCCAGCTGTCTCTCCATCTTTTGGGGGGCCGTCCAGACGGGAGTTTGGTGTTTGGTTTCTCTCTCATCACGGTTTTTGCTAGTCTGTCATCATCCATTCGTTCCACATGATCTCTCCACTGCCTACGACGGTTTCAAACCCACTTCAGAACATCTCTCACTCCGCTGTCCTCGCGTATTTTTGCGTTTCTTATTCTATCGCTTAAACTTGTTCCCGTGATCATTCTCAGCGTTTTCATTTCTGTGGTTCTCATAATTTGTTTTGTCTTTGTGGTTTCATTTCTTGTTTCTGCGCCGTAGGTCAGTATCGGTCTTACACAGCCTTGTAAATTCTTGCTTTGCTCTCAATCGTCATATGTTTATTGTTCCAGATTATGTCTCTTAGTTGGCCTGATATCATGGCCGCTTTGTTGGCTTGTGTGCGTACTTCTTCCGCTACTGCCCTGTTACTTGTTATATGTGCTCCCAGGTATTTAAACTTCCCAACCTGTTCGATATGTTTGTCATCAACCATTAGTTTGCATCTTACCGGTTCTTTTGCTATTACCATTGCTTTGGTTTTCTCCACAGATATCTTCATATTATTCTGTTTGGCTGTTCGATTGAGATGAAAAGGCATTCTTTGTAAGTTGTCCTCGCTATCTGCTGTCAAGGCAACATCGTCTGCAAAGCATATAATCTGAACGGTGTTTTGTCCCATTGGGTACCCAATATTTGTGCTTTTTACCTCATCTATGATTTCGTCCATGATTACATTGAAAAGTATTGGACTTAGGCTATCACCCTGTCTTATTCCTATGGATAGAGGGATTTCCTCTATTAGAGTGTTATTTGTTTTAATTACCATGGTGTTTTTGGAATTCAGTTCGTATATTGTGCGTATGATTGCTTCGTCTACTTGTTTTCTTCGCAGTAATTCTGTTATGTGTTCCAGTTTGACTCGGTCGAACGCTTGTGTAAAGTCCATAAAACAAATGAACAGCGGTTTATCGTATTCGATAGATTTTTCAACCAGCTGTCTGATAAGATAATAAATATATCGTCGATAGTAGAGCGGTTATTCCGGAAGCCCTGTTGTTCTTCGCACGCCCCTAAATTGTCTACGATCCGTTGTGATAGTATTTTGGTTAACAATTTGGCTGAACTATTCAGTAGGCTGATTCCCGTGTAGTTTTCGGGTTGTTTCTTTGATCCTCTTTTGTGGATCGGAATCGTGATGCTTTTCCGCCATTCGTTGGGTACTGACGTTGTGCGGAGTATTTTTTGAAATAGAACAGTGAGCTCTGTGACAAGGCTGGGGCCTCCGTACTTTAGCATCTCATTCGTAATTTGGTCGGTACCAGGTGATTTTCTGTTTCTTAATTTCTTAATTGTCAGGTGCATCTCCGCTTCACTGATGTTAACATCTGTTAGTTCTGTGATTTCTTGTTGATTTTCGTGTACCTTGTTTTCTGTAGCTGGCGCCTGGAGTAAGTCTTTAAAATGGCTGACCCATTGTTGGCTGTTGATTGGACTTAGTTGAACGTATTCATTGATTGGTTTTTTTCTGTTCCTCAGCATGTTCCATATTTTCTTTTGTCCTCCATATAGGTCGTGTTCCATGTCTTTTGAATACTTTTCCCAGTATTATTTCTTTAGTTGAGCTATTTGACTGTTGATTCTGTTTCTCACCATTTTGTACTCTTCGAAATGGTTTATTGTTTTGTGCTGTCGGTATTTTGTAAATGCTTGTCGTTTTTCTTTTGCAAGTATTTTCACCTCTTCTGTGAATTGCGAAAGTTTTATTCAGCAAATACCAAATCTTATTTATATCTGAACTCCTAAAAATTATGGTACAAAATATGTTTTTTTTTATGATTTTTATAAAATTGCTTTATATATGGGTGATAATGTATATTTAATAAAAATATTTGATTATATGTTTTGTCCTAAATATATTAACGCAAATAACAATTAAATATTTCCGTTTAAAATTTGCACACGTCAAATTTTTTTTACATAATTTCTATTCGAAAAGTCATCAATCGATTTATTCAAAATAAGAAAAATTATTAATTTTTACCGTTATACAAGATCTCTTAAAAACCAAAAACTCACCTAAGACAGTGCAAATCCAAAGTTCTTATATCATCTCCATCCACACTAACTTCTCCATTAGAAGGGTCATAAAATCTCATTAAAAGTTGCACTAAGGTAGACTTGCCGCAACCACTGTTTCCAACTAATGCCACAGTTTTGCCATGCATAATCGAAAGATCAAGACCATTCAAAATTTGGACAGAAGGTCTTGTAGGGTACGAAAAGTAGATTCGAGAAAATTCAACGTTAGGGTTTCCCTAAAATATATATTCCAAAATAAACAAATACGAATACAAAAAAAGAGTTGGAACATTTAAGATAATTCCTTCATATAATAATTTTTTATATATTATTATGAACCTACCCATTCTCGTTGTATGGAGTTTGAATGACTTTTAATTAACGGAACTCTTTCAAATAGTGCAAAAATCCTATTTGCTGCCGTTATACCTTTTTGTAGATTAGATGAAAAAGCCAAAGCATTTCCTATGGACCACGAACTTGTCACCACCACTTCAAGAACTCTAAAAAACACAATATTTAAAAAAAAATCAAATAAGAAGGCCTTTAGAACTAATACTATGCAATTTTAATTGAATAAATCAACAAATATATATCAAAACTTAAGCACTACTAAATTGATAACTTTTTATTCAACAAATGAAAATACAAAATAAAACAAAGTTCTCCTATGATAAACACTTGAGACACGAGTATGGAAAGAATATTGTTTCCCCCCCAAAAAAAATAGGTGTGTACAAATTAAAGAAGCAAAGTCCAATATTTTGTTGAAAACCCCTTTGCCTTAATGATTTCCCTACATCTTCTTAACATTGAATCGACAAGATTTTGACAAACATCAATTGGAATCTTCCGCCAATCATCTTATAAAACTTCCCATAGGCATCATTATGAATTATTCTTTCTCTAATTTTTGGCTCCAAGTGTTCTCAAAGGTGCTCAATCGGAGTTAAGTCCAGCGATTAGGAACACCACTCCAGTATATGAACGCTTTTCTCTAAAAATCAATTTTTTACTAAACGGGATGAGGGCTTGGGGTCCATAAAAGCGGCATTTAATCTTCGGCATAGGGCAACAGGGTATTCTGTAATATGTAGCGGTAAATAAGTCGATCCATTTTCCCCGTTATTTTTATTATCGTGCCCGTCCCAGACCTGGAAAAGCATCCCCAGACCATGATACTGCCACCACCAAGCTTTACAGTAGATTTTTGTTACTTAATATCAATTTTTTTCTACAGGCATATATATATATATATATATATATATATATATATATATATATATATATATATATTTACATCATTCAGTAGATAGGTCCTCCTCATGTGGCGCATCTTTAGGTCATCCACCAGAAATAGTGAATATATATATAATTTTTTTCATGTATATAGTGTATTTTGTTATTCTTATTATAAATCCATTAAAATAATTAAAATAAATTTTTTTAATTTTCACATAAGCCCCTATCTTTACGTCCTCCAACGAAATCACGGTATGTATGTCACCCGGACGTATACTCCTTTTTCACAATCTAAGCGATACGTCCTCCAATATATAGTAATTTTATAGATTACAGTGGATCGCTGGCCCGACAATGTTGCCATTGTTTCAAAGACTTTTCATAAATACATATAAATCTGCGCTTCTAAATATAAATCAACAAGGTTACGAAGAATTTTCCGAAGTTGTCTCTGAAACAGAAAAAATATTAATCAATTCCTTCAAAAGAATTGTCATAAGGGGTAAAAGGGGACGGGGAGTTCCGGTGCTCATTAGTAAAGACGTTCAAGATTATTTAGAAATAGTTCTAAAATGTCGAGATAATATTCTCAAAAAACCCAGTAGTTATCTATTTGGAAATCCAAATACTGGGCAGCCATTTGTGGGTTATAAAGTTTTGAGAAAATATGCCACACTAAGTGGAGTTAAAAACGCTGACGCCCTCACATGTACTCGATTAGGAAAGCAAATGCTATGGCTACATTAACCCAGTTATTTAATATGAGTGAAAATGATATGGAGCAACTAACGTCTTTTATGGGTCACACCTTAGGAATCCACCGATCATCTTACAAACTACCTGATGATATTTACTAAATATCAAAAATATCCAAATTACTCATACTTATGGAAAAGGGGGAAGCCGGTTAGTTTAAGGGCAAAGGTTTAGATGAAATTGATTTGAATTTAGAAGAAAATTTGCTCGAAAATGGTGATTTAGGAAAAAAACTAGAGAAAAAGGAGGTTAATACAGAAGATCAAGATAGCGATCTTGAGTTGCAAGTTCAAAGAAATAATAACAAGGTAATAAAAAAGAAGCAAACAGAACAAAAAACATTGATAGATGGACAGAACAATAAAAGAAGATTGTTATAACGTACTTTAAAAATCATATAATGCAACATAGACCTCCCAGGAAAGCTGAATGTGATGAACTTATCTCAAAACATTCCGAACTATTAAAGAATAAAAACTGGCTAAAAATAAAAGTCTTTGTGCAAAATATTTATACAAAGAAATAAAAAGAGTTAAGCACTTATTTAAATATATACTTGTAAGTTTCCTTTTCCATTTTTGTGTTTAATGTTATTCAATATAATATGTTTCTGTTTTGTTTATTTTATATCAATAGTTATTCTTTTTTTTTTGCATATCAAGGACGTATCGACAGGTCTGTCCCAATTAATACTATAATATGATCAGTGGCGTAACTAAGAGTATATGCTCCTTCCCTCCGCAGACATTTGAATGCGCCCTACTATTTGACACCGGTTTTGATCCTTCGTATTTATTCATTTTCATCAAGGGACTTGAAGTCACCCTTGGATTGGCTGCGCCCTCCCCCCCCCCCACACCGCGGGGTCGTTATTTACGCCACTGAATATGGTTTATCTTACCAGCGTCGTAACTAAAGTCTGGCGGATCAACGATATTAAATTTTCATGCATTTTCAAAAAAATCTAATCAATAAATTTTAAACTTCTTTTTTGTTTTGGTTTAGAAAGCACAAGAAAATTCTAATTCAGGATTATGGAATCCATTATTATTGTAGTGCAACGTACAAAAGAATTAAAAATATCATTGTCGAAATATCAACTAAATTGAGATCTCTAGTGGTTTATTTAAATTGTTTCCGAAACTTTAAGCACATATGTAAGAAAAAATTATAGAATATTTTGACAAAATCTTGTACATCCTGTAAAATAATATTTTTAAAATTTTAATACAAAGATTATACAAATACATCCATTATCTCTGTTTGTTTTACTTGGTAGTTTTTTGAGTTAGCCAACCGCTTCGATATTTTATTCTTACTCTGTTTTCGTTTACATTTTTTTAGCGATAATCTTGGTTATTCGTGAAATAATCTGATTTTCAAAATATTTCCCAAATTACAAAAATTCTACGGTGTTACAGATCCGAGGTTAATTTTTGAGAGATTTTGTTACTATCCCAAACCTTCAGTTAAATAGGGCCAAAGCCGAAAAACAATTCTCCACATTTTTCTATTTAAATGAGAGTTTTAATGTCGGCATTAAAAATTAAAAAAATCGATTAACTGAAAAGCTACTCCACAACTTATTGCAAACATAAGCCGTCGTAATGGTTTTATAACTGATTTATAGTCGATTTATTTTTTTATTCCATTTCGAAAAGCCTAACAGAAAGGTACTTGAAGTGTCCAGCTCTGATTTTAATGAAATTTCAATATGTTGTAGACAGCACAAAAATAAGAGACACTTTTTTTTATCTGTGGAGATTCATTTTAATTTAAAATCTGCCCTTAAAATTCACCCTTAAAAACAGTATTTTTGAAATATCTCATGTTCTATTTTTTATAAGGGTAAACCATCTATTTGTGTACGTAATTTAATTCTAAAAATTACGAAATTTAATATAATTATTTGAAAATATTTTTTTCACGAATACTATAAGTCACTTAAGTTGACGGGTTTCGGTGTTTCTAAAAATAACTAGTAAAAGAGGGTGAGCCACCCCCATTTACTTTTTTTTCTTAAATCTGAAGTTCTAATTGAGATATCTTTACAAAACAAGATGAAAACTACTTGTTATTTGAAATGATGTTGAATTAACGTATTTTCAACCCCAAAAGTATCATCCCTTATTTTTTATAAGGGTACATCATGGTACACTATCTATTAGCGCGCGTAATTTAATTCTAAAAATTTCGATATTTAACTAAATTGTTTCAAAGTATTTTTTTCACGAATACCATAACTAACTTAAGTTGGCCTGTTTTGGGGTTTAAAAAATAAAGTAATAAAGAGGGTGACTCAAATACATTTTTTCAAATCTCAAATTCTAATTGAGGTATACCTACAAAACAAAGTGGATATTACTTTCTAGTTGTAGCGAGGTTACCCCATATTGCTTTAACCCCACATGTAGATCATTCCTTACTTTTCATGAGGATTAATCTTGTAATTCATTTATATAATTTAATTCTAAACATTACGAAATTAAACCAAATTAATTAACAATAAGTAATTTATGTTGACGTGTTTCGGGGTTTCCGAAAATATACTAGTAAAAGAGGGTAAGCAACCTCCAAATACTTTTTTAATATCTCCAGTTCTAATTAAGGTATCTCTACAAAACAAAATTAAAATCACTTCATATTCGAAATGATGTTAAACTATGGTATTTTTACTTCCAAGGAAATTATTTTTTATTTTCTATAAAAGTGAACCATCATTTCATATATATATTATTATTCTTAAAATTGTCAAATTTTTATTTAAATGAACGTTACAGAATTAGAAATCACTATTGGCCATGAATAATAATAACACTACGCAACAAATTTTAGTATATTGGTTGTATCTTGTATGAAAAGTGTTTGTTAATTTTGGGGCGCTGAATACAAAAATGACAATGAAATTAAAAACTTACTTGCAATTTTCAAGAACAAGCTTTTTAATAACCATACAAATATGTCACATGCATTCTTGCGGTTACATTGTTAATATATACGGACACATGGCATCACGTATCTCTAAAACTCGAACTAATATTAAGAAAATAAGTTTAGTTTCAGTTTAGTTGTCCAGTGTAATTTATAGACATGAATGCTTGATCAATAAAATAAGTTTATACTTTCTTATTAATTAGAAGAAAAAAAATCTGTAAGCTCTATAACGTTCATATCAACTGAAATTTGGCAATTTTAAGAATAAATATACATGTATAAAATAACATTCTTCGAATGATGTCCTTGGGGGGTGAAAATACTATAATTTAATTTCATTTGAAATAACAAGTAATTTCCATTTTGTTTCATAAAGTTATCTTAATTAGAACTTCAGATGCCAAAAAAGTATTTGGGGGTGTCTCACCCTCTTTTACTAGTTTATTTTTAGAAACCCCGAAACACCACAACCTAAGTGACTTAAAAATTTCGTAATTTTTACAATTAAATTACGTGCGCAAATATGGGATTTACTCTAATAAAAAGTAAGGGATGATATCCTTGGGCGAGAAAATACCATAGTTTAATATCATTTCGATTAACAAATAATTTTCATTTTGTTTTGAAGAATTATCTTAATTAGAAAATATTAAGAAATATATATTTCGGGGTGACTCACCCTCTTATACTAGTTTCTTTTTGGAAACCCCGCAAGATGTTAACTTTAGTTAATTATATTATTCGTGGAAAAAATATTTTCAAACAATTTCGTAATTTTTAGAATTAAATTACATGCGCATATTGATGGTTTATCCTTATAAAAAATAAGGAATGATATTCCTGGGCATGAAAATAATTTAACACCTCAACATCATTTTAAATAACGAGTAATTTCCATTTTGTTTTGTAAATATATCTCAATTAGAACTTCAAATTTAAGAAAAACAAGTATTTGGGGGTAGCTTCCCCTCTTTTACTAGTTATTTTTAGAAACCCTGAAACCCCTCAATTAAGTTACTTATGGTATTCGTGAATAAAATATTTTCAAACAATTATATTAAATTTTCGTAATTTTTAGAACTAAATTGCGGGCGCGAATACATGGTTTAATCCTATAAAAAATAAGGAATGATATCCTTGGGGATGAAACAATCCTAGTTTAACATCATTTCGAACAACAAATAATTTTCATTTTGTTTTGTAACGATATCTGACTTAGAAGCTCAGATATTTCAAAAATACCGTGTTTAGGGGTGGAATTTAAGGGCGGATTTAACCCAGTCAAAATGAATCTCCTCAGATAAAAAAATACGTGTTTCTTATTTTTATACCCTCTACAACATATTAGAGTTTCATTGTAATCGGAGTCGGACTCTTCAGATACCATCCTAATACGTCACACTCTAACGGTTGATTTTTGGAAGTGTTTTAATATTTCTAAAATAATCGAGATGAATACAGTGTTGCCATATTTTCGGAGGACCTATCTACCGCAAATAAGGTAAATCCTAGTATTCACGGAGGATATATCCGCTGCAATTTAGCTACAAATATACAGATGAAATATACTCACTAAGGTGGCGCCACTTTTTTTATGTCAAAATCCTGAACTAAAATATACAAAATATCAAAAAAAAAACGTTATAAGTCATCCTTCTGAAAATTTGTCAGGAGTATCAGGATAATCCATAAACTTGTTTTACATGAAAAGCGATAGGTCATCCATATACGGATGACCTATCGCACCGGGATGACCTATTAAATGCAAATTGTCTATTAGCGGAGGACCTACCTACAGCAGGATATATATATATATATATATATATATATATATATATATATATATATATATATATATGTTTATGCGGATTTCACGGATTCCTCCGTATGAGATGCAATAGCAGTGGATATATCCACATTATGCCGTTGTAGTGCTGAAATCACATTCAGCAAACGTACAACTATATGCAGCTCCGCGTATGAATGAAATAAAATGCGAACAGTAAATGCAAACTTCTCTCCATCATATCCTTTTTGTGTTAGAGGTTGCACAGTTAGAATAAATTGTTATAAAACGCAATTTATCCTATTCCACCACCATCGAGATGATGGCCTATCTGTACCACCATACCGAGAAGAAAGTCAAAACTTACCCTCCCCGCCACAGTGATACGGCAGAGATACATGTTTCGTCTCTACTAGACTCATCAGGGTACCGACATGCACCTGGCTGTGCAAAGGACAGATCGGAAGGAAGCATGCAAATACTGAACGCGGCTTCTCCGACCTCCCGCCGGATGGCGTATATATGTTTATGCGGATTTCACGGATTCCTCCGTATGAGATGCAATAGCAGTGGATATATCCACATTATGCCTTTGCACAGCCAGGTGCATGTCGGTACCCTGATGAGTCTAGTAGAGACGAAACATGTATCTCTGCCGTATCACTGTGGCGGGGAGGGTAAGTTTTGACTTTCTTCTCGGTATGGTGGTACAGGTAGGCCATCATCTCGATGGTGGTGGAATAGGATAAATTGCGTTTTATAACAATTTATTCTAACTGTGCAACCTCTAACACAAAAAGGATATGATGGAGAGAAGTTTGCATTTACTGTTCGCATTTTATTTCATTCATACGCGGAGCTGCATATAGTTGTACGTTTGCTGAATGTGATTTCAGCACTACAACGGCATAATGTGGATATATCCACTGCTATTGCATCTCATACGGAGGAATCCGTGAAATCCGCATAAACATATATACGCCATCCGGCGGGAGGTCGGAGAAGCCGCGTTCAGTATTTGCATGCTTCCTTCCGATCTGTCCTTTGCACAGCCAGATGCATGTCGGTACCCTGATGAGTCTAGTAGAGACGAAACATGTATCTCTGCCGTATCACTGTGGCGGGGAGGGTAAGTTTTGACTTTCTTCTCGGTATGGTGGTACAGGTAGGCCATCATCTCGATGGTGGTGGAATAGGATAAATTGCGTTTTATAACAATTTATTCTAACTGTGCAACCTCTAACACAGAAAGGATATGATGGAGAGAAGTTTGCATTTACTGTTCGCATTTTATTTCATATATATATATATATATATATATATATATATATATATATATATATATATATATATATATATATATATAGGCCTGTATATATATACCGGGCGTCAACGAATCGATTAGACAAGTCATAATTTCTAGAGTATTATGTGTATCAAAATGAGAATTGGTACAGGTAAATGGTACATCAAGGGGAGAGTTTTCGCATATTTTCCACTTTCCGGTCACTTCCGGTTTCACCGGAAATGGCCCCGGTTTTGAATTTTTAAATAGAACATCCTGTATATTTTAACATTTTTGGATTTCTGAGACAATTCTAGATCAGAACATGACATTTTAAAAACTGTTTACGTCTATTTCATTTTTTTAGGGCCACTTTTAAAATTGCATCTAGGTGGCCATGATCGGACGCAAACTAATCTAAGGGCATTAGGTGATGTCAAAAAAATACAGTCGCAAAGTTTTAGTTACTAGTATGAAAGACAGGAATAAGACAAGTTGACAAAATTACGTTTTCATTTCTAACTATTAATTTTCAAATTGCGACCCCTTTTTGACAACTACTTTTCGAAAAAAGCATTCTTTGACGAATCTAACGGTACTAATTTATTTGCGATTGGATTAGACATAAGAACAGAAATTAAATATTATGAAGCAAAATACTGGATAATTTATTTACTTATGACAAGTGCGCCATGGACAGCCATGATGCATAATAATTTGCAACTGTTTTTATCAAGTCTTCTTTGGAAAACAAAGCACTCACTTAAGTAGATAATGACAGTGACATACGAAAATTAAGAAACTTTTACGTCTGTTCTTAGAGCGTATGTCACTGTCATTATCTACTTAAGTGAGTGCTTTGTTTTCCAAAGAAGACTTGATAAAAACAGTTGTAAATTATTATGCATCATGGCTGTACATGGCGCACTTGTCATAAGTAAATAAATTATCGAGTATTTTGCTTAATAATATTTAATTTCTGTTCTTATGTCTAATCCAATCGCAAATAAATTAGTACCGTTAGATTCGTCAAAGAATGCTTTTTTCGAAAAGTAGTTGTCAAAAAGGGGTCGCCATGAAAATTAATAGATAGAAATGAAAACGTAATTTTGTCAACTTGTCTTATTCCTGTCTTTCATACTAGTAACAAAAACTTTGCGATTGTATTTTTTTGACATCACCTAAGGCCCTTAGATTAGTTTGCGTCCATCATGGCCACCTAGATGCAATTTTAAAAGTAGCTCTAAAAAAATGAAGGAGACGTAAAAAGTTTTTAAAATGTCATGTTCTGATCTAGAATTGTCTCAGAAATCCAAAAATGTTAAAATATACAGGGTGTTCCATTTAAAAATTCAAAACCGGGGCCGGAAAGTGAAAAATATGCGAAAACTCCCCTTCACATACCATTTACCTGTACCAATTCTCATTTTGATACACATAATACTCTAGAAATTATGACTTGTCTAATAGATTCGTTGACAACCGGTATATATATATATATATATATATATATATATATATATATATATATATATACAAAGAGAGAGAGAGAGAGAGACAACCATTAAAGATAGAACCTAACCGAAACGTCTTAAAAACAAACAAAAATAAGGGCAATGCTTATCCGACAACTACATTTTATCAATACAAAGGTAAACGTATTAACCTATCGTTTATCAGTCACTAGTAAAGAGCATTGTTTTAAATTGTTTTATAAAAAATACACTTTTAAATTTGAAATAAGCAATTTTTTGCAATCCGAGATGATTGATATGATTTATGATTTGAATGCGCTATTAGCGGAAAAGTTGTATCAACAGCAATTTTCCGAAAGATGAAAGAGAGACTTTTCAAAAACTTATGAAGCGTTTTCAAAGAACTAGCAGCATGGCATACAACAAAAATACTTGAAAAAAAAGATGCTCATACTGACGAAAATCAATTAAAAGTACTTTTAACAGTCACTGAAAATCCACATATTGGACAACGCTCGCATTCTCGAAAAGTTGGTGTTGAACGAAGGACGGTTCAGTGAATATTTAGAGATCACAAAATACACCTCCATCACATTTAATTATTTCAAGAATTGTTCACCGAAGATTATTAGAGAAGATTGAAGTTTTGTTTGTGGATTCAAATGAATAAAGAAATTTGACCGATTTGATGCTATTTTCAGAAGAGGCTACGTTTCGTAGAAACTGAAGTGTTAACAGATACAATTTCCAAACTAAATGGTTCTTAAACGTTTGGAGACGTATTGTCGGTAACCACGTTATTGGACCATACTTTTTTGAGCAAAGAATAATATGGGAAGTACACTTAGACTTTTTGCAAAACCATTTACCTGACCTATTGACTCAAGTGCCAAGAGCTCAACGAAAAATATGGTTTTTTTCATGATGGTGCCCCAGTTCATCAAACAAGGCCGATCATAACTTTTTTAAATGCCACATACTCGCATCGTTGGATCGGAAGGGGAGACCTGTTTTATCGACAGCTAGATTTCTAGTTTTAACTAAAATGAATTTTAGTATATGGGGGTTTGTTAAAAAATAAGTTTATTAAACATTGCCTAAAACACAGCAAGAAATCAGGGTCAGAATAAGAAATTGTTTTGAAGATATTAATATTAAAATGTGTCGCAATTTGCATGGTTAATTTGAGAAACGTATTGAACTGTGTATTCAAAAAGGTGGATGACATTTTGAACAACTAATTAGGTAGTATTTTTTTAATTAACTACTTTAAGTTTAATTAGGCGTGTATTTTGTAGATTTGTTCTTTAACCAGTTATTTTCGATGTAAGTAAATAATCAAACTTGTCTTTTTAAATGATTTGCATTGTCATTTACTAGAACAATGCTAGCAACAATCAAGGTTTTAAACTTTTTTTTGAACGAACAATTAATACAATTATCTATTGATTTCAGTATTAGATTCAAATCGATTATCTAATTTTATAAGTTAAATATTTCATAGAAAGTTTTCATGATGACTCTTTACTAGTGAAAGATAAACGGTATATATTATGTAGGTGTTTACTTCTTTCTTTTAATTCTGATGGCTAAATAGATATCAATATCAATTTTTATATACAATTAACAAAAATGAATATTCCAGGAATAGGTAAACTTTAAGAAAAGTGTTAAAGAAGCAATAACTCTACATTATAAAGTAGTTATATATAGTATGTTTCATTTAAAAAATCAAAGAAAAATTAATTAATCCATCCAATGGGCAAAATTCTGGCAGACACTGTGTAGGAAATAATTCCTTAGGCTCAATATTAGACCTTTAACAGAACAATTTATCTTTCTTAATGTCAGTACTTTAATTGCTGTAGATTGAAAGATATAGTGGATTATAAAGGATCGTGTTTTTTCGTGAATTATTTGAAAAAGTTGGCAATCTCGCAACAAAATTCAAAAGAAGATATTCCATTAAAAAATATTTTTTAGCCCCACGCTGTCATGAAACACCATGTATAATTGAATTGCTATTTATAATTTATGTGAACAATCTGTTTCAATTGGAGCTGAATGGAAAAGTTGGTTTCGCTGATGACGTCAGCTGTTTTTGCAGGCCAGGGAGTTGGTAGGATCCTAAATCAAGAATGGAAGAGGACATTGCTTTATTGAAAGATTGGTTTAGTTTTAATAGGTTAACCTGAAGTATTGAAAAACCAAAATATGTTCTCTTTTCCACTTATAAAAATAATTTACAACAGCTGGGAAACTTGAAGCCTGAAGGGGGTCAGATTCCAGTCACGGCAAATATCAAATACCTCGGGATCATAATTGATAACCAATTGAACTGGGGTACACACGTTAGGAGCCTGGTGAAAAAATTATAGGTTTTCTGCCAAAATTTCTGTACTTGAAGTACTTTTCACCCCTAAGGATATGAAAATTATATATTCTTCTTTAATACAAAGTCTTCTAACCTATGGAATACTAGCTTGGGGGTAGCTTCGGAGAGCCACATAAAATACTTAAATACTGTACTAAAATGTTTCATTAAAATCATGCAGGGTAGGAACAGGCTTTTTCCGATTGAAAACCATTTCCAGGAGTGCAACTTGTTGGATATGCGACAGTTATATTGTTTCGAAATTTACAAATACATATTTAAAAACAAAATTTCTCTTGAAATGACAACACATCAGATATATACAAGAAATAAATTAGCATATCCGACAGCTATGCAAAAAACTCATGGACAAAGAACAACGAAATATTTTGCAACACGTTTGTATAGTATGCTACCCGAAAAAATGAGATCACAAAAATATTCAATAAATCTAAAACAACGACCCAAAACTGGATATATGAGCGTGGCAGAAAAGTATTTAATAATTTTGTGAATTTGATATACTTAAGATAAATGAAATTAGTTACTCTTTTGAACTGTACGTTTTGGCTTCGTATTTGTTGACGTTAATTTTTAGTTGTGACATATTCTGAAATTGTGACATTTTTACCTGACTAAGAACTTTTTACTAGATAATGACTCTGTGTAATACTTGTATATTGTAATAAACTTTATTTAATCTTAAATCACATACAAGCATAAAAATGCTTCAGTGATTTTTTATTTCTAAACATTTTTATAGTTTCGTTGATTATTGTGGTAACTGTAATTTCTTTATATTTAATAAACGTTTTTTATAATTTGAATTTGAAATATTATTAGATTGTAGAAATTTTCATAATTTACAATTTTTATTTAGACATTTTTCCAAATTTTTTAAAATAAGGGAGATAGGGTACTTTGTCACACTATTACGCCATCCTGCATAACACTCAAATAACAATAAAATTACAAGCAAAATAAAATTGGACAACTACAAGATCTAACTTTCATGGTACTAGATCGGGTGTAGTAAATCTGGGTGTTTTTGTTTTTTGCAAATCTAGGCCATCGCATTCACTCTATAGGCAATTTAAGCCACTAAAAATAACGTAAATACATATTTTAGTTAAAAAAAAAGATATTTTATACTTACTTGAAAACTGTAGCTGAATCAACTTCGCCTTGTGAGATAAGTTTGACTCCATAGGCCATTCCTCCTGCATATGCTAAAAATTGGAGGCTTCTGGCAGATCCTGAAACATTATTTGAATTATATTTGTTTAATTATTTCTGGACGTTAATTTTTTCTGAACTTACCCAAAGTTATAGCTCGAAAGTGGGATCTCTTAAAAGATGTTGCTTTGCAATAAACAAGTTCTTTTATGTATGAATCGCAAAATACACTTTCACAGCCTAGAGCTTTCACAGTTCTTATATTGTCTATGGCTTCTACAGCGATCTGCAGATAAATATATTAACTTTTATTCTTATTACAAAATATTAACATGAGAGAGCTTTAATAGTAAAGTAGCGAGGGGTAAAAGAAATTTAGTTTTCTAATTATATGCGTTCCCGCACTTAATAACTAACCAGCAAGAGATTCCAGTCATTTACGTGAGAACAGAGTACAGATGCGACGAATATACGCTTACTATCCAGTATTCTGGCATTCTCATTAATATCTGGCCCAATACTGACCAAATACTTGTACAAATAAATAGAAAGGATGCACGAGGAGAGTAATGGGATGCAAGGAACAATTGACTGTTGACTCTGTCATTTGTAACCAGGCCTGTACCAACCGAAGAAACCTCTTTGCTCCCTACGTGGATTATAAGAGGGCCTACGACTCAGTGCCACATGAGTAGCTCACAACTATATTGAGAATGTATAGAATCGATAATCATTTTGATTCCTTTTTAGATCGCATCATAACTACCTGGAGAACTAGGATCCAATTGCAAGTGCCATCCAGCGAAACCATCGAAACTAACACAATTCCAATACGAAGGGGAATATTTCAGGGCGATTCACTTAGCCCATTGTGGTTCTACCTTGTAATGAACCCACTATCACGCCGTTTGAACTCCACCAAATACGGCTTTAGTATTAGAAATAACAACGAAGAGGTAGTAAGAGTGAATCATCTTCCATACATGGATGATCTTAAACTGGTGGCTGCTACCAGAAACTAGCTAGACTGACTGCTTAAAATTGTACAGGAGTTCTCCGGGGATATCGGAATGCAGTTTGGACTTGACAAGTAGCTCATTTTGAACATTGTTTAAGGTAAGATACAATCAGGAGCATATGAAATGCACAATGGTGAAACTATAGCTGCAATGAAAGTAGAACAAACATATAAATACCTAGGAATGAAACAGGCTAAAAGAATCAACATCGCACTATGAAAGCCGAATTGACAACCGAATTCGTCAGGAGAGTAAGGCGGATATTACGAACTAACCTAAATAGTAAAAATTTGTTTAAGGTGCTCAACTCGTACGCTTGCTCTACACTTAGCTACTTTTTTGGAATTCTACAATGGAGCAGGGCGAACATCTAAAACCTGCAAAGAAAAATAAAACATTCCTAACAAAAACACAAAAACATCACCCTCGGAGTGCTATTGAACGTATAATGCTTCCAAGACATCAAGGAGGAAGAAGATTAGTGGATATTCGTAAGCAGCTCGATGAATAAATAATAGACTTACGTTCACATTTCCATAGGTTAATGGACTCTTCCATGCTACATCGAGCAATATGCGAGGCAGATGATTCAATGTCGCTACAGCTGAGGGAACAGGATATTGCTTCTCACCACCAAACAGGCCAAGTTATAAACCTGACTACAGAAACCACTTCATGGACGGCATCCAAATGAAGTCAATCAGGGCAATGCTGACAACTCAGCGTCGAACTACTGGCTGATTTCAGGACATATATTTCCCGAAACGGAGGGCTTCTTGTTAGCTATCCAAGACCAGGTTATTCCGACGAAGAACTATTGGAAGTTCATCATCAGAGATCCCTCATTAGAAAATGACCAATATATGGCTGTCGAGCATCAGAGACAATCCAGCACCGAGTATAACAAAGACACGATAAGATACTCCACCAAGAGTTAGCAGATAAGTTAAAACTATTGCAGGTAGGAAAAGTGCCTTATTACAAATAGAATCTGGAACCTATTCCTAAGAACAACCAGTTCAAGTTATATTGGGACCGAACGGTTCTGACAGATCAGACAATTGCGCATAATAGGCCAGACATTATACTAACAGATAAAATTTCTGGGCGAACTACACTAATCGACATTGCTGTACCTAACAACAACAACCAAAGGCCAAAATAGAACGAGAAGATCGCTTTAAATTAAAAGATGCAATTACAGAGATTTGAAGGTGCAAATCCAAAGACAATGAGCAATGAACAGCGTTCACATGATTCCCATAATTTTACCAACAACTGGAATGATTCCAAAGAACCTTCTGGGGAACATCAAGAAACTGGACCTTGGTGAGCATCTGTATAAACCGATTGAGGAAGTTCGTAGGATATACAGGAGACCACATCACCTAAGACATGATAACATGGAAAGGGTGCCCACAGAGCTTCATACTTTTGGTATCTTTGTATATTTGGTATGAGTTAATATTTCGTGGAGGGAGTGCGAAGCTGTTTGGCTTGAAATGATAACTAATTTAATAACTAAAGTCAATTATTGGTAAATTATGGTGAAATAAATTTTTCAGCGTTTGTCTACATAATTGTACTTTTCTTTATATACACATCAAACGTGCTGTTCTTAGAAACAGCCGCTCATTGTATATGCTGCTATAGGAAGATGAAATATTAACAAATTCAAATTCAAAAAAAGTCACGAAAAGTTACATCTGTCATTATCTTTAAAGTTAAAGCGCCTTCCTAACTTAGCTCTTAGTGAAAACTGTATGTTCAGTAAGTATTCTAAGAACACTTTCTTCTATTCCCAGTTTTTTTATCAACATGACAACATGATATATCACTTCGTAGAAGACTAGAGCTGATTATTTTGGTTATCTTGTCGAACCGTTTGGTCTATTTTTCCATTAGTTTTCGCTCAATAAATTAGTAAACAAAGCAATTACTCACCGCTCCCGATACTGCGGCCAACACACGCTTGTAGCATGCACTATGGTGACAAGTTGCGCTCTAGCCTTAAGCCTTGCCGGTTATCTCGTAGTATCAGACAAATTATTATCCGTTTTATCTCAACAATCGAACTAGGAGTTAAGCTTTCTGTGATGTTACGGAAAAAGTGATTTTACTCGAAATTTAATTCCGCATCTGAATAAGAAATTAAATGTACTAGTACATCATTTAACATTTGAATTGACAGTATGATTGAATTTTCTATCTTGTTTAATGAAAAAATTAATTTTTAAAAAATTTCGTTTATACCTTTGCTGATTTTTCTAATAATTTTTGTGTGAAATTAGCCTCTTTGTTTATAGATTTTCGTTCATATGATATTGAAAAGAACACCAATGGGAAGAAAACTCCGGCTATTAGCGTTAGCCTCCACTCAAAATAGAAACCTATTACTGTTGAAAGGAGGAAAGTAGACACTGAGTTCATAATCAAACCAATTCTTGCACCACCAGCCTGAAATTTAAAAAAAAAAAACATTTCTGAAATCATTTTAATATTTATTATTTCATTTCACACTTATGTTTAAAAAAATCAACCTCTCAATCTAACTCCATAAATAGTTCAATAACTAATATACAGGGTGTCCCACCGGGAAACAATTCGATGTATATATGAAAAACTATATATAGGAAAATTTTGAAAACTTTAGTCTAAGTGTTTTTGACATATTTAAGTTCAATGAATAAAAGAATGAAAAAGGGTTGGTGATACTAGATCATCGATGTCTAGGCCTCCATTGGGCCCTTTATATCCCACCATATCTGCAAGTTATTCGAGGCCGATCGCCTTTGCGAATCCAAGCAGTCTCGTTAGTTGAACTTGCCTAACTGCTTCCGATAACAAAATTGTATCTTTGAAATATCTCTGTCTCAGTCTGTTGAATATTAGGCACTCTCTGAGGAGATGATCAATAGTTTCATCCTCCTACAAACACCATCAACGTCGGGTCGTCTTCGACACCGATTCTATGAAGATGGCCCCTGAAGTGACAATGTCTTGTCAACAATCCCTCAACAATTCGCAGTTCTTTCCTTCCTAAGGAGAGCCGAGCACTAGGACCAGTTATATGTTCCTTAGCACTTCTCATTCCAGAAACTCCTCTCCACGATTCAATAAATTTGGTTTCCAGCAACGATCTTAATTCCCTTTTGCCAATAGCAATTGGGACAGGTAATATTGGTTGCGGTCTGACTGTGCAGCTTTTCCTTGTCATACCATTTAGTACATCCTTGCACTCAGACACCAGTCGCGAAGTTACGACACTGGACTTCAGTGCCAATATCGCAGCCTTACTGCCTGAGCATGAGTGAAAATTGTCGCACATTGTCCGAGAGGGTAGTGCTCTCTGACGCCTGTGCTTCTGCCGAATACTCCGACTCCAGCTCTTTCATCTTGTCGAGATCCATCAGTATACCACCAGGATCCATTTTTCAGAAGATTTTGTTCTCTCTCCCAATGCTCTCTACTTGGCATAAGTAACTCCAGGGAAAGGTTGGGTTTTAAAAGCGGCGTCATGTAATTTATCCGTATGGAGAGTAATGGACACCTCTCCACTGCGCTTTCCCAGACACCTGAGTAGCCGCCCGTTCCAATTCCAAGATGTCCCAGGCAACTGAGACGATAAGCAGTCTTTAAGGCCCCGTTCTCTATGCATAAGTGAAGAGGAGGCAGGTTCACAAGGACTTCCATTGCCCTGGTGGGAGCATCTTCATCGCACTCAATATTCCCACACAAGTCATTTTCTGAACTTCGTCAAGTTGAAGAATGTGTTTGCGCTTTGTTGTCCTTCGCCACCATACAATAGCGGCGTACGTTATCATGGGGCGGATCACCATAGTGTATATCCAAAATACCACTTTAGGTGTCAGTCTTCATGTACACCCAAAGGCTCGTTTACAAACCCAGAAAATACATATGGCTTTCTTGGATCGAGCCTCAATATAATCATTCCAGCTCAGTCGTGAGTCCAGAATTACTCCCAGGTATTTAACTGTCACCTTAAGTTGAAGAGTCCTTCCCACCAATGTAATTGTGGGAAGTCTCCCCATTTTCCTCTTTTTTGTAAAGAGTACCATCTCGGTTTAGTCCGGATTTATTCCTAGGCCCTCCCTGCGGCACCATCGTTCCGTGGTCCGGACAGCCCGCATCATTGGCCCCTCCAGGTCCCAGACGTGGCGACCAGGGCACAAAATGACTTGGTCATCAGCATAGGCCTGTGTATACAAACCGACATCATTCAGTTCACTCAACAGGCTGTCCACCACAAGGCTCCACAGCAAAGGCGATAGCACTCCTTCCTGTGGACAGTCCCTAGTTGACAGTGCTTTAACATATTTAAGTTTTTATGTCAAAAATGACGTTTGCAATGATTATCAATTTTTCCTATAAGGAAGCCTTTTTTATTTCATTTGGGTTAGATTTCTTGTTTGTTAGATTTTTATAATATTTTGATAACTAGTAACACAGGATATTCAAAAAAATTAAATAAAAAAACCTCAAAATTCAATTTTTTTTTTAAATAAAAACTCCCAAATTTTCCAATTTTATCTTATTTAGCATTAAAGAAAAGGGTAAATTTGTGGAAAGTTGTCTATGCCGAAAATTTTTAATTTTCGAAATATTGACAATTTAATATTTCTATAGGGCGATTTTGCTACGGATTAAGTTCAGTTATACTCTTAGTTGGATATGATATTTTACTCATAGTTAGCTATAACAGCATTGGAAAACAATCATGTGCTAATGAAATGTATGAAGCAGTCACTTATCATTTAATAATTGTTAATAATCATGCCGGGGCGCTTAAATTATACAAACGAAAATTATTTAAACTTTATTTTATCTCTTTTAATTTTTGTTTTGATTATGTATGAAGAATGTAATAAATTTATATCAAGAATATGTGATACATTTACCATTCGTTATTCGCAAAGACAGAAGCCATCACTGTACTGTTAAATAAATTATCGAAAATTTTAAGATCTTTGTATATGTCAAAAAAAAAGTGAACACTTAATTTAGGAAAAAAAAACTTTATAGAACTCTAGATTTTAAAAAATATATATTTCTTCAGTAAATGTTCGAACTGTCGTTCATGAACTTCCAGACAATTTTTGCATCTAAGAAGCACCTGTTCATAGATTGCTTTTTTTATTGACTCGAGGCTTAAATTGCAAATTCATTCCTGAGTTGCTCCATGCAATCTTTCATAATCGTTATACGAGTTAATAATAATAAATTTGAATTTTTTTTATAACCTAAATAAAAAATCGAGCGCTGAAAGGTCTGGGAACTGAGGAGGCCAAAGGAAAAGACCATGATTGGCTATCCATCAATCATAAAAAGAATTTAAAAAAAATTATCTATTAGGAGATGCGCCAACAAGCTGATAAAACCGGATTCTATGAACAATGAGTGGCAAACTGTCTAACTAGTTGTTTTCAGAATTTATGTAAAATGTTCAAGTAGCCTTCACCTAAAAGTTTATAAGCACATTTTATATATAAAATAATTCAAAAACGTCTAACTTAAGATTTAATTTTTCTTGATAAAATGTTAATGCCACGATGCCATCATTTATTATTGCACAATAAACATTAAACTGCCAGGATTATTAAAAATTTGCTCTCTAAATACATAAATATAAATCACTCCAATAATGGGAACTGTGTCGATTAAAAACAGAATTTTTTGTTAACTTCTTCTGTCCAAACGATAATGTCTAGAAAAGAATTGTTTCCTTACGTCTAAGTTATGAAAAATTCAAAGAACACCACTCGTTTTAAATAAAATTTATATTTGCGTAATCATGGCTCTAATGCAGCTTATCTTACATGCATTGCTGGATATGCAGCGAAATATCCCAAAATAACAATTTCAATATTCTTATTATTTCTTTGCACTATTACCTTGACGGGTCCAACATTCTCAAATTTTCGATCATTTATTTAACAGCACATTGTGATGCTTCTGTTTTGGCGGGTCTTGAGAGGCAAATGTGTCACATGTTGTTGATTAACTTTCTCACATTCTCCATAAATAATAAATAAGTTTTGCAAATCATGGTTCTTGGGTCTAGACCGTGTCAAATTAGAATTATTATACGCCGTTTCGACTTCGATGGCATGAGGCATCTTCAGGGATCTTTGCTTCACGAGATTAGAACACTGAATGAGTATCGAGGAGTAACAGCCCAGTATTTATACACGACTGCTGCTCAGCGAACCATGATCAAGCGTTGCAATCGATTTCCACGTGTAATGTAGACTGTAACCCGCATCTCTATTAATATTATTTTGATATTTACAAATTTCGATTGATTCTCTAATTTTACGTCTAAAGAAACCAGGTACTGATACTAGCACCTTAGTTTCTTTTACATTAAAAGTGTGACCTGAGCAATGCTGGTGTTTAGCTACTGCAGATTGTACAATTTGTTTCCTTTTTATATATCTTTCATGTTCCTTAAGCCTGTTTCACCTACATACACTTTACCACAAGGGCACGGTATCTAGTAAACGCCTTCTGTTTGAAAAGGAATTGCATCCTTTGGAGACATAGTCCAATTTTCTTACATGTGTTGAATATTATCCGTATATTTGATTTTCGGAGCAATCTGGCAATCTTGTCGGTGGTTCTGTGTATGTAAGGTAATACAACACTGTCCATAGGACTTTCATTTATGACATTTTGTTGAGGAGTTGGGTTTTATATTTGTTAATAGAACGTCTTATATCTTCAGCGCAATATCCGTTGCCTCTCAGTTATTCTGTTTCTGATTTCAGTGACTGTTCGTCACATATTAAAAGTGCTCTATGAATGAAAGAGTTTATGACGGATTGTTTTTGAGAAGGATGATGGTGTGATATTGCACTGGGATATTGATTTATCTGTGTTGATTTTCTATACACAGAATGTCCTAATTTGCCATCTTTTCTTTATACTAGTACATCAAGAAAGGGAAGGGACCATTTGATTCAGTTTTCATATGCTTTATGCTAGGGTGAAGGAGTTTATCTGTGCCATGCGGCCAAACTACGAACGTGTTATCTGCATATCTGTACCAAAATTTAGGTTTTAGAGGAGCAGAGGACAAGGCGTTTTCTTCGAATGCTTCCAAACAGATGTTAGCTACCACAGGTAATAGCGGAGATCCCATGGCTGCTCTCGAAGTTTGCTCGTAGAAAGATCCTTGAAAAGTAAAATTAGTGGAATTCAGACATGCTTTAATTAACTCTAGTAGGGTGGAGTCCATGTTGTTGTTTCGTAATATGTCAGATATTAGGGAAACTGAATCATCTATAGAAACATTTGTGTACAGAGATTCTACATCAAAACTGACCAATATGGCTTTTTAATATTTGTACAAAGTGTCCAGAGTTTTTAACAGATATTTACCTATATTGTAGGTTTGTGAGTCTATTGCGCTGACAATGGGACGTAGAGGTACATTTTCTTTATGTATTTTAGGCAGTCCTAGAGGCATGGAATCTTCGAGCTGCTTGGTTTAACGGCTTTCTTTTCTTCTGGAGTGAGGCTGGAAGCGTTAATTAGAGATGTGAGGTTCCTTTCGATTTTATTTGTTGGATCCGTCCGAATGACTTTTTATGTATTGTCCAAGAGCTGCTCTATTTTTTCAGTATATTTGTCCTCATCCATAACAACAGTCTCATTTTTTTCATCAGCTGTGAGAACTAAGATGGTGTTGTTCTCGTTCAGATTTTTAATAGCCTTCCTTTCCGCTGATGTGATATTTGATCTAGTTGGCTGTGAGTGTTTTATGATCTTCACTGTTTCATATCGAATCATGTCTGCATGCTCTGGAGAAAATTTTCTAATGGAAGCTTCGACACTAGAAATTATTTCTTCCACTGGTATGCACCTTGGAGCGATAGCGAAGTTCTGTGCTTTAGATAATATAGTTTTCTCTGCTTCGGTAAGTTGTATACTTGGCAAATTGATGACTGTGTTCGTTGGTGCGTTTACTGTATTATTCTTCTTCTTCTTCTACCTTCTATAATAGGTCCCTGACCTGTTCCTTTTTAGATTTTCCTCATTCTGGACTTTAATTATCGCTCCACCTTTTCCGTGGTCGACCTCTACTGCGTGTACCACTAGGCGATTTCTCGTGCGATCCTTACCAGTCTATCATCTGTCATTCGGCTTATGTGTTTGTTCCATTGTGTCTTACGTTGTAGGACCCACTCATTAATGCAGTCTGTGTTGCATGATTGCCTGATGTTATCGCTTCTTTCTCTGTCTAGTAGCGTTTTTCCTGTTATTCGTCAAAGTATTCTCATTTCTGTAGTCTCCAATAGTTGTTTCGTTTTTGTCGTTTCTGGCCGTGTTTCTGAGGTGTATGTCATAATAGGTCTAATTATGGTTTTGTAGATCCGAACCTTTGTTTCTTGTTGTAAGTGTTTGTTTTGCCAGATCACGTCATTGAGCATTATTGTTGCTCAAAATTCCTTCGAATTTTCTTTTTTGCTTAATAATGACTTGTTGACGGATTCTTTCTGCTTGGGCGTACGTGATTTTATCCAGCGTTGCAAATTTGTCCTGTTTAATTAGAGATAATAATCTGAGATGTAATTTATAGAGATTACGGGCGTTTGTATCCAAATCACAACGAATTGCCTTGATCCTTTCTCTGACGAGGGCCGTGCTTGCATGCTTGTTGATATTCTTGGCACTTTTGGAGGTTATGTGGTCTTTTATCTGCAACGATTTTGGTATTACATTTTCGTCACGACATCTTAGAAGAAAAGGTAACTGGCATATCATCATCTTGCTGCTGCGAAGAGCGCCAAAGGTTTTGGCATCTTCTTTGATATCCTCCCTATAGAGGTTCGCTAATACCGGGCTGTTGCTCCTCGATAGTCATTCAGTGTTCTAATCTCGTGAAGTAAAGATCCCTGAAGATGTCTCGTGCAATCTTAGGCGAAACGTCGGATAATAATTCCAATTTGACACGGTCTAAACCCAAGAACCATGATTTTCAACTTGATCAAAGCCGTGAAAACTTCCGTTCTTTATAAGTTTAAATAATATTTGCTAAGTTTGTATAATTTAAGCGCCCGGCATGATTATTAATAACTTTTAAATAGTTGCAGCTTCATATATTTCTTTAGCATTTGATTGTTGTTCAATGCCGTCATAGCCAGCTATGAGTAAAACGTCATAGCCAACTAAAATTATAACTGAACTAAAAATCCGCATATACACCATATACAAATATTAAATTGGAAATATTTCGAAAACTAAACATTTTCGGCATAGACAACTTTATACAAACTTACACTTATTTTTAATGCTAAATAAATTAAAATAAAAATTTTGGGGATTTCTGTTTAAAAAAATTGACTTTTGACGATTCTAATAATTTAATTTGTAATGTTATGTTTTGAACACCCTGTATTATTGGTTATCAAAATATTATAAAAATCTAATAAAACAGACAGTTTTCAACAAGGAATCTAACCCAAATTAAATAAAAAAGGCCTTTTTTATAAGAAAAATTGAGAATTATTTTAGGGTATGCACACGTCATAAAATAAAAACTTAAATATGTCAAAAACTCTTAGACTTAGATATAAGATATAATACTTAAAATGTGGCTAGAATCTTGTGCACAATGCAAAAATGTAAATAATGTAAATATATATGGGCAGTTCCTCTTAAAATAAGTAAGTTAACACCTACTTCCGGTATAACCGGAAGTGACACCTTTCGGAAAATATTTTGGCGGGGTTACCCCATCGATATTAGTATACTCTTAAATTTTCAAAATTTTCCTATATTCAATATATATATATATATATATATATATATATATATATATATATAGGTCGTATTGTTTCCAGGTAGGACACCCTGTATAGGTGAAGCATAAAAGTTTCAAAGAACAACAAAATTTAAAAAGATTTGCTCTTTTATCCTTGAGTATCTTATTATTGTGATTTGTGTAAACTACTACTTGTTTTATTACTATATGTATACTTACACCTTGGACACTTGCTGCATCACCAGAAAGTTGGGCACATAAGGCACCGACTCCATTTTCTTTTTTGTCAAACCAACCCATTTCTTGCTTTAGCATTGTCGCGAACATGTTATTTCTTAATCTATACGTCAATTTCTCTCCTGCATACCCAAAGCCGAATATCTGTGAGAATAAATGTTCTATAAATATTTGATCGTGGTGGTAATTTATTTTAAAAATATAATTTCACAATATCTCGTTTCTTGAAGAATAGTTGGTTATAGTAATACAATAATCAGAAATAATATAGAACAGCGACAAAGAATGACACTTTTTATGCGTAAAAAGCCAATAACTACATATTTATTGATATAAATCAAAATAATTTTCTGACTGCATTAATCTAACGTTAGTATTCTATATCACTCATTTTACTTTTAACTTTAAATTTATTTAAATACAAGTCTGTATGGTTTGTTACCTGAAAGAACATAGCTACTCCAGATGCTAGTCCCAAATATAAAAAGTTCAAGCAAAAGAAATTTGTTGTACTTCTAAGAACTACAGTATCAGGAAGAGACAACACCTAAAATTATATATATTTTTTAAGTATAGCAATGTTGTTTTATATATTATTCAATTTAAAATTCAATGCCAAATATATTCGAACATAAAGACTGATTTTCTTGCCTTATAACATAGCACGACGTGAAATTTTTATATCCATCCATTTCTTGCAAATTTTGGCCGCTGAATTTGAACCCGGCCTTCGAATTGCTCCATCACATCAAGTTTTTTTAAAAATCCCAACGTAAAAGTGTTAAAAAGAGATTTTGGCTTATATTTAAGGTTATGTATCATCGCGCCATTTTTTTTTTCAAAAAACTATTTATAGCATCTCAAAGTATACGTTATACCATTGACGAATTATACTAAGACGGCTCATTCTTATGGGAGGATTGGAAGCGCTAAGTATTAAAACTCGGTCATTGATAAAAGGTAGTTTTTACTATAAGTAGTAAAACGGCAAGGAATGATTTATATGCAGTGTTGCCGTATTGGATAGTTAATCTAAACTACGGGTACTAGTTTTTTTAACCCTTGGTTTATTATATTTCTTTAAGTTTACAAAGGGAACGTTGTAATGATCAAAACTTTCAGTAAAACTTCACTACGCTGCGGCAACTATACATTTAAATCGATAAAAAGGTGGAGCTTACCCCTCTTACTCGGTAGGAAGAGCTATGCAGAATTGCCACGTATTCAACATAAATCCGAAAATTTAAATCTTTTATACTTGTTTCTAACAAAAGCATGTATATCACATTAAAATACTGATATCTAATCATTGACAATGTTGTAAATTGCTTTTTATGAATGAGACGGCGTACCAGTTTGCATACCGTTTAGGAGCCTCAAAATTATAGCACAGGATAGGAGTTCTTGGTATATTTCTTCTATGGTTATACTCTTTCAAATGCCGCTGAGTTTACTTAAATATCTTTCTTTTTCTTGGAGATATTCAATATTCAAAATTCCAAATTCCATGAATTTTTCAAGTTTTGGAAACCTTCACCTTTCGTGCGTGTTTTAAGCGATAATTTTGATAAACCATGGATGTTTTAAGACTATTAAAGCATCGCTCAATTCAAATTTGTCATTAGTTTTGCAAAATAAATTTGTTTAAACAAATTTTTGCAAAATTCATTATTTTTTAAACAAATGCTTCCACTGCATTTTACTAAAATAAATATGTTTAAAGAAATTGTTATCGTTATTATGATATATTTCGTTATAAACAAAGTATTAAATAACAAATTTTGCAATATAAATATAAGCTGTTTAACGATATGCATTTGTAGACTTTGTATTTGTAAAATATGGCTTTGTTAATTCTGGATATGCATTCTTAATTATTTTCTAATGATCGTTTGAAGTTTTCTAAATTGTAAAATTAATTGTTTATAATTTGGTTTGCAATAAAATATATCGCAATGCCGATAATGACTCCTTTAAACGTATTTATTTTTGTAAAATGCAATAAAAACATTTATTTCAAAAATAATGAATTTTGCAATAATTTGTTTAAATAAATTATTTAAACAAATTTATTTTGCAAAACTAATGATAAATTTGGATTTAGCGATGCTTTGGTAGTCATAAAACATCCATGGTTTATCAGAATTTTCGCTTAAAAGCTTATTGTCCACGAAAGGTGAAGGTTTCCAAAACTTGAAAAATTCATGCAATTTGAAATTTTCAAAATTAATTATCTCAAAGGAAAGAAAAATATTTGTACAAACTCAACGGCATTTGAAAGAGTAAGACATACTTTAAGATGAAATGTATAGTCTTTTAGAAAAAAAAATGTTGCGATGATACATAATCTCCAATATTGGCCAAAATCGCCTTTTTTGCACATTTAGGTTAGGATTTTTAAAAAAACCTGATATGATGAAGCAATTCTAAGACCGAATTCAAATTTATCGACCCAAAATATACAAGAAATGATTATTCTTATTCAATATGCAAATTTCACGTCATGTGTTACCAAAAAACAAATTTCTAATACCAGTGAAATATTTTCTTGTTCAATACTTAGTGCCTATCAATGTGAAATTTATGTTATTTTAATTATAATAGTTTGAAAAAGTCTAAATTATTGATAAACATATTAAAAATGATTTCTCAAAATTTGACTTACGAAATGTTATATATGAAGAATAAATATAATTATTTACTGGTCATTAAAATGAAAATTTTTTTTTCGTTATCATATACTATACTATTTATTTGTACTATACCGATATATATTTCAAAGTATATAAAAAATTAGATATTTAAAAAAACGAATTATTTCTGTATTACCTAATTTACATAACACTGTGTCATATATAAAGGGTGTTGTTTTATAGAGGTATAGAACTTTAAGTTGGCAACACTTTTTTAACTGGCGGCCATTTTGTCAGCTGTCAAGTGATTTATGTTTAGTTTGGTTTGGCATTTCAACATGAATAGACTGACGCCTGAACCATGCTTCCAAATTGTGCAAATTTATTTTGAAAATCATGGTTCTGTTCAAAATACGTATCGCGCACTACGTCCATTTTACGGTCAACATAATCGTTCATAAGAGCAATTAATTCGATTAACTATGGAACGTTTTCGCGCCATGTTTATTCTAAATGATAATACGCATCCACAGAGACGTCGTACAGTGCGTACAGAAGAAGTCATTGCTGCTGTAGAGCGTAGCGTAGAGGAAGACCTGAATCAGTCTATCCGCCATCGTGCACAGGAATTGGATGTGTCCATTCACTTTATGGAAGATTTCGCGGAAAGATCTTGGTTTGCGTGCTTACAAAATCCAACTCGTGCAAGAATTGAAGCCACACGATCACCTAGCAAGGCGTAGATTCGGTGAATGGGCCCAAAACAAGATTGCCGTTGATCCCGATTTTCATAAGCGAATTTAGTTAAGCGATGAAGGTCACTTTTGTTTGAATGGATACGTCAATAAACAAAACTACCGTATTTGGAGTGATGATAATCCTCAAGTGTATGTTGAGACACCGTTACATCCAGAAAAACTGACTGTTTGGTGTGCTTTATGGGCTGGTGGAATCATTGATCCGTACTTCTTTAAAAACGATGCTGGTCAGAACGTTACAGTCAATGGTGACCGCTATAGAGCCATGATTACTGACTTTTTCGTTCATCAATTGAACAACCATGATGTGTAGGAGCTGTAATTTCAACAAGACGGCGCAACATGTCATACAGCTCGTGCCATAATTAATTTATTGAAGGAAATGTTTGGTAACCGCATATTTTTACGTTTCGGACCCGTGAATTGGCCTCCAAGATCGTGCGACTTAACGCCGCTAGACTATTTTCTGTGGGGATATGTGAAGTCGCTAGTCTACGCCGATAAGCTCGAAACGATTGATCACTTGGTGGACAACATTCGCCGCGTTATTGTCGATATACGGCCACAAATGTTGGAAAAAGTCATCGAAAATTGGACCTCCAGATTAGACTACGTCCAAGCCAGAAGTCATATTTAAATTATAATGCCAGAAGGTTATCTTTCGAATAAAGTAAATTCCATGTCAATTTAAAAAATTCATCTTTGTTTTATTCCATTTAAAAGTTCTATACCTCTATAAAAAACACTCTTTTTATCTATCTAGTATTTCGAAGTACGATTGCGGCTACATGATTATATCGATAAAAAATTTGATTGGCGAAATATTAATAGAACTAAAGGGGATATACTTTAAAAATAGTTTATCTTATACAGTGTCCAAAAAAGCGTGGCGTATAATTTTTATATGTTTTAATTGTAACGACCCATAGTTTTATCGATGTTAAAATCTCATTAAACCTTCTCTTCAACAATAATTTTTTTTGTTGTCTTTAAATGGAATTTTTCCAAATTATTAAATATTTAAATTTTGATAACTATGCCACCGTTCTATTTCTTAAATGGGACATCGGGCGGTCCCAAGTAGCACTACTCTTTATATAGCATTTTACAGGTGTTCGCTAAGGCTCATTCCCTTGATATTAAGCAAAATATCCTTCGGTACCAAACCGGTTGTTGGTAGAATTATAGAGATCATCCAGACGCAACTCATTCCCATTCTTTTCATATTGTACCTCCAGTCTCTGTATATGACGATTTTCTCGTTGTACTTTTCTCTTAGATTGCTGTTAGGAGTGCCGACTTCTGTTAGTGTTACTCACTAGGATGCTTTATCTACTAAAATAAGATCTGGTCTGTTATGTGCAACTACATGATCCGTAAGCACATTTCGACCCCAATACAGCTTAAACTCGTTGTTCTCCAGTATAGGCGGGCGGAATTCATAGTATGACACTTTCTCTACCTGCAACAGTTTAAATTTATCTACTAACTTTTGATGGATGATCTTGACAGCTGAATTCTGTCTCTGCTTGTACTTCGATGTGGCAAATATTTGGCATCTTCCAGTGACGTGCTAGATTCTCTGATGTTCGACATCCATATTAGCATTGATCCTTCTAGATCGAGGAGTCTGTGATTGTGCATTTTGGGTGGTTTCTCGTTGGGAAAATCTAATCTTGAATAGCTGGAAGGAAGCTCCGGTTTTAGAAAACATTTGCCCTGATGTCAATCAGTAGTTCGATACTAATTTATGAACATTTTCCCGGTGAACATCATTTGGAAATAGTCCCTAAAAGGGTTTCTGAAATCAAGCTTGAAGCTTCTCTTCGTCTGATTGGTGATGAGAGATCAGTTCATGATCCATCAACGATAGCAGTGTTGAATCATCTGTCTCACGTATTGTCTGGTGTAGTACATAAGACCCTGCTTGCCTTTAAAAATATGAGCATAGATTTGTTAGTTGTTGATCCAATTGGAATATCCACCAATTTTCTTCTTCCATGGTAACTTAGTAGCATTATCGTTTCGGTAGTTACGAAAACGATATTTATATACCTTTGTCAAAATTATTCTGACTTACCTCTACAGACTTTCTATGCCCGTCCTGCCTCATTTTGCGATTCCAAAGTGCAGAATACACAGAGGTATTGAGTGTCTTAAACTCTTTCAGTCGGTTCGCAGTACCTGCTTCACCCATAGCATCAACACATTAGAGAATTCGATCTATATACTATGTTGATCCATTCTATGTACCTGTCTCATACCCAAACTACTGCATCTAAAATGCTCCTGATTGTATATTTCCTATAGTTGTGTTTAAAATGCGACTCTTATCAAGACCGGGCAGCATTCCTCTATACCCGGAGAACTTCTCCATAATTTTGAGCATTGATGTCAGCTGATTTCTGGTAGCAGTCATCAATTTAAGATTCATATACAGAAGATGACTTAGTCGTACCACCTTTTCACGATTGTTCGTAATGCTAAAGCCGCATCTGGTGGAATTTAAACGACATAATAGTGGGTTTATGGCAAGGAAAAGCCATAGTAAGCTTAATGAATCATCTTGAAATATTCCCCTTCGTATTGGGATTGTGTCTACGTTGATATAACTACTAGAAGGTGTTTGCATTTGGATCCTAGTTCTGCAAGTTGACATAAGGACATAATATGTACATCGACTCTATATATTCCCCATATAGCTATCTGCATGGTACTGAGTCGAATGCTTTTTGGTAGTCCAGGTAAACGGCGAAGAGCTTCCTTCGGTTGGTATTAGCCTGATTGCAGCTGACTGAATTAATAATAAACTTGCAATCTATTGTGCCTCTGACACATTCTTTTTACTGGATCGCAATGATGTTGTATATATTACTTTTTATTCTTATTGTTATTATTAATATTTATTTTTTTACTAGAAAAACTACAAAAAAGAATTATATTGAGCTGCAAATCACATATTATACTTCATATAAAAAACAATAATTAGGTTTTATCTCCGTAAAAGTCTCAACGCATAGGTACAAATAGGCCATTCTTTGTTTAATATAAATTTCTAAAATAATTGTTGGAGTTAAAGGAAAACATATTGATATCAGTTTGAAGACAAATATATAATCCATCAATACATTTTACTAGATACTGAATATTCTATTTAAGAAGTATGAATAAACATTTTAATAACAATTTTGGACACACAGTATAAAAAATTTTGAGAAAAAATTATTACAAAACTCTACAGAAAAGTAAAGAATGGATATTAAAATTTAATCAAAATACTAATTTTGGACAAAAAATATTTAAAAACTTAATAATTTGGTAACGTCGCATTCTAAGCAAAAACATTTTTGGGTTACAGGTAAAAAAGAATTAAAAATTTTGCGCCATCATTTTTTGGGACACCCTCTATAAACTGAGTTTTACCTTACCGACTAACAAATTTTACATCGATTACTAAATAGACATCCTTTTCATTTACTAGTTGATGTAACTAATCAAAAAATTAATATTGGTGTTTATTAAAACAATATAAAACGTTTGCACTTTAAATAACAATAATGCAAATATTTTTCCTAACTATAAATTGTAAACAATGCTTTAACACGGTATTTACCTACTACTCATTCATGAAGATATTTATTATCCCTAGAATGAATATGTACATACTTCTTACACTAAAATTTAGTCAGTAGAAACTATTGAGTATTAAAAACTTTTAAGTTCGGTCTGTTTTTAAGGGCAATAAATTGAAAACAACCCCGTATAGTTTTAAAATATAAATAAAATATTCTTACCCCCAATATGTCACCAAATATCAATCCATAAAGCGGTAAAGACGCACCATTCATTAAAGAGGCTAAACAACCTGTAAGTATAGCCAACCATTCGGGTTTGTTAACCTTCAATATTTTCAAAAATATATTAGTTTTATCGCCATCATCTTTTTTCTTTTCCTAAAATGGTGTTAAATAATTAAATATGATTTTTAATGTATTATATCATCATGTTGAGTTTTTCAGTAAATAACTAGTATTAAATTAAAAATTAAAGATACGTAATAAGGTCTAAAAATTCTGGCGTAAATTGGAAAATAATTAGTCAATCAAAATTATGTTTTTATTATTTTTCAACCCCATTAATTTTAAAATAGTTTTCTTTTAATTTTAAGAATAAATGATAATAATACTTCGGACCAAATCAGGACTAGACGGTGAATTGTAGATTGTAGATTGTGTGCGGATCGTTAAGACTTTTCTTGCCACTCTACAGCAATTCGACCCATAAACTTTCAATATAAATCTAATATAAATCCAAGATATTTAGACTTTTCACAAAGTCCATGATTTTTCTAGAGGTAAGTGTTTTATTTTTTCTGGCATCACGGTGATGTATTCCTGAAATTTAAGCATTTTAGCGGCGCGATTGCAGAAACGGCAAAATTTTTCGCATGTTGAGATAAGTCATATTATTCCACCTTAATTGCATCTGATTATATTTTTAGCCCCATTGCTACTCTTTCGTTTGGTTTTTTCGTATGCTTCTGGCCGAAGAACGAAGTTTTCGCACCATCTTTTGCGAGGCTGTCCGCTTCTTTAGTTTTTTTTTTATTTCCTTGTACCCTGGCACCCACATCAAGGTTACCCTGTTGTTCTTTGCCAATCGGTTTAGGGCGAAATCAACTTAGATTCACAGATATTCGACCTGAAAGCTTTCAGCGCTACTTGACTATCTGATGTATGTATGTAAATTCGAGTAGTCGTCGGCATAAATTTGAACTGCGTATATTTCTGCTTTTAATATAGTGGGAGTATTTGTTATGGATTTTGCAACCCCAAAGCCTAGGCCTCATATTCTCACAACAATCCCCTCTTTAATCTTGGATCTATGAGTAAACCATGCTCCTAAATCCTCCTTTAGTCAAGGTAATTCCTTTCCGTTTGGTTCTATTTGAATTATATCAGGAATCTTCATATGCCCAACAAAGTTTCCAGGTTTTAGGTTTCCTTTTTAAAGCAGCTTAAGGGCGTTTATTGCTGCGGCCCTCATCACAGCTATGGGCAATAGTCTTCCGTGATCTCTACATAGGTTAATCTGTTAATGTTTTGCAGCTTTTCTTGGGCTGTTGCTTCTATAACCATAAGATTATTCTTGTCCTCAAACCTCAGATTCAACCAAATATTCTCCGACATGTCGAGCTTGCGGTTTTTGAATATATTCCAGATCAGTTTTTGGTATATTATTATCTCTTTGGAGAAGCTCAGTATTGATGAATAGTTGAATTCAGTGAGGCTACATTCTCGGAGAAACATTTTACTTATTTTTCTTCTTTAATAGCCGTAAGTCACAAGGCCCATCTTACACTAATGTTATTCGTACACTGCATTTTTGAAAGACCACTTTTTTCTAATAATTATGTCACCTCTAGTTGTATGTCATTCAATACCTACATCTTCTTACACTAATTTGATATTTTTATTAGTAATCGTCTTAGATATCCAGCCAGGTATATTATCTTACAATGCAATATAAGGGCGAAGGGTATCACTACATGATACTAGATTTTAAACATGTTGTAGTTTTAGTCAACAATTTATGTTTACTAAATGATCTCTCTACCATATAATCCAACTAAATAATATAACTTTTAGTTAGTTACTAAATAAATCAATTTGAACATTAAACTTTCATATTGTTTAGTGATTCTTCCATTGTTGGTAGCCGAGAAATTGTGACACTTGCTACATAAATTATACAATTAAAAAAAAGAGACATTTTCGAAAAAGTACGAAAGAGTTAATAGAGCTTAAAAATTTGGTCCCCAAGATGTTAAGAGAGTAACATAAAAGAGAAAATAATTGTTTTGTTGTGTTAACTATAAAAAAGAATGGCATGACTCAAATCAGCTTTTTCCTTGTTGTGTGATAAACTATTCCCTTGAAAACACATTTGTGATACTTATAAAAAATCTAATACAGTTCTTTTAATTTCCCTCACCAGATATCAAGAGAGTGGTACAAAGGAGGGACTTGAAATATCGAATTATTTACCATCCAGTTACAATAAGAACTTTTAGTCTCCTTATAATATCAAAAAGAATCATTTCCAAGTTTATGTTCATATATATATATATATATATATATATATATATATATATATATATATATATATATATATACATATATATTCATATTTATATTACACTTCATGTGAAATCTGACACACTGTATAACGCATCACCAAAAGTAACTATTTAATATTTTATTTCAAGGCTTTGGGTAAAGTAATTAAAAAATTTTCATTCCCATTCTTAATGCGATAACGCTGAAACAAATATTTACCTCAGCAATTTCATCTTCTTCAGTTTCTCCAGCTTCATAGGACTTACATGAAATACTTTTACTTTTCATCAGTTTGTTCTTGTTGTCATCTAAAATAAATTATAGTTAATACGCTGTGCTGATTCTGCAGTTGGTTCCTTGCGAAATATTTTTTAAATACTTCTTAATAAAACACAGTTTGCTTTTTCATGTTTCAGCAGTTTAACTCCACATAAGCTTCGCCTTGTGAGAGTACATTTAATACTAGAGTTAAAAATGTTTTTTAACATTTATATATACCGTATATTTTGTTGTCTATTCTAAAGGAACAAATTTAATTACTGCAAATTTAAGATGTCAAACATTTATCTATAATTGAAGAAAGTTTTGTTGGTCATTGGTAGTCAGATATGAATAATTTTTAAAAGATTTTTTTATTTCGAGTTGTTCTGGTCAATTTAATTTTCTGCTTTTATTTTCCATATTGAGTAGTGTAATGTTATTTAAAGCTACGAAATTGTTATGATCTATACAGTGTTGATACATTCCTGAATTTTTTTATAATATTTAAAATTACGATTGTATGTAGTCTAGTTTTTATATTTCTACCCCTTTGACTTATGCATATAACATCACAATTCACACAATTAATTTGTGTGAAATTAAATAAAATACTACAACTCAATCAAAATGGCTTTTAACATCAGAGAGGAACGTTTATGTCTTTTCTTATTAACAATGATCAGAATCTTCTATCAAAATAATGCTTCAGTTTCTATATTTAATTTTAAAATTAATGCTTTTTCAATCATTGACTATTTTGTTAAGTCAGTATTTTCATTAATAAAGAAAGTTTGAAAATTCTGAAGATAACCAGGTATATACTTCATGGCCCTGGGGATTCGCCTGAATTATTTTAGTCTAAAAAATTATTCAGACTTTTTCAATCTGTCGTAGCTTTTTTCGATGAGACTGGGCAGGAACACTTTTTATTTGAGAAAATGTATTTTTTCGTGCCAAATTCTCCCCTATAACAAACATGACACTTTTGATCCTGCGTCATCCCTAAAAACGCTAAAAACACGTCCTTTGTTATATATGTAATTCTCCTTTCTGGCAGAGAATGTGAAAAATATATGTAGAAACAGTTTATTTCCTGCAAATATCGCTCTGGTCCTCTCTCTCCATACGCGTTTCGATTACCTCATGATCTCGTCAGTGGAGCTGTATCGAACCGAGAGCAACATTAGCAGGAAATAACTGATATATGAATCATAAATTTCAAGGTATGTCGACAGGATATTACACCTGCCGTCTACCAACTTCGATGTCAGACTGAAAAATATCGCCAGTCGAACGACATCTATGAATCAACGGAGTAACGTGAAATTTTTAAACAATCAAAATTTCAGTAAGAAATAAAGAAATCTTTCTGTCGTATTTAAATAATTGGTTATATATGTAATTCTCCTTTCAGGCAGAGAATATGAAAAATATATATACAAACAGTTTATTTCCTGCAAATATCGCTCTGATCCTCTCACCATACGCGTTTCGATCACCTCATGATCTCGTCAGTGGAGCTGTATCCGACCGAGAGCAACATTAGCGGGAAATAACTGATATATGAACCATAAATTTCAAGGTATGTCGGCAGGATATTACACCGGCAGTCGACCAACTTCGATGTCAAACTGAAAAATATCGCCAGTCGAACGACATACCTATTTTTAATTTATTAATTTATGGTTCATATATCAGTTATTTCCTTCTAATGTTGCTCTCGGTCCAATACAGCTCCACTGACGAGATTATGAGGTGATCGAAACGCATATGGAGAGAGGACCAGAGCGATATTTGCGGGAAATAAACTGTTTGTACATATATTTTTCATATTCTCTGCTTGAAAGGAGAATTACATATATAACAAACTATTTACATACGGCAGAAAGATTTCTTTATTTCTTACTGAAATTTTGATTGTTTAATACGTTCTTTGTCGAATTTTATCATTTTTACCATTTTTTTTTATTGTTTTTATCCAGTCACGAGAGGTAACTAAGACAATAAATTTTGCTGGATACATTGTTTTTGTTAAAATAAAATAAATTCGTAATATTGTAGAAGAAATATTTATCGAGTTTTTACATTACAATATGACGATATTTATTTTAATTCAAAAATAACGATCTAATGGGCATCTGAATAAAGGTGTATTTATAACTTAAATAGTATGATAATGATCTTAAATACTACAACTGAGAACCCGGAAAGCAGTATCAACAAGCCACTCAACCAAGCCTAGTAGGGCAGAGCAGGGATATGCGCCCTCTGATCTACTAGCGAGAAACAAACTATTTGGAAAACGTAGAAACAAAATATTACTTCTTAGAACACTTTACTTTGCACAACTTTGATTCCGGAAACTTCTTTGTGGGATTTTAAGTTTTTTGAGAAAAAAATTAAAAATGACTTTTTGATTCAATGAAAATCGATGCATATTTTATATCAATTTTGGCTCAATCATGATTTGCCAAAATTATTTTATTCCCCAATCTCTAAAGATACCAATGGCGTAAGAAAAATTACTATAGCGTTTTTAACTACGACCAAGTTAAAATATTTATAAATGAGCAACGGAGCCCGTGCTTTTCGCAATTCAAATGAAAAAGATCAGTAACGAACTTTGGATTTTTTGAAATTCAACAAGCAGTATTAATTTGGATGGATTAACAAAGTTTTTCCCAAAAAGGTAAATTTCTTAAATCAAAAATGGACGGCGCAGTTGAGTCGCCGATGAGCTCGCGCTCGGAGCTCGTTTGCTCGATGTGCGGATATCCATAGTTTGTTCATTTTTTTACCATATTATATTTTTTCATTTTTGGCTCTCCTGATTCATGATGGTGATGTTTCTTGCATTTTATATTGCTGTATTGACAAAATGCTTTCTAAAATACCTAAATAAATATTCACGTATGTAAGGTTTTCCTATACATTTACTATCAATCATATTCGCATATTATTAATTTACTCAATAATTTGACAATGTACTGTCATACTTAATAACACAAACAATAATTTATTTACTTCACAGAAGAAGTATGCTTTTTGGTTTGAACTTTTGTTTTTCTTGTTTCCTTTTGCGATTTTTCAGCATCAGCGACATCTTCCCTTTTTCTAGTTTCTTTCTATCGTAATTGACACGTTTGACATTTATATGCCTTAAAATAATTTTTCTCTTTGTTGCTCAAAAAATCTTGCAAAGCCTTTAGGTTTTTAATTTTATATTTAGTTACACCCGAAGATTCCGGTTCCGAAACCTTTTTAAAATCATCTATTTCTGTATGAAACTTTAATTCAAAGCATTCAACAAAAACAATTTATTTTACTTTCGTATGCTATTTAGTATGTACGAAGATATATCAGATGCCAAACGAAGAGAAAAAGCTCACCATGTCTTACTACTTGGCGACTTCAATGCTAAGATAGGAAAGAAGAAAAAAGACGACTCAGAACATATAGAAAATTATGGCCTCGACGAGAGAAACGCAAGAGGTGAGATGCTACTCAACTACCTGAAAAGTGAAAATCTCTACTGCCTCACTACTTTTTGCAAGAAACCTCCTCAGCGAAAATGGTCGTGGAAAAGCCCGGACAATAAAACTAAAAATGAAACAGATTTCGTGATCTGCAACAAGAAAGAAATATTTGTAGACGTCTCAGTCTTAAACACATTTAATACCGGCAGTGATCATAGGCAAGACTTCTCATAAACCTCAAACAGGAAAGATATAAGCTGATCCGCTCACACTCAACTCCCGCAGCTAAAGGACTATACACACGATAAAACGAATACCAATACGAAATAGCGAAAAGTTTGAAATCGACTAGTACTCTGGAACAACATAACATCAATGAAATGATAGATAATTTCCAAACTACTATAAAAACATCAATGAAAAAAGTATGTGGAAGATTAAGGAAAACTACAGACAAGAAACTCAGTGCAAATACATTACAGATGATGGAAAGACGAAGGATGACGGAGAGAGACCCAGAGAATTTTAAACAACTAAATAAAAATATCAAGAAAGAAGTAAGGAAAGACATTAGAACGTTCAAAACAAAATTAATATACGAAACAATAGAAAAAAACGCAAATATGAAAGTTTTGAGATCAGGTCTCTCAAGGGGACGAACCAAAATAACAAAATTAAAGAACAGAGAAGCGGTGACAATAACACATGTAGATGATATCATAAAGGCTATGGAAGCATTCTATGCGGACTTATACTCCTCGATCAATACGGATCCAGATCCAACAAAAACAGTAAAACAAATAAAAAATGTAGGATCAGAAGATTTGCCGAAGATATCGTTAGATGAAATAAAAAGAGCACTAAAACAAATGAAGGATGGAAAATGTGCGGGCGAGGATCAAATTACAACTGAGATGTTAAAGATGGGTGGATACAGTCTTGAAAAAGCGATACAAACACTGATGAATAAATGCTTATACGAAGGTAGAGTACCAGAACAATGGTATAACGCACAAGTCGTACTTCTCTTCAAAAAAACGGACACAACAAATATAGAAAACTACCGTCCTATCAGTTTATTAAACCACCTATATAAACTATTCACCCGCATATTGACAAATCGCCTGACTGAAAAGCTTGACTATTACCAGCCTGTGGAGCAAGCGGGCTTTCGACGTGGATTTAGTACGATAGATCATATCCAAGCCCTATGCACAGTCCTAGAAAAAACCTAGGAATATAACATTCCTATACACCTGGCATTTGTAGATTTTCACAAGGCCTTTGACTCTATAGAAACATGGGCGATCTTGAAATCATTAATAATGCTAAAATTGACTCCAGGTATACCACTATCATACAAAACATATATAAAAACGCAACTATACAGGTTAAAATCGATGAAAACACAAAAACCGAAAAAATAAATGTTATGAGAGGTGTGCGTCAGGGAGACATCTCTCCGAAACTATTTAAGCTAGCTTTGGAAGATGTCTTTAAAAAACTAAATTGGGATGAGAAAGGTTTGAGAGTCGACGGTTCTTATCTTAGTCATCTTCGTTTCGCCGACGATGTTGTTGTCATGTCTAGCAACCCAAAAGAGCTAAAACAAATGCTTCAAGATTTCAATGAAGAGGCGAGAAAAGTGGGACTTAAGATGAACTTGGGGAAAACTAAGTTAATGAGCCCTGACGCAAATGTACAAATAGAGACTCAAAATGAAATCATAGAGAATGTCCAAGAGTACATCTATTTAGGCCATGTCATGAAACTGGGCAAAGAAAATCAAACGGCGGAAATAACAAGGAGAATAGGGCTGACATGGGCTGTCTTTGGAGAGTTGCAGTACGTATTAAGAGATAGAAACACACCAATCAACCTTAAACGGAAAGTGTATAACACGTGTGTCTTGCCTGTTGCTACTTACAACATGGAAACGATACCACTAACCAAACAAAACTAAAATAGGCTCCGAGTCACTCAACGCTCCATGGAGAGACAAATGTTAGGAATCTCGTTACGGGATAAAATACGAAATCAAGTAATAAGATCAAGAACCAAAGTAGTTGACGTCATTGAACGCATATCACGACTAAAGTGGCAATGGGCGGGGCAAATAGCTAGACAACAGCCCGATAGGTGGACGAGTAAATTACTGCAATGGTTTGCTGGAAAAGACTGGCTCCAGGAAGCGAGAGACAGATCCCAGTGAAGGACCATTGGAGAGGCTTATGTGCGGGCGATGTTTATATTTGGACCCAGTGGCTTCTGAATTTGAAAAATATGTCATCAAAGTTATTTACATGCAGCAAAATCAAGCATACCGAGACTATATAATGCGGCACATGAAAATAATAAATAAACTATAGATATTTGTGCGTCAAGTGAACAATTGCCGAACACGAGCTCATCGACAGCTGAACTGAGTGACTCGAACGCTTTTTTATAAAAAGGAGCTGCGACTTCAATCTTTGATTCAAAAAATTTTCGTTTCGAGAAGAACTTCCTCAAACTATTGCTTTGTCGAATTTAAAAAAATCAAAAGTTGGTCACTGAGGAGTTTTATTTGAAACTCGCAAAGCCCGAACTACGTTATGCCTTTATAAACATTTTAATTTTGCCATAATTAAAAACGATACAACAATTTTTCTTACATTAACGCTGATTGAGTTATTGTGAGTTGAACATATTCGGCGCTGGCGTGCAGTGGGGCATTTTTCGCGTTTCGGCCAAAAAATTTTATTCTACCTATATAATAAAGTACGGCTTTCCCAGTCAGCAGAAATTGAAGTTGAAGTAATATCCGACACATTTTAATGCTGCTTTTTATATTTTTATCGTCTCTAGTACCTTTGGTTTAGGGTCAAATATGCCAATTTTCATGAAAGTGACAAAATTTCAATAAATTCCAGAACGCTTAGTAAACGATATATTTATCGAAAATCATCATAAAAAATACACCAACTCTTTGTTTCTTGTAAATGGACAAAACAAGATATAAAGAAGAATTACAAATTTAATGAAAGATGCGAATGTAACTGCATTCCAGGTTAGGTTATAAATATCAAAATGGCTCCAATCACTGATTGTGAGTGACTTTTAAATTATGAATTACCAGCAGTAACTTAACAATAACAATATTATGAAAACTTTTAATGATCCAAACTTTAATTGGGTTTCTCTAAAAAAGCTTCTTTTTATAACGAGAAATTTCTGGTATTCTTACTTTCACTATTTAGTTCTGTATATCCTTGAGAATTTATCATATTATAATAGACCCCTTTGGATTCAATAAGTCTCTGATGCGATCCTTCTTCAACTATGTTTCCCTTGTCAAAAACTATTATTCTGTTGGCATTTCTTATTGTAGACAATCTATGGGCTACTACGATTTTCGTACATTCTCCACTTATCTGTAACAAACATAACAATTCTATCAATACATCTTAGTAGCTCAGACTTCTATTAAAAATAAGATCTTTATAATTATGTATATATAATGTTTTAAAAGAATAGTTATTATCATAAGAAATCGACATCTATTAACACTATACAGAAATAGTAAAAAACGCTAAGTGCGAAATCATGGAAGGGGGAGCAAAAACAAATACTAGCGTAAGCTGTAGATAATTGAAGTATTTTGGGGCGATATTTTGTACTTTTGAAGTGTCAAATATACATATCAATTTTATTTTTTTTCAATAATTAAAAACAATATAACGAACAAGAGGAGTTGCTGTGTTGTTAACTGAAAAATAGCAATCTAAATTTTATAAATTTCCAGAACCAAAATGGAAATTAACTAAAAGAAATTGATATTGTTAAGGAGGCGAGTAAATCACGTGTTAGAAGTTTTTTTAAGTAATAAAATACACAGTACAATATATCTCTTTGCTTTAATAGCCATCCAGGGTAAGTACACCAATATATAAAAAATTTTATTCCACGTTAATATTTAATGTTAGTTAACCTAAATTTCATTGAGTTTTATAAATTCTTTTATTGATTATACTTATTTTTTAAGCTAAAGAAATATAATTATATTAAATTATTTTTTTCACTTTTTTATCAACCCATATACTTTTATTAAAACCAAAAAAAAATTATTGGAAATTTCCAATATATTCTACTGTCATTATAGGCAAATATCGCCCTTTTGTTCATTAATTAGTTGGCGGTGCTGTTACGCACGCTGCTATTTTTTTATTTAGAGAGATGTGCGTACATTTCAGTTTTTTAAAGGTGTTGTTTTGTGATTTTAATTTTTTACGGAAATGTATTTTATCAATACTGATGTTAATTAATTTTAATATTTTAAAATAATTGTCAATTGAAGTCTGTCTCTAATTGTAGATTGTAAATAATACTTAATCTAAAAGCAAATAATAAAAAAATGTTTCTGAAGGAGCCTGTCATGACAGGCGAAACGTTAAACAAATTTTTTATTTCATAATATTTAGAAGTAAAAACCTATACCTAAAAAATTAAAAAATTTTATATATATATATATATATATATATATATATATATATATATATATATATATATATATATATATATATATATATATATATATATATGTATATATATATATATATATATATATATATATATATATATATATATATATATATATATATATATATTACCACAGGAAGAATAAATCAATTATCGTGCTTGGACCTGAAATCAGTTTTATTACTTTTGTGTCGTTTAAATGTTAATCCTACCCTGGATATGTAATTAAAACCAAAGAAATAAGTGCGGAGGGAGGCCTTAACATGTAGTATATGCAAATACCATTAAAATATATTAAAATATTAAACGAAAAAATAATCAAGTAAAATCACTATAATGGAATATATCGTTTGACAACATGTACAAAGAATTAAAATAGCTACTGTTTTTCCTGATTACAACAAGAAATTATTTAAATACTAGCAAAATGAATAAAATGGCATTCAGGTTTTTTTCCAGTGGTTATCTTATTCTTTTCATTATAGAAAGACCTAGAATAGATTGACTAACTGTTTTTATATAAAAAATAATTGAGTATCTGGCATAGAATGGCTAACACCCTTTACAGACGAAGACGACCGAAACCTTCGAACTTTAGGTAATGAAATTGACAGAGTGTACAACCGAAATAGGTACTAAAGGGGAGTTCGGGGTGTAAAGGTCTAGGATGTTCTTAAAGAAATAATAAGCTTTAGTTACGATCTAGGATTCATTAGATTAGATAGTAGGTTTGGAGAATAATTTCTTAGAAAATTACATGTCGTGTATATCTGCTACTAATGAAGGTTTTGTTATATTTTTTCATCTATTTTTGGGAAAGAAAGAGATTATCCAGTTTTATTTCTCTTGGTAAAAGGCCAACTCTAGTACCATTTGTTTAAACAATTTAAATAGCTAATTTTCGTGTTTTCATTCTTTCCTTAGTTCATATTTTAAAAAACTGTTTATACGTTTTATCTTCTAAATTGGGTTTTAAATTTTAATTAATAGAACGACCAATAAGTGCAATTGTGTTAGTTACTTTAAATTACTTATTCGTTGTTAGTTGTAAATTTCTCATTGTATATAATTCTGTTATCTATTTGCTTTTGTTAATAGATTTAAGTGTTTTAAGAAACTTGTTTTGTTTAATTTATTAAAAACCTTCACGCGAACAAATTTATGGGCGGGCTCTGGCGAAAGCTTCAAATCAAGAGACGTTATCTGACCTGCTAATTAGCAGCTTTACCCGAGTCTTGAAGTCCTGAATTTTGGTATTGCTAAGCCTTAAATAACCTGTAGTTGCTTGACACTGAATCTACAAAATACTAAGAGGAACAACCAAACATCCAGTGGGCCTTTATCTTTGTGATAATTATTTATAGGATTTTAAAATAGCTACAAATTAATATGTCACAGCAGGAGATTGTAAACCTACCGACCTTACGCTACCAAAGTATACCATCAAAGGCTGTCATATTTTATTTTTTAAGAACCAAAAACGAAAAACATTCTGAGACACCTTTTATTTGGGGATCTAACTTTGTTTACAAAAATTTGTCGTTTATCACTTTTGCCCTACAATATTTTTTAAAAATTGCTTATTTTGCTGTGAAAATATGAAATTTTAATTAAAATTAGTTAAACGGTTTTCAAGTAACAACCATATAAAAATAACGATGAAAATTATATTAAACAATTTAGTGTATTTTCTTTGGCTAATTATATAATTTTAATGTTAAAGAAAAATATTAGGAATAAGTAGTTTCCAGTTGTTTCAATTCGATGTAAGAAGGTTTTTTTTAGGCAGCTTAATAATACGATTTGTTATTAAATATAATAAACGAAACAACAGAAAAGTAAAAAAAAAAAGATTTGTGCCGTTAGGAAAAAAATATAATAAAGCAGATCCATCCTTTCTTTAATTTATTACTTACAGCATCTAAAGCAGCTTGTACTTCTAATTCATTGGCAGTATCCAAAGCAGATGTGGCTTCGTCCAAAATCAACAAATTAGGTTCTTTAATTAAAGCTCTAGCTATTGCTATTCTTTGCTTTTGACCTCCAGATAGCTGTGCTCCCCTTTCTCCTATTATTGTTTGGTAACCATGGGGCAAATTCGAAATAAATCTATGTGCATTAGCTCTCTTTGCTGCCTTAACTAAAAAAAATATTTTTAAGAGCAATCCCTCTAAGAAAAATAAAGCCTCCTTTCAAGAAATTAAAGGAAAGAATATATCAAACAGTTTATTTCCTGCAAATACAACTCTGGTTTGTTCTCCATACGCATTTCGACCACATAACAGTCTCGTCAGTGGAGCCGAATTAAACCAAAAACACATCCGCAGGAAACAACTGTTCGAGATATGTCGGCAGGATACTAATTCCTTTTAATGTCAGATTGTAAAATATCGCCAGTCAAACGACATCTATACATCTACCGGAGTAATGCGAAAATTAAGAATTTAGGAAGAAATAAATATTTTAATTATTTCTTACTGAAATCTCAGTTTATAAAAATAAAGCCTGATTAGACATTATATTGAATTTTCAATAATCTTGTTTAGAGTATTTCAAACATGATTATATTTTAATGCTCTAAAAATTATGTTTGGTTTGTAATATAGAATTTGTAAATATCTACTTTAATTTTCTAGCATAAAAAGTCATTTCAAGGGAAGCCGAATCCTACAATGCTGGATTATATTTGGATCTGTTTAGAGATACTCATAGAGTTCTTAAGAAGCATTATTATCTACTAAAAATTATAATAGTAAATCTAGATTTATTAAAAAGTTATAAAGAAGCATTAATTTTTGCTAGTTGGTACTTCGCGCCTCAAATTAATAAAATATATAGAGGAGAAAAAGTCATAACATGGCCAGTGTACGGGTATAGTGCTATTTTCGAATATAAATATATATATATATATATATATATATATATATATATATATATATATATATATATATATATATATATATATATATATATATAAATTAATAAATGCTCTCAGTCCTATCTAATAGATGTTTAGAGACTGGACAAATACCAACTTCATGGAACAATGCCCTAATAATAATCATGCATAAGAGAGGCGATCTCACCGACCTAAAAAACTACCGTCCAATCAGTCTCCTCTCCCACATGTACAAACTATTTATAAAAATAATAACAACACGATTGACTCCCAAATTAGATTTCTACCAACCTAGAAAACACGCAGGTTTCATATCCGGTTATGGTACAAACGACCACTTGTTAGTTATGAAAACGCTCATAGAAAAAACAGTGAAGTACAACAAACCACTGGTCTTAATATTTGTGGACTACGAGAAAGCGTTCGATTCAGCGGACCAAAACAAAATATTTGCTGCACTAGCTGATGATAGAGTCGACCACAGATATGCAGCTTTAATTAAGAACATATATAATAGCGCAACAGCAAGTGTGAAAGTCCATTCCAAAATAACATCTACATTTAGAATGGAACGTGGCGTACGACAAGGTAATAACATCTCACCAAAACTATTTACAATACTGCTAGAATACATGTTTAAAAAAATAGGTTGGGGGAACATGGGAATCAATATAGATGATGAACGATTAAACTACCTACGCTTTGCTGACGATATCGTGTTAATTTCTGACAATCGAGTATGTAACATCTTATAAATATTTGGGCCATGAATTAAGAATAAACCGAGATAACCAGACCTGCGAAATTCAAAGACGCATAACACTAGCATGGGCGGCGTTCGGCAAGCTGAGAAAGGACATAGTTAAAAGCAATATACCGATTTGCTTGAAAAGAAAGGTTTATGAACAGTGTGTGCTCCCTGTGCTCCCGTATGTTGCAGAAACTTTAACACTCACTAAGAAAAGTTGAGGAAAAATTAGAGAGACTCAGCGAGCCATGGAGAGGTCGATGTTGGGAATAACACTGAGAGATAAAGTTCCAAATGTAATTATTAGAACTAGAACAGGGATCAAGGATGTTATAGAAAGTATAATACATATGAAATGAAAATAGGCCAGACATGTGGCGAGAATGGAAGACGCTAGGTAGACTAAACGCATTATATAGTGGCGTCCTAGGTTCCAGGCATTTAGAAGTAGGGGCAGACCTCCAACACGGTGGACTGATGATATCAAAAGAATCGCAACAATCTGGATTCAATCAGCATAAGATCGGGAACATTGGAAACGATTGAGGGAGGCCTATGTTCAGCAGTGGACGCCACAGGCTGTGTGATGATGATGATATATATAATCGAAAATTTTCGGGTATCCCGTGTATGTGCTGAGTCTTCCTCAGGACTCTAAGGCAGCTACCTTACAATCCTGAGAAGGAGTCAGCACATACACAGGATACCCGAAAACCTTCCATTACATGTTACACCCGTGAGAACATTATATTTTATTATCTTTCTTCAAATAAAAGTAAAAGATCTGTAAAATAAATTAAAGTTACTTACTGATTTCTTCCATGTCGGCAGTAAGTTTACCATAGCGGATGTTGTCAGCTATGGTTGTTGCAAATAAAGTAGGTTCTTGACTTACTACCCCTACATTTTGCCTCAAGTAGCTTAAGTTAATATCTTTTAAGTTAACTCCATCAATTGTAATCTAGAAGTAACACATTTAAGCGTTAAAAGATAAAATAAGAATATTAATATAAATAGCAAAAAATTGAAAAATGCAATCAAAACTGATTTAGGAAAAAGATATTTAATTTAAATACTTACAACACCTGAGGTTGGATCGTAAAATCTTTGTAATAGCTGTACAACAGTTGATTTTCCAGAACCTGAATGTCCCACCAAAGCTACTGTTTCTCCAAAAGGAACTTGAATATTAATACTTTTTAAAACCTACAAACAATGAGAGTTATTTGCTAATACTCTTCACTAATTAGTTAAAATACGCCACGCCGGGAAATAGGATTTGGCGGTATTTTTCGGGGTGTCCGACTGATGATCGGTAAGTTATTTAAGGCTTCGCACATCGTCAATTCGCGGAGAAGTGCATGTTCTACACCGGGATGAATAGTCCAAACGGACCGCCAGGGGCACCTGCCGACCTGCTCCTTTCGGGTCCAGCATTGTAGGTAAGGCAAGGTTTGTGTTCACCATCGCACTGCTTCCTTTACATCCTACCGCTATAGATCAACACTGTCCAGGACCCAATAAGAACTGGCAGTTGTTGTTCCATTCTACCGACAGTGTCGAAGATTCATTAGAAACGGGTGGTGGCGCTTTTTTTCTTATGTCTTACGTCACCTGTACACACACACATCAAAACTATCAATTTCATTAGTTTCATAATGAGCAGTAACGTTTTTGCCAACAGATTCTCACCGGTGTCATCATTAAGAGTACGTAACATTTGTTGTCGCCCATCACAGCCAGGGTTATCGCAACAATGTTACCACCACCACCATATAGCGAACCACTGCGTATTGCACTGTCGCTTACTACTGACGAACACTGATTTACTGCCAACAGATAACGTGCCTCAGCCGATCGACTAGAACGAGGCGCTGTGAATGGCGAGAAGAGCACCGCAGACTGACGCCGAGTTACTGCCCACGGATAACGTACAGCCATCAATTTTCTTCTCTCGTAGGCTTCAAACGGTCCATTTAGTTTTAGTTATTATTTTCTATCTTAGACAAATGACCCCTTGGCGTACCGTTTTTCAACTGTAACTAGCTGTCCAGTGCTGGTGGGCCCTCTACCACGTTAATCCAGAGGGTGGCGCTTGAGACCGATAACCAGTAGTGTACTCTCAATATTCATTCACATATTGATTCCAACAATTACCAACACCCAATTAATTGCTAGAAAATATATTAAATGTTTTGGATTAAAGTCGCATTAATTATCATGACCCATGAACAGTTGAGCCGTTAATCAGTTGGACCGACAGCGGCAACGAGGAATATGTCGACCATAAGTATTTAATGTAATGGTGGGATATCTTTAAGATAAAGATCTCTTGACCGCTAAATGTTTGACCGATGGCGGTATGGATATCTACCAACCTACATTCCGCTATTTTAATAGTAAGAAATTCTCGAAATTCTACCACCAAAGAACTACACAAAATTTGACGCCCGGAAAAGGTACCTTACATTATAATATAAAATATAAATCAAATAGAAACTTACTGGAACATCGGGTCTTGACGGATATGTAAATTTAACACTTTTAAAAACAATATCTGACATAAAGTCAGGCCTTCTTCCAACATCATTATGTTGATGCATAATTGGTTCACTTTCCAATATTTTAAAAACTTTATAGGCTGCACCTCTTGCCATTCCAAACACTTCAAGATAAGGACCTGCACTGCTAAAATTCCAACTTGCGATAAGAGTTGCAAAAAATACCTAAAATTCACCAAGATATATATAGCCATCACCTTAGTTCTTAAAACGATTTTACGCTGTCATAAAAATGAAAATCAAAGTCATATTTTAAACCTACCCCCATCATATTTCCAGGTGTATAAACTCTTTCATTTTCTGGCAAAGCTCTTTCTTCTATCACTAAGCCAACACCATACCAAAAGGCTAAAGCGTAGGAAGCATATGCCAAAAACCAAATAAAAGCTTGATTTACTGCATTGAACAGGCATCGTGTAATATTATTATTTTGGGCTAAAAATATTGATATAATAAGTTGTGGTTAAAATTAATGTACCAGAATCATATAAAATTTCATCTAGGCAAAACTAAAATGAGAACTATTAAGAATTTAAAGACAACATGTACAAAATAGTGCAAGAAATAACAGTTACTTCCCGCTAAGTCAGTTCATTCTAGTTACATACAAGTCAAATTTGGCTGTAACTGAATACGACTGAGTAGATTGGTTTCATACGAAATATCTACCCTAAAAGTATGACTAGTGGAAGATAAATTTCTTCACCCAATATGTTTAATTGATAAATACTATTTACAATACATTTAATTAAGCATAATCCTTAAACCAGATTAATAACAATAAAATACCAACAGAAACCTGTTTCTAATTATTCCTTACCTTTCTTAACATACTGATCATATCTATGACACTCTCGTCCTTGTCCATCAAAAGCCACTACAGTTCTAATGGAACTCAATACTTCTTCGGCAACGGCACCAGCGGTACTGTAGGCTGCCATTTCTTGTTTGCAATATTTGGCCGAAAACTGAAATGGTTTTTTATTTATTAAAAATTTAAATTTTAATTATTACCAGGCGGAACATTAAATGATGATAGAGTTAAGGTTTTTTTTTAAATATTATAAGCGAATATCCTAATAACCATCCACATTATTATATAGATAACTTTTGTCGTAATGATCATCCAAAATAAATGATGTAAATGTGACAAATTCCAAAAAAAGCAAATCATTTTTTTATTTTATGATTTAATCATCCACAAGCACTGGTTAAAACAATAGCTAGTTTTTATGACACTAGGGTATTACAGTTATTAATAAGATTTTATCATATTTTACAGAAAATTGCCAATGCAATATATAAGTAATTATAACATACCGGGGTACGACGTTGTTAACCACCAGTTTAGGAAAATTGTACACAATCTAGCAACACGCATAAGTCGCGTCTGGGGATGAGCCCCATCTACGAAGTCTCAACCCTCTAGGACTTAAAATAACGGAGATACCCATTTTAACCCATGTAATTCCAAATTTCACCGCACCCCGTAGTCATCGAAGGGTCAGCTATATATCGAAGGTCCCTGTATACAGGAATTATTGAAATGGAACAAGCATTAATTATTATGAATCTTATTAAATGTCGCTTGTTGTAAAGTATATTCCAGTAAAAGGAGGAATTAAATAACCACTCTGTACATGAAAAAATAAATCAACTATCGTACCTAATCCTAAGTACTCAGTTTTATTACTTTTAAGTCGTTTAAATATTTTCTTAAAAATATATAAACTCAGTCAATTTATGATGAAATAAACTAAAAATATCGTAACCTCTCGTAATATTTATAAATAAATCTTACCCTGACTATGTAAATAAAACCAAAGGTATAAAGACCGAAAGTGGCCTTAGAATGTGGTATCGGCAAATATCAATAAAATGTTTTAAATATTAAACGATAACCTCACTATAATGTAATATATTGCTTGACTACATGTACAAAGAATTTTTATAATGATTATTTTTTCTATTCACAAGAAACAACGGATTAGGTATTTACCGAAATGATAAGTACCGAGAGTAGTCTTAGTATGTGATATCGGTAAATACCAATAAAAGGTTTTAAATATTGAATGATTTTCCCATTATTAGGAAACAAAAGAACAATCAAGTAACCTCACTATAATGTAATATATTTTTTGACTACATGTACAAAAAATTCTTATAATGACTGTTTTATCTATTCACAATAAATAATGAATTAGATATTTACTTCCGAAACAGCTAAGAAGAGTAAATAGTTTTTTTTTTCTACAAGAATTATCGTTTTCTTTTATTTATAGAAAGACGTAGAAGAATAGTTACTGTCAATCTTTTGTAAAAAATTCCGGAACTAAGTATCCGGCATAGAATGTCTGACGCCCTCTATGAACGAAAGAACTGAAACTTTTGAACTTTCGGGAATGAAATTGACGATTACAGGGTTGTTCGGGGTGAAATAGATACCAGCGGGAACGGGCAGGGTCCCGAGGAAATGTAAGTTTGCCTTTCAAAAGGTTCTCAGTTACGATCTGAGATTCATTAGAGACGATGCATTTTGAAATTTGCTAGAGAAAGATACGCGATGCGTGACTTCCGGGATGTTAGAAGATTTTATTTTTGTTATTTTATTTAACTTCGTTAAGGCTAACGGAATAGTCTGTCTTATTTCACTTGGTAAAAGGACGATTTTAATACGGTTTTTTAAATACTTTAAAAAACTATTGTTCGTGCTTTTATTCTTTTCTTAATTTTTATTTTAGGAAGCTATTTATACGCATAATATTCAAAATTGGGTTGTTAGATTTTCTTTTAATAGAAGGTATAACTTTCTCATCATATATAATTTCGTTTTCTATTTATTCTTGTTAATAGATTTAAGTGTTTTGAGAAACTTGTTTTGTTTAATTGTACAGAAACCTTTAGGCGATTAATCTCGCGGGTACACTGGTGAAAAGCTTCAGTACAAGAGGCGAGATGTGTGGCTAGATAACAGCATTACCTGAATCGTGAATTTTGGGAGTGGTAAGCCCTATATAACCTATGGTTGATTAGTACTTAAACTGTAATTGTCAAGAGGAACGACCTAACTTCCAGAGTGCATTGGTCAATGTGTTATTTATTTAGATGTTTTTAGAATAGCTACTAACTATTATAGGACAGCAGGAAATCGAGAAAGAAGGGGCCAATTGCTACCAAAATATATCGTTTGCAGGAGTCTATGATCAAATGTTATTATATTATGTCGTCACTTCTGGTACTCTTGATATTCGATGTTTCTAGAAAACACCAGATGTACGAAACGGGTGTATAAGCAGCCGGATGGTCGTCGGAGAATTAGATCGGGATATACTAGCGAAGTGCAAAGAACTAGCGAATAGTGATAGCGTCGTAGAAGTGCTATTATTTTCGCTGTGGGTAAATGATGTCAAATATCAAATTTACCTGCCAGTCGCAATGAAATAAAACTGTTAGACAAAAAAATATAATTGGCAGAATGAATTTGTATTTACATTAAAAACATGTTCGTATCGTATACACCTACACTTATACCTCGTGTATTGTTTTGATATTTAAAAGATATAAAATTTGTATGCAATCAGAAAATCTCAAAGTTATATATAGTAATAAACCTAAGCATACATTTGGGGTTTTTATATTTTCTAGTGACTCCTTGTACATTGAAAACCCATCAATAATTGATTAAATTGAGCAGGGAAATGCATAAAATCATTTTCCATAAATTTTTTGCAGGGTTTATTTTAGATTTTTATCATTAACTATTACTACTACATTTGTTTAATAATAAAAAATGTTTTAAATGCCATTTTAAGAATTAATAAATAATTTTGCTATTAATTTAAACTATAACATTTAGCCTGATTATAAATAATAAAAAAATTATTTACTTTCTATTTTCCATATTTCATATTTTTTATATTCATATATTAAAGATTTCTTATTTTTACAATAATTGTCATCTAAGATTGCAATATTTTGAAACCATATGGTGTGGTTAATTCAAAGACATCAAGGAGTAACGTCAGTTTAACTTAAAGTGTGATTTAATCGAGCTGGCAATTGCCTTGTAACAATACCAATAAAGCCAAGCAAGCTAGCAAATGAGATTTAATTAAATCGTTAAAATGAACACATTTCGTTCTGCTAACTAAACTGTATTTTTAATTGAAATTGTAATATTCAGGCATTAGATTAATGAACCAACAACTGTTAATTCTGGTTATAAGAGAGATATTAAAGTGCGCAGATCTTAAACCCTAAAGTCATTAACATGGTCGAAATTTATTACTAATCCAAGTTGACAATCAAGGGTATAAAATAACAGGGGCAACAATATCTCAACCAAAAAACGAGAAATTTTATTTATTTTCGAGACACCACTGTTTCTCTTCTTAATTTTAAAGCTATATTTTTAAATTTTTATTTTATCTTTAATTTTCTTATGTGAAGGTTCCTTGTTATTTATTATATATTCCAATTTTAACAAAATCGCAAATAGTCTATACGAGGTTTGTCCCAAAAGTATCGAGCCTACCTCCATATCTCCGCATTGGTGTTATTCTTTATCATCTGGTGAGTGACATCCTTCAAAGTAGTCCCCATTTAATTGAATAATAAGTTCCCAGTGATGTTTGCACTCCCTGAAGCAGTCCTGGAAGTCAATTTTCGGAATTGCCTTCAGTGCATTCATCGCATTAGTTTCAACTGTCTCTTTGTCATCGAACCGGTGTCCTTTGAGTGGCCTTTTTAATCTGGGAAAGAGCCAAAAGTCGCAGGGCAGGGACGAAAAACATCGAAACTTCCTTTTTCATCTCAACAATATCAGCACAACTATTAAACTCACCATGAAGAAAGAAGTAGAAATTAAATTTCCATTCTTAGATGTCTTGGTTGAAAGAAATGGCAGGCAAATTCGAACTTCGGTTTATAGTTGTTTTAGCAAACCATCCTTAGATATAAGAGAAGTGTGGAAACCACTTTTTAGTAATTCTAAACTAAAACTAAATGCAGCATTAAAAAAATGGGATTTTGCCATAGCAGACATGATTGCACCAATCTCAGTCACACTCTACTGCATTTACTTTAATTATAAATAGTCATGTAGCTAAGGGATTTATTTAGTTTCACTTGAAAACGGCTAGAAATAACTACTAGCCGAAACGTCGTGATATTCAACAAAAATACAGACAATGGAAGTCCAACAGATATCTACTACTTCGCAAGAAACATCATTGTCTATGACCTTCAAACAAACAATGCATTCATCATATTAATTGTTTCCGAGCTAGTTCTTCCAAGATTAGTGGTGACGCCCATGCCCCACAGAGGTCGCTCGGAAGTTTTGGGACAAATTTCGTAGTTACTAGAACTTGTCGTTTAGTTAATATTCTACTGTGTCTTAAATAAAATAAACCAACGAGCCCAGTCTCTTATATTTTTGTAGAAGACGTCTAGTTTAATAACATGTTAGGAAGATGAGTGATATTTTTTCTTATGCAAACTGAAATAATGTAATAAAACATTTCTTTTTTTTTCTTTAATTTGTTAAAGTAATGAAGTCAGTAACCATTTTTTTAACCATATCGCAAGATTTTTTAAAAATAATTCTTCAGATTTTTTCTTCTATTTTTTACTTGCTTTCTAGCACAACATATTCTCCATTAAATGTGATTTACTTTTCGATCATATAATTTGATTATTTTTGTTTGTTAGTTATGATTTTAAGGTTTATTAACAATAACGTCGAAACAGTAGTGAAAAAATTGGATGACATGAACGTCTTAGATTTTACCAACATTTAAAATCCTTATAACAAACTTATAAATTTAAATGGTGCTTATTATACTCTCGCTAATGCTAAATCTACTGAAGTCACCTTCAAATATCGATCAATTCTAGATGACTAATTAGTGATCAGGCACCTAAATCCGAGTAGGACAACCAACCTATTTACATTGAACACATACATCAAGCTACACAATAGAACTTCAGGCTTCAAAAAAAGGGCTTTTAACCCTAGCTTGCCATATAATTTAAACTATCGGTCAATTAATCAAATCAGTGCAAGTTTTGCCAATTTATTGATCACGTTTCGGTTTTCGTAAATAAAATAAAAATATATAGACTTATTGTCTTAGGTATACCTAAAAAGTAGTACCGAATACTGAGATACTCTTTTAAAGTCTTAAATATGTTTTTTAATTCTTACCCATGTAATGCCGCCCATAATCAAAATTTGTAATGGAAATGAACACAAACAGATCAGGGCTAGTTTCCATCCGCTTATTAGTGCCCATATAATACCAGTTACAAATGTTGCTTCTAAAAAGCATAACATTCCTACTTTTTCTCCAATGCCATCTTCAATTTTCGGAATATTGCTAAAATATAAATGAATACAAATTAATGTTAAGTACTATTTTATGATAAAATTTAATTGCAGTGGTTCCACAACGCCATAAGAATAACAAATAATATCAATTCAAATCTGGAAACAGTACCGCTAGTGCCAAGTCGAACAGACAGAAACCTTTACTGACACCAAATTAACATACTTCTGAGCAACTCATAACTTTACACTAGATACAAGCAGATTCTTCATTAGAGAAAACTCGGAAATACTGAGGGTGCTATAGCTTGGGCTTCACAAGAAATATCATTATTATTTTTGGTCAAACAATCATGAGTTTGTACTCGTACTGTACAGGTCCAGTTTTAATCGAATATGTCGCTTTACCCCCCCCCCCCCCCCCCCCCGACTACGCAGGAGCAGAACTTATTATATATTCTATAAATGTATAATCACCTTGCCGTGCCTTGATGGAAAAAAGGTAATTCATTTTTAGGAGATTTGACAGTTGCAATTTAAAAAAAAAACTTTAAAAATGTCCGTTCAAGCTTTGACTTCAAATATGTTTTAGGATACTCTTTTAGTAAAGGGGGATAACAAAGTATGAAGAAAAATCAGTACAATAAGTGGCTAATTAACATCCTAAATACTTACTCAGTTATTATACTGGCAAAATCTCCAGTTTGATTTTGATCGTACCATCCTATATCTTGATTTAAAATTTTTTCCAAAAATATTTTTCTCATTTTGAATGTCTGAAAGTAATCAAAATTCATTTTATTGTTATGGAGTGCTTCTCATAGTCACTATGCTACTTCAAATAATTACAATCACATGAAAAGTTTAAAAACGTAGTTTAACAAAAATTCGTAAAGTAGGGCAATTACATAATTTTTCGATGTAATTACTATATTCTATGCACGTTCTCCACCTCTTGAATACCTGAAAAAAATTGTTTGGCTCGCATGCACACCACTTATGCACCGCCTAGATGAGCTTATCATTATTATGAATTTGTCTGTTTAAGTGCACTAGAGACATGATAATCACTTGGGGGAGGATAGGAGAATAAGAAGGATGTAGTAAACACTTGAACTTTAAAACCTAAATTGTTGCTCAGTTATCGTGTTGTCAAACTGGAACTATAAGATGCCATTCATAATACGATGTACAGATGACTCATATTCCGAACTTTAGTTAAATTTAACAAGAATAAGGCAAATTCATCAGAGTTTCAACCTCCACCATTAATCCAAGCGTCACAACAAAGTTGCCTTTTCACCTTGCATTTACTTAAATAGCTGAGGAAGAGCAAACTATGAAAAGAATGACTTGTTGCTCCGGTTTCATGCTTGCTGGCCAAATTTTCATCTTAAAACTAGATGCAAGTATGGATATCAACAGAAGAAAGACATAACAAAACGTCACTCTACCTTGTACAGTGAAATTGCCGATTTCAACCAATAATTTTGCTTAGAATTTTAATTAATGTGATGATATATGATTGGAAAAACCTTCTGGACCTCAAAAATTATATTTTTGCCAACTTGTAAAACAGTTTTTTAGAGAACATGCTGTTGGAAGAATAATTCAGGTAAAACTAGTTGTTTTGAGAACAAAATAATAAAATATGTATCCCAGTATTGAAATTTTTGTTATATAAAATAGGAAGTCGGAAGTAGTAATTTTAATTTCCACTAAATTTGGCATTTTTGGGATTTTTTGGCTGAGAAATTAAGATCTGAGGACAGTTTCGATTCTATTCTATTCTAACGATTAGGTACTCAAAAGAAAGAAGGAATGGGATGCACATATTATTCGCATGTCAGAAAAAAGAATTGCAAAAGTTAGTAGAGGTAAATCACCATTAGAGGACAAATAATATATAATTTAGCTCCCTGTATTTCGGAAACTATCAATTTTTGAATTAGTAGTACGGAAGGTAACGTTGCATTTGAATTAGTCATTTCATACCGAATGAAAATCATAACAATGATAGATTTCCCCTATTACATTAGCGATCTGAACCCCAGCTACTCTAGTAGCGGTAGAGTTATAAATGATAGTACGTTAAAGTTGTTAAAAAATTATGCTACGAGTATTTTCATTAAGCTGTATTTATTTATTTATTTATTTATTTAAATCCATTTCACAATTCAAAAAACCAATTAACAAATGGGTACAACAGAAAAAAAAATATTTACAATGACAAAGCAAGCATACACAAATTACTAGAAACAAAACTACGAAATATTACATACTTTTTTTTTATTTGTGCCATTCTGCAGCTAAATATGTCGAATTTATTTTGGTTTTCGTTGTAGTTTCTACACATCCTATATAAAGGAGAGTAGTTACACACATTTGTACGAGGTGTAGGACATTAGAATGTGACAGATTGGCGAGCTGTAGTCCTAGGTACAAGAAAACTTTTTTTTCCAGTATATCACTACATTCCACTCTGTTATGCAAAAAATAAAGAAATTTGAGGTCTGTGACGATACGTCTATATTCTAGGGAACAAAAAGAATGCCGCTGAAGTAAGATTTCATGCGGAAACCCTGTTTCAGGATAATGTTCATCAATCCGAAAGCTTAGGTATTTCAAGAAACGCTGCTGAACTCTCTCAAGGTCATTAATATGGTTTTGATAATAAGGAGACCATATTATGGAAGCATATTCCAATTTAGATCTTACAAAAGCATAATAAAGTAAAATGAGCGTACTTTGATTAGAAAGTGTTTTTGAGTTTCTAATAATAAAGCCTAATGATTTAAAACACACCTGTATAAGATCATTTATATGAAGAACAAATGAAAGTCTGCTATCAAATGTCACACCCAGATCTCTAAAGCATTCTACTCGTGGAACACATGTTCCATCAATTTTATAATCATACACCAGCACATTTTTCTTTAATGTGAAAGTCATGACTGTAAATTTTCCATTTATCAGAAAACTGTGAACTATTTAGGCAGAGATTAAAGATAATGGAAAGAGGTTTGAAGGATTATACGTCAATCACGTATATGAACCACGTTGAAAATGTTCAAGTATAAAGTCGTTTTATACCTTATGAACTTTATACAGCTGAATTTTTTATTTTTACAATAAAAAAGACAGTCGTTATTGATATATATATATATATATATATATATATATATATATATATATATATATATATATATAATATCAATTTCACATACGTGATGCCACTTGAAGCTATGAATAACGAGTTTTTAATACATTTTTCATACTAATCAAGTTCGTGTCTGTTTTAAATTATATAATTATGTATTGTAGAACCAAAAAATCTTACCCTTCCAAAAGATTTTATTTCAAAGCCATCTGGGTACCTATTCTCGTTCTTGAGAGAACGATCATCTTGATGGAAAGTGGGCGTGGTTCTCACGAAAAAGTATGAAACCGTATTCTCGTAATTTTAAGCGATGGTCACATCCATCAAATCTTGAGAGAACTTGTTCTACTAATCCGAACCAAGAGAACCGCGAGATTTTGAGAGAACGATACTGTCATTATGCGGTATTTTTAGGTTATAAAAGTTCAAGGAAATTAATGAGTGTTTTGAAAATATTGTAAATTTTATAAAATATTTTTGTTCGCAAATATACATATATAAAATGGATATTGAGGAAGTAATTTTGAACCATGATGGACCTGAGGATGTCAGATTAACGGAAAAGCAAATGGCGAATTATAATCGTCGATTTCTACCACGGTTGCGTCGATTTGGAGATTTAAATGATTCAGAATTCACGAAGCTGTTTAGGTAAGTATCTATTATATAAATATTTGTGGAACTTGGCGGACTCTAGTTCATTTAATTTATTTTACTGGCTTGGTAAAGATCGAAGAAGATACCTTGTACTAAAAATAACCCAATTTATAGAATTCTCAGGGCTTGAAACGAGGCAACATCATTTTTGCCAGAGTCATTAATGATTTTTTTACTTGGTTGGATTATACATATTTGTAATATATTACCTGCTTTAGTTACTCTTAAAAAATTTGGAGAATGTTAAGCTAATATTAATTTTTCTTTGTAGATTTAGGTACCCATATTAATATAATTTTATTAAAATATAAATATTTGGTAGGTTCCTGGATTTTTTGCGACTAGCAGCTATCAAAAAATAACTGGGTTGAATATAGTTCTGGAGTGAGTCGCTCAAGTGTCAGTTCGAGTAATGTAGAAGAAAAACCGAGATGCTTTAAATAGAGACGATGCTATTTCAGAGTGGATCTAATTGCTACAAAATTTAAATGATTATGAGCTTGTCCAATTGGGTAATTTTCTATTAAATTGTAAATTATATACAGCTAGCAGTAATATGTATTTTGTAAACTTAAAATTTAAATGTAATTTGTTATTTTAAAAAAGAATTAAAACTGGTGTTAAATAGGTAATATGTAAGATAATTTTGAAATATACGAGATTTTTATAATGTTTTAGGTTTTATACTAAACATAATTTCCTTGGTATTTTAGGGTACATTGACGGCACTCATGTTGCAATTACAAGATCAGTAACAGATGACCTAGAATTTGTGATGAGACTTTATAAATCATGAATATAAATGCTAAATTTCTTAGTAGTACCCATGATTCTTATATTTGGAATAAATCTAACATTTCCAATATAATGGAAATGATCTATAGAAGAAACCCAGATTCATTTTTCCTCATTGGAGATTCAGGTAAATTAATTGTACAGTAAACTGATAATTTGTTATTAATTTAGAATATGTTTAAATATATAAAGGAAAGTGAGCCAAGTTTAATTTTTTCAGGATTTCTTTTAAGGTCATAGCCTTTGGAAGATATTTCACAACTGGGGACACCAGAGGAAAGATTTAATAGATATCTGTTCATTATGGAGTACCGTTGAAAGATGTGGTGTCTTGAAGAATAAATTTAGATGTTTTTCAAAAGATAGATAGATAATAATTTTTTAATATGGGAATATATATATTTCAAATATGCAGAATGTATTTTATTGATGAAATAAATTTTTACACATTTCATTTTGTTTTTTTACTTTGTATATTCATTCCCTGATATTTATGGGGAGTATAAAAAATAGCATTTTTACAAAAATAAGGGAAATCTGAAAATGTTAATTTTATTTCGCATGATATCCTTTACATCTTGGTAGGTGATACTAATTTCACGCATAACGGCTATTTTACCAGTGAAATATTTCGATTTGTTTTTTTACATATTTATTTTTTTCTCTATAAAACTCCCTTTCTAATTCTTTTCTCTCATTAAGAATATTAAATAGGTTAAAAATATTATTATATTAATTTTAAATTCGAACATTTGCTTGCTAAGTAGGGTTATGTCCATATTCACATTCTTTTTTAGGGTTAAATGCACAATTTATATGGTTACATACACTATTGACGCTTGGCAACATAGCTTACTAGATTTTGTTTCCGATCTCCCATCACGTCCCACGAGAATATGATAATACACGATCGAGAGAATAACCGTAGGATGGGATTATCCCTATTCTCTCAAGAGAATGATCACTTCCTATGAAGAACCAGAATAGCTACCCTGGTAGAATTTACGATAGTAAATTTAACCTTGTTGTGGAAATGCACAACGTTAAACGAGGAAATCGATGTATAATTTTTGTACCTGTGCCTTATCTATTGTTCAAATTTATTAATAAAATCAAAAATTAAAATATCTAGTATTGAAAGACTCCGGAATACCGTTTTTTTTGTATATAATTTAAAACCGATACGAAATTGATTACCATGAAAAATGAATTAAAATCTCGTTATTCATAGCTTAAAGTACCATAACTTTTTTTAGGTGAAATTGATATAATACTCATTAAAACGGAAAAATAGAGTCAGCTCGTCTGTCAAATGACTATGCAAAGCACAAAATCACTGCAACGGTAGCATGTTTAGGACGCTAACTGATGGTCTTGCCCCCATTATATATACAGCTGACGATTTGCTTTATTATTTTAAAAGTATAAAAATTCAGCTGTATAAAGTTCACAAGATATAAAATGACTTTATACTTGAACATTTTTAACGGGGTTTAAGTACGCTTCTTCAATAGAGCTGACTATTACTTTTTTATTGAAAATGATCTAAAAAATCATCCCATAAATTTTGGCATGATATAAAAATACTTGTCACTTTTAGCTCCACCACGGGTGCAGCAGCTGACGCTCATTTTGCTAATTGTTGAATATTAATCCACTGCTAAAAACCAAATTTGGTTGGTATAAAATTCCTCGAAAAAATGCAGCGCTACCTCCTGTACTATAAAGTAAGTTGAGCTAGATCCTCTTGTGTTATCCTCAGGAATTTGCGCTGACATTTTATACAGACCTTTTAGAGACACTCTGTGCAGATGTGTCTAAAAGCATTTTTATTTTTTCTTCACTTATTATTAATGAAAATTTATTAAAAACTACTCACCTGCCTTAAGGAGCTATAGCTAAAACTAACCACTGCAATATAGGTACAAATAATTATGACCACAGAGGATACAGAAGTCCAAATAGCGAAACTGCGGGTTTCGGAAAATAACGTGTCAGTTGCATTAGCTTTTTCTTCATCCGTTAAGTTTAGGCTTATGGCAGTAGTATAGTCCACAATTACTCCTGAGACGGTTCCAAAAAGGATCATAAGATATGGTTGTAGCACACCACATATTATGGAACAAACCACTCCCAAACATATTAAAAGTATGTCTAGCGGGGTAGCGTACTTGTACTAAAAAATAAAATAATTTATAAATAACAATTAAGTGGTGAGATTATTCGTGATCTAACATGTTAACTAATGTAATGTAAGAAGTGTTTTTGTAGCATATGGTTTCTAAGAGACATTTTATTAAAAAAGCGAAAATAACAATTTTAATTTTTATGTGAAATTAAAATAATTTAAGTCGGCGCAAATTAAAACCTGACAAAATGTGATTCACATATAAAGTTTGAGAACCACTTTGTTTGTAATGACTCTTCTACCATAGGTTGTATGTGCCTCATATTAGTACTTATTTGTTTTATTTAGCAATAATTCGGCCGCGACTTGAAAATTTTCAATTTTGTATAAAAATTTATATTATTTTTCACTTTTGAGCACTTTTTTAGAAGTAGGATCATTCTTTTTAATAATTTTTTTTTTCGATTTTTAGTTTTGAATTGACTTGAGTTTCTAAGGTCACAAAAAAGTACTCGTTTTATCCAGAGTTGTAAACTACACCAAAGTGAACAGCAAAAAATTTTTTGATTCTGAAAACTCTCCAAATATCAGTTTTGAATGAAATTGTATCAAACGAATATTTAGTCTGCTGTAGTAAATCCACTATAATGAATTTTAAAAATTAATTTTATATTCGTAACCTAGGCTCCCCAAACCCCGAAACCCCCCGATTTTGAAAGAACTTGAGACATGTTCATTTTTTAGTCCAAAATATTTTATCCTGTACATTGAGTTTGAATAAATTAATTTAAGATCCTTAATATATGTCCCAAGAACCTCCCAATAACAATTTCTACAAAGTCTGAAAAATGTAAAATTTTTAGCCCGCTATATTTTATCAGCTATGTTAAATTACAAAAAATAACTCCATATACGTAACCTACGATTCCGAAAACTATCTAATACATATATTTAAAAATGTGAATGACATAAAATTTTCAACACCCACTTTGAATCCTCCATGTCGAATTTCAAAAAAAAATTATTTTTAACTCTTAATTTAACCTTAATCTAAACCCTCAAAAACCTCTCGGGAATAATACGGATATATAAAATTTTTACACCGACGTATTACATCTGTCATAACAATTTTTTTAAAAACAAGATTAAATTAGTTATTTGTACTTTGAGAACCCGCCCCCCCCCCCCCCCAATATCAATTTTAAACATAATCAAGATTCTTTAAATTTTTAGTCCACCATATTGAATTTTTTTAAAATAAATTTAGATTTGTAATTTACACTGCAAGAACCCCTGGACTAAATCGAAAGGATATCGGATCCGCCATATTGCAAGCCAAATCCTCGAAATCTTTGGACAGAATATTCATCTTCTGCTGACGCCCTCTTACTCTGCATTCCTCCCTGCAGAATGTATTTCAGCAACTCGTACATGACATTATTTCTCATGACGTATCCCAAATACTCCAATTTTATTCTCTTTACTGTGTACATTATTTCTGTTTCCTCATTCAGTTTTTGGAGTAAACTGACGTTTGATATTTTATCCATCCATAATATTTTAAGGGTTCCCCTATAAATCCAAAACTCGAACGCTTCCAGTCTTTTTGCTGTTGCCTCAGTCAAGGTCCAAGACTACTCCATACAATAAAATGTAGAATATATAGCATCGGAGGAGTCTGATTTTCATTCTCAGCTTCGTTTTTTCGATTATGGCTTTTATTTCCTGGGAATGGTCCCACTGTTCATTTAGTATTGTGTCAAGGTATGTGTACGTTGACACTCGTTCTGCTGCCTTCTCATTGATAATAAAATATACTCCTTCAGTTTTTTCCTTGCTGATTATCATAATCTTTCTTTTATTGGAGATAACATCTAGGCCATATTTTTTACTAATTTCGAAGACCGTTCATTAAAAGTTGTAGTAAAGATGGCGTTGTCATCGGAATACTCGAAATTGTTTACTTGTTTGGCATTTAATAAAATTCCTGTTTTCTGTGTTCTGGAGCGTCTCGGAAAATTATCTCCGAATACAGATTGAATATAAGAGGGGACAATATACATCAATGTCAGCCTCCCCAAAGAATATTGATTCACTTCCTCTGTTTTTTCGTGATTAAGTTTAACAGAAGCTGATTGTAGTACAGATTTTTGATTATGCGCAAGTCTTTATCGTCAATTCTGTTATTCTGCAGAAATTCCATCAGTTTATTATGCTGAACTTTATCAAATGCTTTTTGATAGTATATAAAGCAGGCATATATATTACAATTCATGTCTTGGCATCGCTGGAAAAAAACCTGTATGCTGAATAGGGCTTCTTTCGTTCAAAACCCCTTCACAAAGCCAAAATATGTTGGTGATACTTGTTCTTCGCAGATTTTGTACATTATCCGATGAATGATTTTTAAAACTATCTTCAGCCAGTGACTCAAGAGACTTATTGTTCTGTAGTCACTGCACTTTCTGGCTTTCTAGGTAGAATCAAAAATTCTGATCTCAGCCATTCTCTAGATATTTTTTCATTATTGTATATCTCATTGAATATGATTCTGATAATTCTTTCTTAAAATCCTCATCGAAAAGCGTTATTATATCTGACAGAACCCTCTTTAGACCAAGAGCAATTCCATCTTTGATGGATAAGATGGCTGCGTCAACTTCATCTAAAAGGATATCTGGGTCTGTTATGATGTTCGATATATGTTGTTCTCCTCTTTGATCTGAAAAAAGTTCTTCCACGTAATTTTTTTATGTTAATTTAATCTCTTTTATGTCCATAATCATTTCTATTTGGTCATTTTCTACATTCCCCACTGGTTTTCTCTTGCATTGCCCTGTTATTTCTTTAATTATCTTATGTAAGCCAAATATATAATGTTTTATCTTTGTTATTTCAAGAATCTACAATTATAATTTTAATGTTCTCATAGGCGTCATACCTGAGGAATAAAAAGAATGCAAATGCGAACCTTGGTACTATTTCCGCTCAATACAAATTTTTAACTTTGAAATAAATCTGGTCCTTTTGCATGTTTTAATACTTCGCCTTTTTGCGAATGTAGAACTTGCCTCTACCATAAATTATAAATTATAGACTTACCAATTTAAAATAGGGAACACTCTCTTCTTGTGTCTTCTCAGAGCTTCTAGAAAAAAAAATAAATATTGCTTGAATACCTCAGTCACTTATGATATATGATTAATTTATCGGTATTTCTTCAAAAAATATATACCTAAAAATTATTTTTTGATTTTTCTATATTCGTAATTTAAAAGGGGCAAAGGGAATAAGACGTGGTTTTATGATTGCCCATTAAGAAGTTATTTTCTTTGCAGAAAATCACAAGGTAATTTCTGCACTGTTCGAAAATTTTTTTATAAGGCTGACTTGACTACCGCATCGATTTTAATTAGACTTCATTAGTACGTAGCGGCAATTTTCAAAACTAGTAAAAAATTTATTTCTCATTAATATCATAAATGGCAACAGAATAATATCGAAAATAGTAAATTAATTATTGCAGCGTAATGTATTAGCCTTCCAAAATCGTTCTTTACACTCCCTGCCGGCGAAGCCACGAAGGGTAAATATTAATTCTTTATATACAAGGAGGATGCTTTTTTAAATCTTCTAAATCTCTAATTAGTATGACATTAAAACGAACTAACTTATGCATAATTTTACTCTGAAATAGGCTTCATTTTTCGGCAAATCAGCTCATTATCTCGGGTTTGTAGTAAAAATAAATGTCTAGATGATACCGAGTCCGTACCGAGCTTCTCGAGTTCGTTTTAAGAATATAGATAATGTTGAAGTTAGATTGAACAGGTTTATGTTAGGTAACGATTAAAGATATAACCAAATAGAAATGTTGCCTGAAAAAATAAATAAAATAAGAAGGTTTAAGAGGGAACTGATGTAGTTCCCATGGAAGTTAGATCTTCTAGTTACCCAGTTATGTTTTTCTTATAACAATAAATGTTTAAACAGAAAAACTAAGGAATAAAGTTTAAAATTGGCGAAAGATATAATTGTTATCCGAAAATAAATTTTCTATATTTGACTGTTCGGTAATAAATACTAACAGCTTTTTATTTTTGTGTTTTTAAGATTCAAAAATTGCTTGAACTATTGTTCCACTTATCAGTTTAAACCATTTATTGTCAACTTAGAATTTTAGAATTGGTACACTCCATGGTGTTTATACATCTACAAAATTAAGGATTTTTGTTCCCTGAGATGGATGAGCACTTTTATCCCGAGAAAAGCAAAATTGTCTCTGTGCAGATTTATTTATTGTAGTATTTAATGACGTTCAAGACATGCTACGAAAAGTTCTTAATAATTTGGGTGTAAAAAATATTCAAAAATTCCTATTCACTGACGAAACAAGACATATGTAATAAAAAATTAGAATCCAATAAGTTGAAGTGTATTAGACAAACACATGGAGGTTAACCGTTTACTGATGTGGGTTATATTTCGCAAAGAGATCTTGAATTATCGATTAGGATGTCAAATAATGACTCTAGCTTTAAAAAAAATAGTTTTACTCTTAAATTCTACTATTCTACTTTACCGTTTTTGCATGCAGTTTAACTCTTTTCGTGATGTTAGTTATAAAATAATTAATTAGTAATTTATATATGAATGCATTTTTAAACGAAATTGATGGAAATATAATCAAAAGATCAGGATCTGGAAAGGGATGAGACATAATATAAATTTTTAAAAGTTGCACTTAATTTATTTAAAATTGCAGAATATTACATAAAAATTTAATACCGTATTAATTTATTGCATCTATTCTTTTCCTTTAAAATATGTCTTTATTAATGTGAAAATGTTTTAACTTTTGAATATACATATATATAAAATTGGATAAAAATGAATGACATTTTTAGTTATGAATACCAAAAAATTTAATTTAGTTTTGGTATTTTCAAAAAATAATAAGATGACTTTATTTTCGCGCAAAAAAATAACCCAAAATGCTCAAAATGAAAAAAACGTGTAATAATTTATACAAAGGATAGTCGTACCATTAGTAGAAAATGTATCGACTCTAAAATTAGTTCTCTTAATATCATTTGTTAAATTTTTTAAGACTAAAATCGAGACACTTTTTACAGGAAGAAGTAAAAAGAAGATATAATTCGCAACGTGTCCAAATTTCTATTAATTAATTTTTGGATATTCCCTTTAGACGAACCACAACAAGTATTTTTGTTTTTTTGGAATGCTACTTAACTGGAATAAAAATTTTAGATTTTCAAAACCACTTTTTGGTGGATCTTTATGTAGATGAATTATTTTCGTTAAAATTTTTAGTGAATTACAGCAAGAAAAAGAGAAACAAAAAAATTTACAAAGATATAATTTTCGGTTGTTTTTCATTTTAGAATAAAATTAAATAAAAAAAAAACCTAAATCAAACACTCAAATTCTCGATTATATTTAAAAACATACTTACTCATCTCCATTTTTATTCTCAGTATTTTTCAGACCCATGTTTCGCAAAATTAAGAATCTTTTGATTATTTTAACGTTTTACATTAGTATAAGTCTTAATATTTGAAACACAATATTTTGCTAATTAGTAAGAATGAACTGCGTATTGTGTATTTAAATCACCGACTATCAAAGACAGTTGTTAAATATTTGGTGTTATATGTACAATATCTTTAATTGGCGATTAAGAATATTAACTTTTACAGTTATTGCTACATTGGCGTAGTTAAGAAAATTAAATGCTTAAAAACTCATAATTGGAAAAAGTTAACAAAGTAATCTTCTACCTGCCATTTTGATAGTAAAAAGTGTACTGGGCAAAAGATGGAGATTAAAACCACAAATGGTACACTAGTTGTCCACTGCAGTGTAATACCCATGATAACCTTTGGCTCGATTGATGGTAGACAAAATCCGCTCAAAAGAGGGCCACTCTGAAGGTCTTTAAATTCCAAAGTTTGGTCTACCTATGTGTCACGGGAATCATACGAAGCACCTCGATAGCAACCATGGAAACCCTACTACATCCCCCCAGACTGGAATAAAAGTCTAGTAGACGGTATCTATCCTCGGACACGCCAACATTAAAGGCACGGTGACAAATTCATTGTTGGAGAGGAGCGGTGACACCATCCCAAGAGCATACCACTATGAAAGACCCTTCACCATTCAGACTGACTAGAAGGCAGGATCTGATTCAAACCTCGTTTCGTTTACAAACTGACTATGGTACAGGGGCCAAAATACATGAGGCCACACCAAGACTCAAAGTAAGTAAGGCACTGGAATAGGACATCAATATATTCTAGAAAGAAATACATACTATTGGTACCCATCTTGGAAAGAATCTGAAGAGAGGTTAGAGGGTCAAAATCGTTTTCATTTTCTTCGAGAGTCAATTAGAACTAAAAACAAAGCGCATGTCATCAAAATAGGTGTGGGGTTGATTATCTTTAAAACCTCGGGACTTAGGAAAAACACAACAAGTTTAATCCTATGTGGGTATCAGGATGCATACTAGATAATGAAAAAGTAGACCAACTTGCAAGACAAGGATCTGCTACCACATTTAGTGTACCGGACACAGTATTTGGCATTACTAAGGCTGCTATTTCTGAGTGAAAATTTCGGTGGATGAACTGTCAGGACCAGATCCACTGAAATAATGCTTGACAATTTGTGATTAGCGTAAACAGATTAAAAATACTTTATTTGTAAATGCTTTCTTACCATAATTAGTATATATTAGTAGTTATTTATTTCATTTAGAAATAATTTGGCGCCGATTTCAAAAATTTCAATGTCTTATAAAAATTTATAGTTATTTTTCACTTTTTAGTGCACTTTTAGAAGTCGGCTCAGTTTTTTTTTATAAAAATTAATTGAGATTAGTGTGCCTCGCAATAACTCCAAGATGGCAAAAAAGTACCCATTTTATCCAAAGTTGTAAATCACCCTAAAATGAACCACTAAAAATTCTTTGACTCTTGGAGTTCTCCAAATACCAGTGAAATTTTAGATTGGTGATATAGGCACCAAAACCTTCCAATATCGATATTTAAAGAACTTGAGACGTAATTTTCTTAGCCCGATATATTTTATACTGCATATTGACTGTTTATACGCCCCAAGAACCCCGCAATATCAATTTTAGACAAAATCGGAAAATGTAAAATTTGCAGTCCCCCACATTGTATCTTATCAATTTAACAGTTGTAAAAAATTAACTTCGTATTTGCAATACACGACCCCGAAAAGCAAATCTGAAAAAAGGCGAATAAGGTAAAATTTTCAACCCACCATATTAGATCCGCCATATTGAATTTCAAAAAAATAATTTTAACGTCTTAATCTAATCTAAATCTAAACCCTTCAAAGCCCTCTAGTACCAATTTTGGATGAAATCCGGAAATTTAAAATTTCTAAATCGTCATATTGCATCTGATATATTAGATTTTCTTAAAATAATTTTATATTCGCTATTTACATCTTCAAAAACGATTTAGTCCCATCTTTAAACAAAGTCGAAAAATGTAAAATTTTTTGTCCGCTATATTGGATTCGCCATATGAAATCCAGGAAAAATACTTCAAAATTCATAATTTACACCCTCAAGAACCCCTTATATGAGTTTTAGAGGAAATCGAAAAATGTAAAATTTTTAAGACGCCATATTGAATCCGTCAGATTGAGTTTTCCAAAAAATATTTCAAATTCTTAATTAACACTAACAAAAATCCTCCAATACTGATTTTAGACAAAATCGAGAGATGTCGAATCTTTAATCCGCTATCTTGGATCCTCTATATTTATTTTTTTTAAAATAACTCCAGATTCGTAATGTCCGATTCCAAAAATTCCCCTATATCAATTTTCAAAGAAATCGGACAAAATTAATTTTTATCCGCCATATTGGATACGTTATATTGAATTTTTTAAAAATAATTTCAGATTCGTTATGTGCGACCCCGAAAACTTCTCTATACTAATTTTGGAGAAAATTGGACCAAATTAATTTTTTGTCCGCCATATTGAATTTTTTTTAAATAATTTTGAATTAGTTATGTACGACCCTGAAAACACTCTCGTGCCAATTTTGGAGAAAACCGGACAAAATTGATCTTTTGTTGGCCATATTGGATCCGCCATATTGAATTTTATAAACATTTTTTGGATCCATTATGTGCTACCCCGAAAATTCCCCCTCACCAATTTTGGAGAAAAATCAGACAAAATTTAATTTTTTTGTCCGCCATATTCGATCCGTTTTATTGAATTTTTTTAAAATAACTTCAGATTCGTTGTGTACGACCCCGACAATTCCCACATACCAATTTTGGAGAAAACCGGACAAAATTAATTTTTTTGGCCGCCATATTGTCAGTGCCATCTTGGATTTTACTGTACCAACTTCATCCAAAAATATATGAGACCACCGCAGCAATCTTCTGAACATAATGTAAAAAATTTCATTCAAATCGGTGCCGCCGTTCCGGAGTAATCGGTGTACATACTTAAAAAAAAACATACAGAGTGGACGAATTGAGAACCTCCTTCTATTAGAAGTCGGTTAAAAATGAATGCTTACGTTTAAAAAAACGGAATGATGATTTTTTTAGTGAAGTTTTTAATCACCCTGTATTTATTTATTATCAAAAGATCAACATATTACCTAAAATATATCCCCTTCCCCAATTAAAAAATAAAAGCTTACATATAGGAGAAATTGATATTTATATTTAAGCCTGCAAACGCTATTTTTGACATAAAATTTAAAATATGCCAAAAACAGTTAGACTTAGGTAAATATATAACATTTTACATGAAATAGGGCTATAATTTTGCGTTGAATCTAAAAATGAAATAACATATAGGGTGTTCCATTTAAAATAAAAAAGAGGGCATTAACTTTCAGTATAAACGGAATTGCCACCATTTTAAAAATATTTTAGACAAATTGCTACCTTTCAGTTTAATAAACTGCAATATTTTAAAAATATTTCCAAGTCTATTTTTCGAGAAATCGATCGCGGCATTTCATCGTGGTACACACTGTATAATTTTGGAAATTAGACAATTACAACATCCGCTAAGTAAGTAATAAATGAAATACTATCACATCTTTAGGTTATACAGAATATCATAGTATTTTAAATTTACTTTTCACATTTATATTTTTACTAGGGTATCAATACTTTCAATTAATCTCTACTGTTTAAAAGACAGCTCGTGTTTTTTTATTGATTATTAAAAAAATTTTTCTCTGGTAAGTTATAATGTAACCTTTAAAACAAACTATTAAAACGCTTCTAGTGAAATGACACGTAAGGGCTTATGGTAAAAAAAAATCAATATTCAATTAGATCACAGAAGATAAAACTTAAATACAATATTTTTCTACATATCTAAAAAAGGTAATTCTTGTTTACTTTACCATTTACAATTTTGCTGAAATAAATTAGAGTATAAATCCTAATTATAGTCAATCTAACTGGAATTAACCCGAATTAACACTAAAATTATTAAAATTTTAACAAATTTTTATATTTTTTCATGTGCAAATATTTTAAAATTGAGCAGCTTGAATGAATGAATGAATGTAAAAGGGGTGGTAATACTAGATCATCGATGACTAAGCCTCCATTGGGTCCTTTACATCTCACCACATCTGCAGATTATTCGAGGTCGATCGCCTTTGCGAATCCAAGCAGCCCCGTTAGTTGAACTTGCCTAACTGCTTGCGGTTACAAAACTATATCTCCGAAATATCTCTGTCTCAGTCTGTTGAGTGCTGGGCACCCTCTGAGAACATGGTCAATAGTTTCATCCTCCTCCAAACACCATCTGCATGTCGGGTCGCCCTCAACACCGATTTTATGAAGATGGCCCCGGAGGTGACAATGTCCGGTCAACAATCCCACCACAATTCGCAGCTCTTTCCTTCCCAAGGAGAGACGCTCTTTAGTACGCCGTGCGCTAGGCCCCGTTATATGTTCCTTAGCACACCTCATTCCAGAGCTCCCCTTCATGATTCAATAAATTTGCATTCCAGCAACGATTTCAATTTCCTTTTGCCAATAGCAATTGAAACAGGTAATATTGGTTGGGGTCCATACGGTTCGATCGCCGAACCCAACTTTGCCAGACGGTCTGCTTCCGCATTCCCGCGTATGCCCGAGTGACTCGGGACCCATACGAGTCTGACTGTGCAGCCTTTCCTTATCATACCATTTAGTACATCCTTGCACTCAGACACCAGTCGCGAAGTCACAAAACTTGACTTCAGTGCCAATATCGCAGCCTTACTGTCTGAGCATATATTTATTACACTATTCCTGTCTATGCCCTTCTCACAGAGATAGGCACATTGCGGAATAGTATAAATTTCCGCTGTGAAAATTGTCGCACATTGTCCGAGAGCGTAGTACTATCTGACTCCTGTGGTCTTGCCGAATACTCCGGCTACAGCTCTTTCATCTTGTCGAGATCCATCAGTATACCACCAGAATCCATTTTTCGGAAGATTTTGTTCTCCCTCCCAATCCTCTCTACTTGGCATAAGTATCTCCAGGGAGAGGTTGGGTTTTAAAAACGGCGTCATGTAGTCTGCTGTCCGCATGGGGAGTGATGGACACCTCTCCACCACGCTTTCCTAGTCACCGCCTGTTTCAATTCCAAGATGTCCCAAGCAACTGAGACGATAAACAGTCCTCAAGGCCTCGTTCTCTATGTATAAGAGAAGAGGAGGCAGGTTCACCAGGACTTCCAGAGCCCTGGTGGGAGCGGTCCTTATCGCACTCAATATTCCCACACAAGCCATTCTCTGAACTTTGCCAAGTTAAAGAATGTGTTTGCGTTTTGTTGTACTACGCCACCATACAATAGCGGCGTACGTTATCATGGGGTTGATCACCGTAGTGTATTTCCAAAATAGCACTTTAGGTGTCAGTCTCCATGTACACCCAAAGGATCGTTTACAAGCCCCGAAAGCATATATGGCTTTCTTGGTTCGAGCCTCAATATGATCATTCCAGCTCAGTCGTGAGTCCAGAATTACTCCCAGGTATTTAACTGTCCCCTTAAGTTGAAGAGTCCTTCCCATCAATGTAATTGTCCATTTTCCTCTTTTTTGTAAAGAGTACTAGCTCGGACTTGTCCGGATTTATTCTGAGCCCCTCCCTGCGGCACCATCGTTCCATGATCCGGAGGGCCAGCATCATTGGTCCCTCCAGGTCCCAGACATGGCGACCAGGGCACAAATTGACTAGATCATCAGCATAGGCCTGTGTATACAAACCGGCATCATTCAGTTCACTTAACAGGCTGTCCACTGCAAGGCTCCACGGCAAGGGGCAGTGCTAATAAAAACTTCGTCAGACCATATAAAATTTTTGTTTAAATTTTGCAGTTACAGAAAATAACTTTTCATTATGCCTCTCAAAAATACAAATTGTGTACGAGTTTATATTTAAATGGCACTTCTACTTCGTTTTAAAGCCGATGAAACGAAGTTGAAAGGGTTATTTTCTACGTTTGCCAAGACCTTTATTTCCTGCATTTCTTGTTGTGGCTTATTGTAAACTTTTGGCCACGGCTTGAAGAATGTTCTGAAATTTATTACATTAGTTTTAATGATGTCAAATATCGCTTTATGAGGTTGCTTTCTTTCCAGATACCTATATTGAATAATATGATTATAAAAATTCAAGAATATAACATTTAATGATACACATACATATCTAAATACATTTGCGTAGCTTCATCACAATCTAAATTGCATATCTTATTTGTGATGGTTTTCAAAGGTTTCATTTACAGCCATATTATAGGAAAATAAATAACTGAATAATATGTCAAAAACTGGCAAAATAATAAATGAACTATGAATAATACGTATTAATAAGTTGAAAATTAACACCTATGGTGGATATACAAGCAAAAGCATTATAATAATTTAAGAATTTGACTGTCGCCTTTCGATGTTTTTTTTTAATTTTGTTTTCCACACCCTCCTAAAAAAATTAAAACATGTAAACTAAAAAGTATAATTTAATGGCTTAAACAAAAAACAATTATTAAGTGTTATATATTGTTGAAAAGCCACGGATAAACGGAATGCAACGGTATATGAATATACGGGGTGTCCTATTAAAAAAAACACAAATTCGATTTATATCTAAAAACAATAGTACTTAGAGGAAAACTAACGACGCCACTGAATTTTACATGAAAAACTTTATTTGAGTCAATATTTATCTTTTTGATAACTAGAAAGATAACCGAAATACGAGGAATGTCCCAAAATGGCAAATTTTTTAAAATACCCTGTATGTAAAAAAATTAAGAGTGATGTGAAAATTCTGTCTGCCGCAACTTTCGTTTCATGCAAAACTAGCACCACTAGGAGAAAACCGCATCCCGATAACTTTAAAAATACCGGAGCTACCCGGCAAAAACAACGAAATCCGGACATCCTGTACAGTGTAATCATATTAAGTGATAAATATGTCATTAAATTCCATTTCGAAACTATCCCCAACATGCATCTGGCTAGTTCCAGCAAATGTCCGCAATAGCATCCTAATTTATGAAAAAATGCACATTTATTTAGGCAATCAAGATTTCCTATTAATTGTCTAATAAAGGGTGTTTTTTATAGAGGTATAGAACTTTTAAATGGAATAAAACAAAGATGAATTTTTTAAATTTACTTTATTCGAAAGATAACCTTCTGGCATTATAATTTAAATATGACGGCTGGCTCGGACGTAGTCTAATCTGGAGGTCCAATTTTCGATGACTTTTTCCAACATTTGTGGCCGTATATCGGCAATAACGCGGCGAATGTTGTCCTCTAAGTGATCAATCGTTTCGAGCTTATCGGCGTAGACTAGCGACTTCCCATATCCCCACAGAAAATAGTCTAGCGGCGTTAAATCGCACGATCTTGGAAGCCAATTCAAGGGTCCGAAACGTGAAACTATGCGGTTACCAAACATTTCCTTCAATAAATCAATTATGGCACGAGCTGGGTGACATGTTGCGCCGTCTTGTTGAAACCACAGCTCCTGCACATCATGGTTGTTCAATTGATGAACGAAAAAGTCAGTAATCATGGCTCTATAGCGGTCACCATTGACTGTAACGTTCTGACCAGCATCGTTTTTAAAGAAGTACGGACCAGTGATTCCACCAGCCCATAAAGCACACCAAACAGTCAGTTTTTCTGGATGTAACGGTGTCTCAACATACACTTGAGGATTATCATCACTCCAAACACGGCAGTTTTGTTTTTTGACGTATCCATTCAAACAAAAGTTCGCTTATGAAAATTGGGATCAACGGCAATCTTGTTTTGGGCCCATTCACCGAATCTACGCCTTGCTAGGTGATCGTGTGGCTTCAATTCTTGCACGAGTTGGATTTTGTAAGCACGCAAACTAAGATCTTTCCGCAAAATCTTCCATAAAGTGAATGGACACATATCCAATTTCTGTGCACGATGTCGGATAGACTGATTCGGGTCTTCCTCTACGCTACGCTCTACAGCAGCAATGACTTCTTCTGTACGCACTGTACGACGTCTCTGTGGATGCGTATTATCATTTAGAGTAAACGTGGTGCGAAAACGTTCCATAGTTAATCGAATTAATTGCTCTGATGGACGATTATGTTGACCGTAAAATGGACGTAGTGCGCGATACGTATTTGGAACAGAACCATGATTTTCAAAATAAATTTGCACAATTTGGAAGCGTTGTTCAGGCGTCAGTCTATTCATGTTGAAATGCCAAACCAAACTAAACATAAATCACCTGACAGCTGACAAAATGGCCGCCAGTTAAAAAAGTGTTGCCAACTTAAAGTTCTATACCTCTATAAAAAAACACTCTTTATTTAGAAACAACAGTTCCAATAATATAATTTTTTTAATAATAACGTGGCACTAAATAAAAAAAAAAATCTTTGTAATATATATAGTTTTTTCAGAATTGCAAACACGCACGCCTATGAGATAGAAATAAAACAAATCCTTCTATACTCTCCCAGACATTTTTAAAACATGTGTATTTTATTCAAGATTTATTAAAATTGAATAAAATCTGGAAAATTCCAAAAAAAAATAGTTTTTTTTTGATTATTCATTAATTGTAAAAAATGGGTCTTCTAATATGGAGTATAATATGAATAATAGAGTTTTAAATGCAACAGAGGCAATGGTTCAGAGGTCAGGTACTTGGAGGACACTTTAATTTGAAAATTATACCCTTTTTCTATTAATTTCGCAGCAGTTAAATACTAACAGCCAGAGTTATATACAAGATTCAAGTTTTAAACTGGATTTAGTTGCAGTGGAAAATAAATCTTCATTTATTTTGCTTAAGATATAGTTACCCGAATTTTAAAAGAGTAGTGCAGTAAGTCTTCTTAAGCTTTGCATATAATCAACGTAATCTTTCCAAGACATTTCCTGACCGATTACCAGCCCTAAAAATCTAACTTTCTTACCAATAACCAAAACTGTGCCGCGAGGAAGTTTTTACCAAATATGACAACTTTAGTTTAATTAAAGTTTAAAATTAATCTGTTATATACCACCTTAATAGTATTCTCGAGATCATCAAAAGTCGATTTTGAAAGGGCAATGTGTGTGACCCGCATAACTGATTAACATACCCTTCGATATATCTTTTATAAAAAGATTGAAAATTAAAGGACCCGGAGGTGATCGACCCCAGCAGAACCAGAAGATCAACACTACTCGTCAGAGGCGCACCACCTAAACATCTTTAAATATTTAACAATCTATGAGAAAAGACACAATCCAGTCAAATACAATGCCTCCCATATCTAAATTAAGGATCTTATTTTTAAAAACAAATCAATGTTGATAGAATTAAAAGCTTTTGAAAGATCAAAGAGAATCCTATCAGTAGATCTACCCTCATCCTAATTTTTTGATTCCAAAATTGAACTGCCGCCGTTTCTGTTAATCTTTTGGTTCTAAAGGTGTGCTGATTATTACTTGAACATTGTAGCAATCTAAAAATGTGCGGTTCCTAAAACACATAAGTATCTTTCTGTCTCTTGGGCGTTTTTTGGTTATTTTTAACAGGACGAACCTAGAAACAGGGATGTTGGCAGTCTTGCACGTTTCGGTAAAAGAAACGCTCTTAGACCGCACCATCATCTGGTAAGATCCATTAATTATAATTTATTAAAACAGTCTTTTATAGATTTTTTGTGAGTTAGTAAGATTTAAGCTCAAAATTGATTCATACCACCAAGTAACACATTTTGAATCTGGCCACAGTATGCTGTTTTAAATCTCATTAAGACCTAAATTGATAGGATCAGATTATTATTAGGATTTATGTTAGGTTTTAGGGCCGATTGTTGCTTGTTTTCTAACAACTCAAAGCACCTACAGTTCGGTAATTTGTACACTCAGAATGTGAAATTAATGTATCATCCGTCGTACAGCCCTGATTTTGTATCCAATAATTTATTTTTGTTTCTGTGCCTGAAGAAAAAACTGTGTGATTACCAAGTTTTTACACCAAAAGGGGCGGTTAATGCGATCAAAAACCATATTTTGGGGATACCATTTTCACATGGGCATAAATGCTTTTCGGGCTGATTCAAACGCATGCAAAAATGCATTAATCATCGGGAAGAATATTTTAAAAAACAATAAAACCATTTTTATTGAAAATTATTAAACCTTTTTTCTACTCATTTGAAAAACATTTCATAAAAATTATTAGTTAACTAATTTTCGAACATATTTGACTTTCCATATCAATAAATAATTACAAATGTTGTAATTTTTTTGCTTAAAAAAAGTAATTAAATAAGTATATGGCATTTTTTATGAATGATATCTTTTTAATTGCATATCGTCATATTTTACATATTATCATTTTTACTATTCATTTATCTTTACCACGAACTTGCTGAAATTCTGATTGTTATTATGACTGGCATATTAATGTATTTGCTAGTTTATTGTTTTACTATATCGTAGATAATTGCAGTCGAGTAAAATCCTTTTTAATGGGAAATTATTTCAAATAGGAATTGTTTATTGTCCTTTGATATGAAGACTACATTTAGTAGATGTTTCCTAGATTAATCTTAAGTCAGCTCTGACTTAGTTTTAAAGTTCTAATTTGTATTTTTAATAAAATTTATACTTTACAATCGTGGGCACTGTGCATAAATGTGTACTTACACTGTGTGTTCCACTAGTATTTTTTCCACTCACATTTTCATTATTTTAAAATTTTAGATTATTGTAAAAATAGATAAAATTTTTATAAAAAAAAATTTAATCGATTTCTAAAAGTGCGTTAAAAAGTGAAAAATAACTATAAATCTCTATATGAAATTGAAATTTTTGAAGTCGGTGCCAAACTAATACCTGACAAAATGGGATTCGCATAAACAGATTAACAATACTTTGTTTGTAATTGCTTTCTTACCATAATTTGTATATATTAGTAGTTATTTGTTTCATTTAGAAATAACTTGGAGCCGACTTCAAAAATTTCAATTTCATATAGAGATTTATAGTTATTTTTTACTTTTTAGCGCACTTTTAGAAGTCAGTTCAATTTTTTTTATAAAAATTTTATTTTCGATTTTCAGTTCATTCATTATAATATTCATAAATTATTTGAACTAAGTACTAATCGAGATTAGTGTACCTGGCAATGACTCCAAGGTGACAAAAAAGTTCCCATTTTATCCGAAGTTGTAATCACCCTAAAATGAGCCACTAAAAATTCTTTGATTCTTAGAATTCTACAAAAACCGGCGAAATTGTATCAAACAAATATTTAGTCTGTCATAGTAAATCTACTATCTTAAAATTTAAATTCATTTTAGATTGGTAATATAGACCCCAAAACCTTCCAATATCGATATTTAAAGAACTTGAGACGTAAATTTCTTAGCTCGATATATTTTATAGAGCATATAGAGTTTGTATACGCTCCAAGAACCCCACAATATCAATTTTTGGCAAAATCGGAAAACTTAAAATTTTCACTCTCTCACTCCCTTGTCAACCTAATATTGTAAAAAATTAACTTCATATTCGTAATACACTACCCCGAAAACACCCTAAAACCTAATCTGATAAAATGCGAATAAGGTAAAATTTTCAACTCACTATATTGGATCCGTCATATTGAATTTCAAAGAAATAATTTTAACATCTTAACGTAATCTAAATCTAAACCCGTTCAAAGCCCCCCAGTACCAATTTTGGATGAAATCCAGAAATTCAAAATTTCTAGACCGACATATTAGATTTCCTTAAAATAATTTTATATTCGCTATTTACATCCTTAAAAACGATTCAGTCCCACATTTGAACAAAATCGAAAAACGTAAAATTTTTAGTCCGCCATATTAAATCCTGAAAAAAATACTATTAAATTCGTAACTTATACCCTCAAAAATCCCCTATATCAATTTTGGAGAAAATCGAAAAACGTAAAATTTTTGAATTTTGATCCGCCAGATTGAATTCTTCAAAAAATATTTTAAATTCGTAATTAACGCTAACAAAAATCCCCCAATACTGATTTTAGACAAGATCAAGAGACGTAGAACCTTTAATCCGCCATCTTTTATCCGACATATTTATTTTTTTTTAAATAATGTCAGATTCATAATGTGCGATCCATAAAACTCCCCCATATCAAAATTCAAACAAAATTTATTTTTTATCCCCCATATTGGATACGCCATATTGAATGTTTTAAAAGTAATTACAGATTCGTTATGTATGACCGAAAAACACCCCCATATCAATTTTGAAGAATATCGAACAAAATTGATGTTTTTGTCCGCCATATTAGATCCGCCATATTGAATTTTTTTAAAATAATTTTAGATTCGTCATGTGCGACCCCGAAAACTCTCCCGTACCAATTTTGGAGAAAATCGAACAAAATTGATGTTTTCATCCGCCATATTGGATCCTCCATATTGAATTTTCTAAAAATGGTTTTAGATTCATCATGTGCGACCCCGAAAACTCTCTAGTACCAATTTTGGGGAAAATCGAACAAAATTGATTTTTTTCCACCATATTGGATCCTCCATGTTGATTCTTTTTTTAATATTTTGGACTCGTTATGTGCGACCCCGAAAACTCCCCCACACTAATCTTGTAAAAAATCGGACAAAATTAAATTTTCCTGTCCGCCATATAGTAGATTCGTTAGGTATAACCCCGAAAATTTCCCCACACCAATTTTGGAGAAAATCCATCAAAAAAAATTTTTTTGGCCGCCATATTGTCAGCACCATCTTGGATTTTACTGTTAACCAAAAATATGAGACCATCGCAGCAACTTCCTAAACATAACGTAAAAAATTTCATTCAAATCCGTGCCGCCGTTCCGGAATAATCGGTGTACATACATTAAAAAAAAAACAAAAAAAATTCATACTCGACGAATTGAGAACCTCCTTCTTTTAAAAGTCGGTTAAAAAAGATATGTAATTTAAGCAGGAAATAAATTAAAATTAAGCAATTAAATGAATTATTCACCATTATAAAAAATATAAAAATGTGTTCTAATTATCCCTGCAGAGGTTTTACGCGGTTCTATTACTGTTCAGTCATAGGTCTGTGGCGAAACACTACTTGTCTGGTGGAAAAAATGTTTTTCCTAGAGATTAAACAATACTGCCACAATGGCAATATAGAGACTCACAGCTTTCAAATACTTTCCGAACATATTTTAAAGAAGCAAAAATAACATCATGTCACTTTTGCATAATACGATTATTGGAGAGTAGATTATAATGATTCACACAACTGCGTTGCTATGAAAAAAGTTCAAAAGATGAACAGAAACTAGACAAAGTGAAATTTGACAAGGAGGCAAAACTCTAAAACGACTACTTGTGACACATTTTAGAGAGAAATATTAAGACCTTTTAAGACAAGTTGTTATAGTGTACACTGTAAGAATAGCCGTTTATCTTGCGGAAATCAGTAATAAAAATAAATATTGATCATTAAAAATGGTTTTACTGCTTTTAAAAATATAGTCCATTGTGATTAATACATTTTTGCATCCATTTGAGCCAATCCGAAAAGCATATTTGCTTGAAAATCGTTGCCCACGTAACTTGTTCTTTATGTACGGGGAAAAAAAAGATATCACACGGTGCCATATGAAGGCTAATCGGCGGATGACCCATCAATCCCACGTTTGAACTAATATGTAAGAGCTCGAAATCTTATGGTGGGAAATGATCCGTCATCTCCAGTCAATTCTTTGAAGACTTCCCACAAACAAGTGGTGGTATATCATACAGATTGTCTAAGGGCATGGTTGCGACATGGCCACTTTTTCCGAAAAAACCCATACTGTCGACTGTTGTTTAGTTTCGGGCTCATGATCATCTCCAAGGTCCCTTATAAGCTAATATGCGAATTAAGCAATCATAACTTTTACCAGTATAGAGATGTGGTCTGAATGTGTTTTAGTATAATATTTGAATCTTACGCCAAAAAAAAATTAATGTTTTTAAATTTACCTGCCGTATATAAATTTGTTTTTCGAAAATGAATATCATTTGTTTCGGAATCGGTAAGTTTAACGTTATTAATAATACAAAATTTATTGTATGCTTAATTGATATTTACTTGTCCCAAATATTAAAAATTAACTAAACACCCAGTTTTACTTAGAAATGCATTGCTATTCATCAGTATAACTAAAATTTTCTATTACAATATGTATCTCTAATCTCGTATAAAAAACTCTAGATGTCCCAACAGTTGTGACAGAATTTGATCATAGACTCTTGCAAATGATATATTATGGTAGCGTTAACCATTTCATCTATAATCACTTTTTCTGCCTCATATTAATTAGTAGCTATTTTGATAACCTATAATTAAATTTTACAGTAATAAAGACACTCTACAAGTCTGGATATTCATCTTCTCTCTTGCAGCTTTGGTAGCAAACAACTATGGTTATTTAAGCTTACCACAACCATAACTCAGAACTTCAGGACTCAGGCAATGCTGCTAATTAGCTGGACAGATGACACCTCTTGTTTACAGCTCGCACAGCAGCACGTCCGCGCGTTTAGTCGCGTGAAGGTTTTTGATTAAAATTAAACAAAATATGTTTCTCAAAACACTTAGTCTATTAACAAAAACAAATAGAAAAGCGAATTATTTACAGAGAGAAATTTAAACTAATAACAAATATCAATTACGAAGTAACTAACATAGTTGCTCTTATTGGCCGTTCTGCTAACCAGAAATGTAAAACCTAATTTTGAAAAAACCGGTTTAAATAGCTTACTAAAATACTAGAAAAAAAAATAAAACGCGACAAAAACAGCTATTTATATTTCTTAATCAAACACTAATAAAGTCGCAAAAGGCTCGTCTAAAATAACACACGATATTCCCTTAATATCCCAAATTAACTGGAAAACCAAACAAAGAAAACCTTCTTTCCCGACGATTATATCCGTTACGTAATTTTTCCACGGCACTGGAATGCGGTACCGATTCTAACGACTTCCAGGTTGTATTTGAAGTTTAGTATTTTTTAAAAGAGCGTTCTCAAATCTTACCCCTGTAACCCTTCTGTTTAGTGCCTTTTCGGATGTGCCACCTGTAATAGTCAATTTCATTCCCTTAAAGTTCGAAGGTTTCGATCGTTACGAGCTGAGGGCGTTAGCCATTTTATACCGGATGCTTGATTTCCGATTTGGCCTCCGAGCGTCTTAATCATAATTTTTATATAAACACAATTAATAAAACTATTCTATTTCTTTCTATAACTAAAGGAATAAGATAATATAACGTCTGTGCAAAAACCTGAGTGCTCTTCTATTCATAATGCTGGCATTTAAATCATTCTTTCTTGCAATCAGGAAAAACAGTCGCTATATTCAAACGTTATATTATAGTATAGTGAGTTTATTTCATTATTCTTTTGTTTCCTAATAATGGGAAAATCGTTTAATATTTTAATACATTTTAAAGGTATTTCATATACCATACGTTAAAAAAACTACCCTTATCACGTCTGATTTTATTTACATAACCAGAGTAGGATTATTTCGACAGATTTATAGCCAAATCTTAGAGTGGGTCTTTTAGTTTTATGTCTTCATAAATTGACTGAGTTTATATATTTTTAGGAAAAAATTTGAACGACAAAAATAATAAAAGTTAAGTTGGATAACTGATTTACTTCTTTAGACTTTCTTGGATAGTGATAACAAATATATACTACCCTATTCCCACGGGAGATCTATTCACAGAGTTATTTATTCATTTTAACCGAATATAGTTCACATTGAACAGCGTAAAATAATTAATATTTGTTCCATTACACAGTGTACCAACCAAGTTCTCGTAATTAGCTGCTGAACAAAGAACTACTTCATTAAACAGAAAACTTCCGCAAGGAAATTATAAAGATTGGACCTGCCATATATCTGAATTTCACTCAGAGTAACAGACTTTTGATTCTCTGTACAAGATTCTACCCGGCTTTGAAATATATTAGAGATTTTCAAAATTTATTTACCAAGACTTCTAAAATAATGAGTTAATCTAGTTTTAAAAACAAAATAGAGACAAGTGGAAGTAGTGTCTCTCTATCGTACGACAGCCAGTTTAGCGGTTGTTCAGATGAAATGATACTAGATCTCCGCACATGCCGTTTACATATACTTGCACGAAGTAGTAGGGACGTCATGGTTGCGGTCAGTAGATGCATAAGCATTGTCACGGAAGAGTGTATTCACGTTTTAGACAATTACAAAAATGTAGTGGGGTACATTCGATACAGATCTATGAACCGATGAAATAGAAAAAGGAAAATTATATGAGATCTACACTCTTCTGATTACCTAAATGAAATTTATAAATGTAAATATTGGAAATCACTCATTCTATTTCATTATATGCACAATATATTTTTTCTTTGCATCGTTAACATCGAATGTGCACAAGCCACAATTTGTTATAACCCAACCGCTTCATTCCACTCCATACATTAAAATTCAATGCATATAATCTAACGAAGACCACATTATCTGAACCAGCTATTAGTTAGTCACTAAGTGATCGACTCAAGATGTGATCGCATGCCTTATTTGTATTATTTAGCAATTTTGCGCATGTGAATAAGATTCACTATTTAGGAATTCAAATGTAATATCAACATAACAAAGTTCCCAAAGAAAGAGTTTTTTCATAAAATACAGTCTCAATTCACCTTCTTAAAGACAGATAAAATGTGCGATCTGATGCTAAAATAATTAACTTTTATTTTAAAAATTATGACACAGCTATATTAAATTTATGTGAGAATTATGTGTTCATCTGGATGTGATATTGGGATAAAATTTGGTAAAGAAAATCAAACTGCCAATATAACGATTTCAACTGACTTGTACCATTGCAGGAAGATTTTGATGTAATGTTCAAGGATTCCACTAAATCTAAAATAAAAGCTATTGCATATATATACATTCTATCAGACATTACGTATGGTATAAAAGTTAAAAAAGCTAACAAATTGAGAACAATACGAAAAACAAAGGTTGGTGATGTTATCGAACGTATTATTCACCAGAAATGGAATTGAGTAGAACTTATGGCTTATTATAAGAACAAAATGTGGACAAGATGGGTAGTAGATTCATGACCAAGATAGTTTAAAAGCAGCGTCGGATGTACACACAAATGATTAACAAACGATATCAAGGAAAAAAGGGAAATAGTGGCATCAACTAGCACTAAATTGGTTTGAATAACACGGGAAGGTCTATATTTAGGAGTGGATATTAAAAAGGTACTGAAGAATAAGTAAAGAAAATCAAAAACCTAAAACTTAACATATGGAGATCTCGTGGAATCACTCTTATTATGAGTTTTTAAATGCTTTGAGTAGCATAAAAAACTAAAATTAGTTATCACATTAATATGGCTAATTGAAAGCTGAAATGACGATAATGCAATGAAACATGAGTGTATAATTTTAAAATAAAAAAACCATATGATAACATAATATACTTAATACTTACGTTAAACAATGGCAATAAAATGCAAGTAATGCAGGTTTATGCTCCCGCTATAAATTATAAAGATGAGGAAATCAACCACTTTAAAAGAATCAATGTGTCACTATCCTTTCTACATGGGCGATTTTTTTGCTAAAATTAGTTTAAAAATCTGAAATAGCAGTAGAAAAGTTAAGATTGAAAGGTAGAAATGAGAGAGAACGAATTCTGTTAACTTTTTTATACTACCATCGTTTAAGCGTAATGAACAGATTATCAAAAAGAAGACCCATCGCAGTAGGGTAAGTCTTATTGAAAAAACTATAAACGAGGTTATCACCACAATGAACAAACTTTGTCTAGAACATGCATCTTGAAAAGACCATTCTTTTGAGACGTCTTACAAGGAAGGTACCTGAAATGTCCGGCACCGATTTTAATGAACTTTAGTATGTTGTAGAGGGTACAAAAATAAGCGTCAAGTATTTTTTTATCTGCGGAGATTCATTTTAACGCGGTGAAAACCGCCCTTAAAGTTCACACCTAAAAACAGTATTTTTGAAGTATCTCAGGTTCTTAGTGAGATATCTTTACAAAACAGAATGATGTTAAACTATGGTTTTGTCACCTCAAGGATATCATCCCTTAATTTTTATAAGGGTAAACCATCTATTCGCGCACGTAATTTAATTCCAAAAATTACGAAATTTAATATAATTATTTAAAAATATTTTTTTCACGAATACCATAAGTAACTTAAGTTGACGAGTAGTGAACATAACCCGATTCTCTCAATCCCCCCACTCCTCGACCTTGACCTTGACCTTGCTTCACCCCTCTTTGGCCCCGCCCACATGTCCTTGTCATTGACCTTGAAAGTGCACGTGTGCTTTGGCCTTGGCCTTGTGTTCAAGGTTGTGTGTGTGACCTTGACCTTGACCTTGGTGGAGACGACCTTGACTTTGTTGAAGGTCATCTTGGGTGTGTGACCTTGAAGATATGTTACGTGGTTGGGGGTGACCTTGAATGGTTTTATATAGAGTATGGGGCAGTTTCATTCATCAGTTGGCTCTGACTTGTATAGGTAGTACATGTGTTAATATTTGACAAATCATGGCATATGTTTGTGAAAATTGCGGTTCTAAGTTTACTAAGAGTTATAATATGAGACGTCATAAAAGAGAATCGTGTGCGGCGAGATTTAATGAAGTGCCTGGAGGAAAACGGCTCCGAATTGAAGAGTATACATCGACGATTCCGGTAATTAATTGCGCTACATGTAATGTAGATGTTCCAATAAATCATATGTCAGCGCATAAACGAACACAACAACATAAAAATAATTCATGTTTGCCGGTATGTCATGGTGTGCAACTCGTTCAATGTGCCTTCAAAAGAAGAATTGCAACCTATCGGGTTAGCAGTGATATGGAGCATTCCGATTACGTAATGTTCTTTGCAGACATTAAATCCAAGGTGGTGGAACTTGTTAATAATTTATTGCGTGTGCATCATGCTTTAAAAGTTAACATGACAGCTGTTGGCGAGTACATGCTTCCGTCACAAGAAATATTCAGTGAAAAATCCTTCAACACTGCTAATCAAATAATTAGTGTAGAAAGTGATTTGGATGCCGTTTACCATTCTTTCACCGAATCAATAAAAACGCAGGCGACAGAGTTCCAGGAGAAAGATTCAGGTATGGAAAAATCAAAACCCGATATATTAAACTGATTTTTATATATTATTTTTCTTGTTATAGGATGGGCTCTTGTGCGAATTTTATACTTGGAAGTTGGTATCAACAAGTATATGCCTATGGGTGGCTCATCATACATCAAGTTGCCGTGTTCTATTGAAAAGAAAGGAGCTGTCGTCAATGTGATTAACCAGGACGAATTTTGCTTTGCGTGGGCTGTAACATCAGCATTGTTTCCTCCAACAGCAGAGCCTTCACAGAAGACATCCTACCCCCATTTTTCTAGAGTGCTAAATGTAACAGGTATGGATTTTCCAGTAAAATTACGTGACATTAAAAAATTTGAGGAAATGAACAACATATCAATTAACGTATACGGTCTGGAATCTAAATATGAAAATAATGAAATAATACATGAAGTTATTGGTCCACTGAGGTATGCGTCAAAAAAGTTGGATAGGCATGTAAATTTATTGTTAATTACAAAAGACTGTAGTAGTAAAGATGGCGGTGAACATTTTTGCGATACGACTTGTTCAAAGAGTCATTATTGTTGGATTCGGGATTTATCACGTTTAGTTTCAAGTCAAATTAGTTGTCAACAACATAAAATATATTTCTGTGATGGTTGCCTCATTTATTTTAGTACACCGTCAGCTTTAACTTTACATCAAAGCTACGATTGTAACCACATTTTCACGCAAACACCCTCAGTGGATTTAAAAATCGATAAATTTGGAAAGAGTGTGCCGGAAAATATTTTAAAATTCGAGGGTATAGAAAAGCAAATGCGCGTTCCATTCGTGGTTTATGCAGATTTCGAATCTGTTTTAAAACCCATTGAAACGGTACAACCAAACCCACAAAATTCTTACACTGTAAAAAGTTTTAAACATGAACCATATTCTTTTGCTTATTTAATTAAATGCTCTTTTGACGACTCACTTTCGAAATTTGAGCTATTTCGGGGGAATAATGCAGCTCAAGTCTTTGTGGATCGTATCGAGTGTGATTTAAGGGCTCTATACAACACATATTTAAAAGACATTAAGCCTATGAAACCGTTAACGCCTGAAGAAAAAAGGGAGTTTAATGATGCTAAAATATGTGGTATATGTGAAGGCCCTTTTGAAGAGGGTGAGATTAAAGTACGAGACCACTGTCACATAACTGGTGCAAAAAGATTTGGTGCTGCACATTCCGTTTGTAATTTAAATTATAAATTACCCTCTTTTATCCCTATCATATTTCATAACTTAAGCGGCTACGACAGCCATTTATTTATAAAAGAGTTATGTAAATATGGGGATAAAATTGGTGTTTTGGCTCAAAGTAAGGAAAAGTACATATCATTTACCAAAAGCATTTATGTGCACGATTATTTTGATAGTAAATGTGGAAAAGTCAAGAGGAAATATTTAAAGTTGCGATTTATTGATAGTTTTAAATTTCTGTCAACGTCTTTGGAAAATTTAGGCAGCGGTTTAAACGACGACGATTTTATTGAAACGCGGAAACATTTTTCAAATATCAACCAATTTAATTTGATGCGTCAAAAGGGTGTTTTTCCCTATAGCTTTATTGACTCTATAGAAAAAATGGAAAATACATGTCTTCCAAGTAAAGATGAATTTTATGATAATTTACGGGAAGAACATATTAGCGATGAAAGCTATAGAAGAGCAAAAGAAGTATGGCGCTTGTTTGGGTGTAAAACTTTGGGGGACTATTCGGACGTGTATTTAAAATCAGATGTGTTGCTATTGTGTGATGTTTTTGAGCAATTTCGGAATAATTGCTTAAAATTCGATAAACTTGATCCAGCACATTACTATACCCTTCCAAGTTTATCATTTGATTGTATGCTACGTATGACTAAGGTAGAGTTAGAGCTCTTAACTGATATAGACATGATACATTTTTTTAAGAAAGGTATACGCGGCGGCATAAGCCAGTGTACAGAAAGGAAGCACATCGCTAATAATATTTTTTTACCAGACTATGACCCAACAAAACCTTCTTCATTTATAACATACCTTGATGCTACAAATCTATATGGTCATAGTATGTCACAAGCATTACCATATGGTGGTTTTCGATGGTTAAGCGAGCGCGAAATTCTGGATTTAAATATTATGGCTGTTGGTGATGATAGTTTACATGGCTACGTTTTGGAAGTGGATGTGCATTATCCGACTGAGTTGCATGATGCACATTCTGATCTTCCATTTCTAGTAGAAAATATCATACCGCCAACAGAAAACGCTAAATTACCGAAATTAATTCCCAATTTACAAGATAAAAAAAAATACATTGTACACTATAGAACTTTAAAACAAGCCATCGCCAACGGCTTAGTGGTAATGCAAACCCATCGAGTATTACAGTTTGAGCAATCAAAATGGCTAAAATCGTATATTGATTTTAATACCAATTTACGTAACAAGGCCACCACAAAATTTGCGAAGGACACTTTTAAATTAAAAAATAACGCGATATTTGGTAAAACTATGGAAAATGTGGAAAATCGAAAGGATATAAAATTAGTAACACATTGGGAGAACAGTGTAGGCAGAAATGGAGCTAGAGCACTAATATCCCGCCCCAATTTCAATAGTAGCTCGATATTTACCGAGAACTTTGTTGCTATACATATGAATAAAGTTAAAATATTGTACAATAAACCAATTTATATCGGTTTTTCCATATTAGATATATCAAAGACTGTAATATACGATTTTTATTATAATTTTATTAAATCCAAGTTTGGCGATGATGCTTCGTTACTTTACACCGATACTGACTCGCTTATATTAAAAGTGTATACGGAAAACTTTTATCAAACTATATCAGAAAACCCCGAAAAATTCGATACATCAAATTACCCCGAAATTAATAATTTCAACATAATTAAAAGTAATTCTGTAGTTGGTAGAATGAAAGATGAGTTTCCTGGTGATCCGATAATAAGTTTTTATGGTACCGGCGCGAAGGCTTATTATGTAAAGTCCATTAATAATGAATTAAAAAAAGCCAAAGGTATCAAAAAATGTGTTATCGAGAAAGACCTTCATCAGGAAGACTACCAAAGAATTGTTGAACGGGGTGGTTTGATATTAAGAAAGATGAAGACATTTAGAAGTGAATTACATAACATTTATACCAACATAATAAATAAAGTAGCATTGTCACATAGCGATGATAAACGTTATGTAATTCCCAGTTCAACCAAAACTCTACCTTGGGGGCATGCAGACATAGATTTTTACAAAACAGACCCGGAAGAAAACTTAGCAAATTTAGTCACCGTGTTGGAATCATTTCTAAGTCAGGACAGCACGTAATCTGGAAAATCCATATTTCATTATTTGTATTGTTTTTATTATTTCTATTAAACATACAACATTAATATGTAACGATAGTATTGTAATTTTTTTTTTTTTTTTTTTTTTTTTTTAAATAAAAAACATGTATTCATTGATTGATTGCTTTTTTATTGAACCTTTATTTTAAAATTATAAATATAATGAAGTGTCGACAAATAACAAACTGTAAAAGTTATTGTTGAAAAATTTGTCTAATAGTAAATTAAACGCACAGGTCTACGAGTAAATGTTTAATGTGAAACAGGTTTGCTGACAAGATCCTCCATAGTCTTTTCAATTTTCAACATTCTAGAGTTAAGTTCATCACGCAGTTCGTCTTGCCTAAGTTCATATATTGCAATAACAGTATCATCAATGTATCCTCTAAGTTCTTGACCGGTTTCAATTAATTTCTTGCGTACGTAACCTTCAAGTTGGTTTCTGAATATATCTTTAATAACAATTGTTGAGTCATGTAAAGCTTTCTGCGTATCTTGCACACACTGAGCAAGGTTATTATCAACATAATTTCGTGTGGTCGCATCGTCTCCTTCAAGAGGTTCTGCTAAATAGCACAATCTTTTGCTTCCCATGTCGTAATCTCCATTAGGTGTAAGTTTAAAACCTATTCCTGAAGGACCTCGCATAAAGTTAAAATCCTTAAATTTTCTTTTGCGACCGAACTTATCAATAGTGTTTACTTCTGACATTGTTATGTGAGACTGATTTGAAACCATTAGATTTCACCCTAATATATGGTTCTATTTCATTAATAAACGGACTCTGCAGAAAAATATGGATTGCAAAACGTATTTTAGGTGATGTTTAATAAATACACATACAGATTCATTTTACTATTGTTTTATTGAAAAAAAATTAAAATATAACAAAAGATTGAGTTTACTTTTTATTATTAAAAAAAAAATAAAAAAAATAACAAACAAAAAAATTAAAAATTAAGAAATAAAATACATGTTAATTTCTTCTGTACAGGTAAGCTTCTTCTATGACCCAATTTCTTCTCTGGATGGCACGTTCATTAATGTCCTTGTTTTTAAAATAACCTTGACAGGACCAAAAAAAAAATCCTTGAAAATTACAACCTCGAAAACGACCCTGACATTGACGGGTACTTTGACCTTGGCCTTGGCCTCGCATCTAACAAGTTTAGTACTATATTTATATGCTTCTTTAAAATAACCTTGACAGGGACAAAAAAAAATCCATGAAAATTACAGCCCTGAAAACGACCCTGGTATTGCCGGTTACGTCGGCCTTGGCCTTGGCCTTGCATCTGACAAGTTTAAATATTATACTTAATGCATCGAACAAAAGGAATAAAGGCGGTGTAGTGGGGGAAATGGGCATAAAAGCAGACTTGCTGGCTCGAGCTCTTCACAGTTCGTCAGAACAGCAAACAGTACAGTGCTAAGAAAAAGTTAATTGTGTGAGTTTGAATATCGAAAATGTCTAGTGTACGGTCTCTTTTAGATGCTCTTGACGTGAGCTGCGGTTCACAGCAAGGCATGCTGGATAACATGAGTGGTTTAGAGGTGCTAAGTCCGGGGGTGTTCGAGAACTGGAATGGCGTGGAGCATGAAGATGCCGAAGACCGAGCCCTCAACGATGGTCGCGACGAGGAGTTAGTTCAGTCGGCAGCGCAATTCCTGGAATGCTGGACGGAGGAGAAAGAGCCAAAAATTAATGTGATTAGTGATGTGGTTGTGCGAAAAGCATCGCGGCCTAGGGAATCTTCTCCGAAAGCGTCGAAACTGCAAAAGCTCTTGACTATGCGGAAGTCGGAAATCGCCGATAAAAAAACATTTTATTCGGCGATTAAAGGTGTGGGACAAGGGAAGAAGAAAAAGTTTAACTTTAAGCGTCCCTCCACCCCTGTTCCATTACCCGACTTCCTAAAAACAGCACCGCAAGAGCCACTGTCAGTAGAAGTGGAAGTCATAGAAGGCCCCGATGGACCAACACCACCAACGCCACCAACACCGGCCAGCGTCGAGAATGTAATAGTGTCGGAGGTGAAGTCTTCCCCAGCGCCAGCACCACTGTCGCCGATATTGGGGTGCCGGAAACCCATGAAGAAGCGGTTTAAGCGGTGTTTTGAAGGCGATGAAGTTTCCGCTGCTTCGTCGTCGTCGTCGTCGTCATCGTCTTCACCAAATAAAACCGCGTCTTCTTCCGAGCCATCACAACCGGAGTGGGTCGAAGACTTCACCAACTCTCAGAAGACCAAATTGACTGACATTTATGCCATGAAAAAACGCTTAGTGAATGAAGTGAACGAGTGTGCCAGTGACATTATAGAACTTGAAAAACAATTAGAGATAAAAAAGGTGAAATCTGCGCGGTTAAAAAGACAATTAGAGGACTTTAATAAATTATGTAGTAGGTGTTAGGTAGTTGTAGATATTAGCTTTTAATTTATAGTATTAAGTTTGTAAATATATATATATATATATATATATATATATATATATATATATATATATATATTGTAGTTAATAAAAAAGTGTTTGATCAAATTTTTTATATTTTATAATGAGAATAAAAATGACTTGAAAATTTATTTTTGTGTGTTATTTCATATAGGCCCTGTCCCACATAATATTAGGTAATAAAAAAAAAAAAAAAAAAAAAAGTGAATAATCCACTAAAACTACGCAATAGCAATAGTTGTAAATATTTTCTGATAATATTTACAAGTATGCTAAAACATGGTTCGGTTTATGAAGTTAAGGTTCTGTCGCCAGAACTTCTAATACTTTGTATCTCAATATTGTATGTTTTTATGAAAAAAACATAAAATATTGGTTACAAAGTATTATAACCAACTAAAACTACGATCAAATTATTTTGTGGTCCTGAAAAGGACCGTTTGGTTTTAAAACATGCGACTCTTTTATTGAGTTGTGGAGTCGCACGGCCCGTCATCATCATCAGCGGGGGTGGCGGTGCTGTCCTCTGTGTATTCGATGATGAACCGCCAAAGTTCATCCCATCTAGGATCGTTCGGCTCCCACTCCAAACAATTCTCTGTGGTAGAATCTACCACAGGGCATTGGATGGGTTGTTGTTGTTGTTGTTGTTGTTGTTGTTGAGTCCCTGACATGTTGAACTAAAATGATTGTAATAAGTATTGATGGTCGTATATATAGAGACAAATTAATGGTGGGGGGTGAAAACAAATGTCATATTACGTATTGAGACCAAAAGTTGTTTGTGGTCTCAAATACGAACGAACGATTTAGCTGGGTTCCACCAGCACTTAAAGTTTTAATACTTTGTATCTAATATTGTATATTCTATACATACAATATTAGTAACAAAGTACTAATATGTACTAAAACTACGATCAAAGTATTTTGTGGTCCTGAAAAGGACCGTTGTTGTGTGCCCTTAAAAAGGGCCAGGGAGAGTGTGGGGCTTATGGTGCCCCATCCTCGCTGGTCGACCACCAGCTTGACGAATCGCAGGGGCCTTGTGGGTCGTCGGGTGTTGGTGATGCTGGAATTTCCAGCACCGCATCTTCCGTCGAGTCCGGCTCTGGCTGCGGCGACGGAGTTTCGAGTCTTTGTAAGACCCAATCACCCGCGTCGTCTAATTCCACTAGACCCGGATCATGGTCATATACTAGCGGAATCGGCTCATCCAAGTCGTCCCAACGTAGGACGTCAATTTCAAAATCCACCTCGTCGTCGTCGTCGAAGACTTGCAGGTCTCCAACGTTGTCGGCTACGGTGTCATCACTAAAGATGGATGAGCCTCGGCTGGCGGGTCTTTCTTCCTCCATGTTTATCGTATGAGGGTTGATGAATATATGACTGTGTAACTGACCCAGTCTCATATATATAGAACTACCCCCACCCCACCAACGGATTCTAAATGTTATGTATTGGTGAGAGCTTATAGAATTATTGATTTTTTTCAAAAACTTTAAATAAGGAATTAGATTTGTTTAGACAATAAGACTTATTCTTAATATTTTGTGAAGAATACATTACAAAAAAAAAATAATAGAAACCTTGTTTGAACTGTTAACATTTTCATAGGTTCTCAAGCATATAACTTGGCACTTAAGCTACGAGACAAATCGTCGTTAAACGAATATCTCGCCCCATAAGTGACGATTACTAAACTACGATCAAAATATAATGTGGTCCTGAAAAGGACCGTTTTTGTGGCCCTAAAAGGGCCTGGGGGGAGGGTGGGGTGCCTACCGTGGAGTAATACCCAACGATATTAACACCGACCTAGGTGCAGCCCTTGGTCTTCTCATTGGCGGCACCGTCGTCGTCGCTGGTGGTGTCGGCGTTGCAGGCGGTGCCGAAGGTGCCTGGTGGACTTAGAAAAAAAAAAAAAAAAAAAAAACCTCCCCCTACAACTTCCACATACTCCCGTTCGGCGGCCCTAGCCTCATAACTCGAGAATTTCAATTTTTTCGTCTAAATTTTTTGTCATTTTTAAGATTTTCCAAATTTTTTTTTCACCATTGTATTCTACTCAAAATTCTAGGTAATTAAAGTGCTTTTATTTTTTCTCTATCTTGAACGGTTCCCGAGCTACAGCGCTTTAAAGAATTCAAATTACTAACTTTCTATAACCCTTTTTTTCAAATTTCATTTTTTCGAATTTTCAAAAATACTACAATATGTAGAAAAAAGTTCTCTCTTTAATTTCCCAATACCGTTTTTCTCTAAATCTTCAACTTTAGCGCGTATTCAGCATTTTCAAAAAAAAAAAAAATTATAATTTTTTTTACACCATCGCATTCTCCTCAAAATTTTGGGCTATCAAAGTGCTTTTATTTTTTTTCTATCTTGAACGGTTCCCGAGCTACAGCGCTTTAAAAAATCCAAATTACTAACTTACTATAACCCTTTTCTTAAAATTTCATCTTTCCGAATTTTGAAAAGTACTACCATATGTAGAAAAAAATTCTCTTTCTAATTTCCTAATATCATTTTGCTCCAAAACTTCAACTTTGGCGCGCATTCACCATTTTTCAATTTTTTTTTGAAAAAATTTTTTTTTACGTTTTTACTATCGAGAAAAATGCTTGCTTATAGTACTCGATTTCCTCTATAATTTTTTCTTATAATTTTTTTCCCTATTCCTAACCGTTACTTTCCTACAAATTTTCTAAATCGTTGTTTTCATATTTTGCCTTAAAAATTTTTTCTCGTGTTATTTAAGCTCTTTTTTCCACTTAATAAACCACCATTTTCTAAATTCCCGTACTCTTTTCTTAAAGAGCGGGCTTTTCCGCCAGCTTTTTTTTTTTGGTTGGGTTTCAAATAAATATAAAACTACTACTTCACTCATTACAAATTTATTGATTCAAGAACATTATTTTGTGTTACATATAATAGATACATTAAAATATAGATTTATTGGTCACCGAACCGTTTAATACATTATAACTAAAAAATGAGTCGTGAATAACTAATGCGTACACTTTAGTGTCTTTGGGGAATTTATTCTTTCTCGTTTGGAACTCCAATTTTACATCCACTGTCGATGAGTTAATCGCCTCTGGTTGATGACTGCAATTGATAATAAAAACGGGGTTTTTCATATATTCCGCGAACGTTATCATCGGATCGTTTATCTCGCGCCCGTAGTAGCTGCTTTGGAAGTTTTCGTAATTGTAATAGGCTGCTGCGTACAGTTTCTTGGCGAAATCTAAATTCCATCTTTCGTATGGATAAACGGTTGAATTCAGATACAGTCTAATGTCGCATACGTCGGCGTGGGTAAACTGGGTTGCGTTTTTTTCTTTCTTGTCGCAATTATTGCTGTCTTGAAACCCGACGATTATATAGCGCGGTCTTTCCAGACTTGTACTCGTTCTCAAGGCCCACACGTCGGAAGATGTTTGCCTTAAAGCTGGTAATTCGTACAGATCCCATTTACGATATGCCATTTGAATACTGGCGTTGTTTCCTCCTTTATTAATGCGAGACAGTATTTTCAATTTTTGCTTGTCGTCTGGAATGATGTGACGAATTTTCCATTCGATTTTGTCGATACTAATTTCTGCCTCTACTTCGCCGACGTAACAATTGGTAAAAGTGCGAGCTATAATCATAATAAGCTCTTGTTTTACGTTGAAAACACCTTTTGCGTAATCTTCGGCGAATCCCATAAGATATTTTAAGGGTAATTTCCCGGAGAATACGTTACTTGCCGTGTCTACGATATCTTGGTTTGCTTCGTCGAGACCCCATCCGCACGTCATGAGAGATCTTTGTTGCAAACTTCCGAATGAAACCATGGTTTTTAATGTCGTCGTAACTCCAGGTTTACGAACCACGGCGACCTGTTCACCTCCCATCTCGTAGCGAATTTCATCGAACAAAAATGCGAGGGCATTATTTGATAAAAAACATCTTTTCGTTGCGTCTATGGGTTTAAATTTTCCTTCGATATATATGTAACTTTCGGCGATATCCAGTATAATATCTTGAAAATTAATGGGGATACGGACTTCATCCGAATTGTTGAATGATGGAGATCCGTATGGTTTATACGTATGCTCTTCTAGACTAATAATGGAATTGTCCAAGATGGGCTCGGAGAAAACCTCTATTTTATCGCTGGTGGTGGAAATCATTTTCGCACTTTAAGACCGATTGATTTTAAAAATTTATAGTCTTCGGCAGATAACTGTTGAGATGTTTGTGATCTAACGTCTGGACGACGACTAACCTTGACGTTAACTCTTCTTTTACTTTTATTATGTTTCGGCGGTTCCCCCATCTTAGTCGACAGCACACACAATTGACGATTGAAGCAAAAACCCATTTCTATGAAAGTTTCTTCAGTTCCAATTTCACGATTATTTTCTCGCCTTGAAAATTGATTAGATCACCGCTATCGTCCAAGATGCGAAGAGTAATGTTGTCGATAAACTGACGTCCTGCCGGCATTAACGGCATATAAATATTATTTTGTGGTTCTTTACTGATTTTGTAACCGGGCTCCACGTCGATATCGAATTCGAACAAGGTATGACCTTCCACCGAATTCATATATGCTCCGGAAATTATATTACAATCTACGCGTATGATGCGTACTTTCATTATTTCCACCATCTCGGTTGATTCGTGCTTTTTGTCTCTTTTTAACACTGTATGATTAAATCCTAACATTTTACCGATACTCGCCTCTCCCCGGAAATCTATAGTATATTGGGATTTCAGTTCACATTTCAGCGTATTATTATTAGCAACCAAGTAAAAGATTCCATCGTTCTTTTCTTCAGTTGAAATCCTCAAAGCCTCCAACATAGCTTTACCTATCTCATCTATTTCATAGGCCCCAGGTGGAATCTGCAATTGTATCGGCTCGGTGGTGTAACCCTCCTTCATGTAGGCAAACTTATTGTTGCTTTCGTCCACATTAAAAATTGAATTGTATGTGTAAAATCCCAGCAATGCCAGACCATAGTTGTTTTCTCTATTTAATTCGACTGGTGGATAAAAATCGGCGCTTAAGACGCTCGAGTGTCCTGTTAGTGTGAACGTATAAGACATGACTAACCATTAAAACATCACACATCTCGGTTTTATTCTTAGCGGCAACATTTAAAAAGATTCATCGTCACACCTTTTCTCACTGCATTAGATAGTGATGTTTTTATGCTATTTTCTGCTTTTATGCGCACATCGCTGATTTTGCAATAACAACAAAATATTTTTCTAGCCGTAAGATCCTCATCAGTCATAACCTCGTTTAAATTGCTGCTGCTGCTGCTGAAATAATGTTTGCAACCGCACTGATATTTTAATATATCGATATCGCTTTTAAGGTGCTCCGGCAACTTTTCCCAAACGAATGGAATTTCATTTGGGGCTAATGCAATCATTACTTCCTTGGGCATGTTTTCTAACTGTTTCACGGTCATTTTCCTTAATCCACCGGCTAGATGAAATGCTTTCAGTGATTGCAACATTTTAGTATAGTTATTGCGATCCATTTGCGGTGTTAATGGTGACGATGATGATGATGACATCTTTTACGCTGATGATTCGACAAGAAACTTTAAGCACAAATGTCCACACCAGACTGTTCCAAAATCCTGCTGACGATCGTATGTATAGTAAATAATTTTTGATGGTTCCGATCCCGTTTGTAGATATCGTACCAATTCGATCGGTGGGGGTAAATCGCCGAAGCTGTCATAATATGTTACTTTAGAATTATTTTTTCTATAAGCTACCCAATGAGTCCCTGCACCACGCGTACTATCCAAATTCACTATTGCTGCTTCGTAACGTCGAGGACCTTGTCTAGGTAATAAATCCCTCATATAAACGCCTCGAAAGTGTCCTATTCTTTTCTTTTTGGCATATTTTTCTATATCGATGTTAGATAGTGGTCTTCGAGGTAGGGATTCAATTAGTTTTTTGATCTACGATTTAAAAATAATCCCATACCTTTACGATATGGCTTTAGAAACAAACCATTTCCTTTCGATTTTAAATACAGGCCGGCACCGGTTTTATCTTCGCTGCTTTTTTTTACTGCTTTTATGGCGCGCACAATTCCCGCTGCCCCGCCGGCTAATGAACCCAAAGCCGATAACCCGGCAAAAATTGGTATTAATGGTAATATTCCACCAGTTTTAGGAATCGGTATTATTCTCGGTGTACGAACCTTCCTTTTGCCACCTGCCGCTTTTACCGATCTACGTGCTGCCGACAGAGCTATTTTAGATGCATTCATGACATTTTTTTCCAACACATTTTTACTTCCGGCTTTTAATAATTCCCTTCGAACTGCTTGTCGAATAGCTGTTCCGAAACTGGCTTTCCGAACATGTCGATTTTTATTAACACCTTTCCTTTTTGTATGACGCGTGCCTTTACTAGATGTTTTTTTTGTTGATAATGATGATGGTACACCCATACCAAAACGTTGTTTTCCTTTCATAATGTTTGTAACTAACCAAGCTGCTGTTTTTTCACCTAAACTGGAATCTTTCGATTTTACTCTATTCCAAGCACTTTGTTCGAGCTCGTAATCCGCTCGATGTCTCGCACTTATGTTGTCTTTATTATGTAAATAGGCTAAATCGTGTTTTTTGCATGCGGCATCCAAAGGATTAATGCCTGGATCACCTCTTGTCACACGTTTTATTACTTTTGTTCCGGGTCCGCAATATTGATAACCAGGAATGTGTACCTCGAATGGTAATTTATTTATTAACGAATTCACAATACCGTATCCAGTTTTGTTGGAAACGTGAGACCGTCCACTTCGTTTGACGCTCGGCATCTGAATGACAGTTTTTGTGAAAAATTGCCTATAAAATATCAAATTTTCCTAAGATGCGCGTTATCGATCTTAAACAAAAACTTCCTATTGACAATCTCGATGAAAAAGTCGGACTTGGATTTGAAAAGAAGATAATGAAGAGACACGGTCCTCTACTTCCTTCCTCTATTCGCGGCCTGTTAATTGGTCCATCCAATTGTGGAAAAACTAATGTCATGATTTCGCTGCTTACACACCCCCTTGGGCTACGTTTCGAAAATGTCTATATTTACTCGAAATCTCTGTATCAACCGAAATATGAGTATTTAAGGAAAATTTTAGCGCCCATCAAAGGTTTAGGCTACTATGCCTTTAGTGATTCCAGTAATATTGTGGAACCGTCCGATGCAAAACCAAACTCTATATTTATCTTTGATGATGTTATATGTGAAAAACAAGATGTTATAAGATCGTACTTTAGCATGGGACGTCATAAAAATATCGACTCCTTTTACCTAGCGCAAACATATTCGCGAGTGCCTAAACAGCTTGTGCGAGACAACGCCAATTTTATTATTATGTTTAAACAAGATGAGTTGAATATGAAACACATATTTTCCGACCACGTTTCACCGGATCTAACTTTTACTCAATTTCAAGAAATGTGCTCAAAATGTTGGGATAATAAGTATGGATTTTTAGTAATTGATAAAGACAGTGATGTGAAATCGGGAAGATACCGCAAAGGATTTGATAGCTATATATTACTGTAATAATAAGAGAAAACGCTCATTTGATTGTTGAAACGTCCTTTGTTAACATCATGAATAACGCGATCGACTTAAAACGTAAACTAGTGGAAGCTACCAATGCCGTCAGAAAAAAATTTAAACAAATTAAAGCGGCTAAAGAGTTTAATGTTGTGGAATTGGAAAAGTTTTACCAACCCATTTCTAAGCCGTTGACAACTATATCTGATGTGGTTAAGCAACGTCAGCAGCAGCAGCAGCAGCAGCAACAACAACAGCAACAACATTATCCAGTTACAAAGCCACATAGTCTCAGTACATCAGTGCAGTCGACTCAAATATCAGGTTTTCCCCAACCTACACATTCCTTTCAAACCTCCACACCTATTCAGCAGCAGCAGCAGCATCGCATTTCAAAAGAAGATATTAGCCAATCGGTGTTTGATACACCCTCGACATCAACTAATACATCTCTCGCATCCGCTGACACCACAACTTCCGATACTTTAAACGCACACCTGAAAGGATTACGTTTGAAACCATCTCTATACGATACTGTATATGGTGTACGTTTTGGTTCAAAAACAGATCATAACAAAAATTTTATTGGTAATTTAGAGGTGCGTTTTCGAAATGGAAATATTGTCTTATACAAAAAAGGGAAAAATATTGCAGAATATGGTGGATCACCGGCACTTTATGATTTGTTATTTCTTAAAACACCCCCAAGTGTAGGCAAGGAACAACAACAATTAAGTGATAATGTACTTTCAACGTACAAGGAAATTTTGGAATCAACGAATGCTGTCTACAACAATTTTAAAAAAAGTGATGGTTTACGGGAGACCAGATGGAACAAATATTTACGAATTATTAAACCTCTGATAATGGGCACAAAATTAGGTGGTACTATTACAAGAAAAAATCTCTCGGAAAAACTACAGTTACCCACAAAAAAGAAATTATCTTCGAAAAAATTTCAATATGTCTACTGGAACAAAGCTAAAGAGTTGGTGGATCGTTTACGCTTGTTGTGGAGTTCCAAAATGGCCGGTCACACTGGACACGAAAATGAAATTATGTCAATCATAGAGGAATTACGAGAAGAAGATATAATATATTAAGCTCAATATTTAATGATATTATTCAGTTCTTTCTTCGATCTGAAACCTTTAGTATTATTAATAATATGGAGCCCAGTCTAGAAAAAATCAAGATTGTTAATGAACTACATAGAACGGCTAGAAAAAATTTTGTAAGACGGCGCACGATAATAAAAGGATACAGAGATTTGTGGCAAATTGATTTGGCTGAAATGCAACAGTATGCTGATGAAAACGATGGTTATCGTTATATTTTGGTCTGTATAAATTGTTACTCGAAATTTGTCTATACCAAAGCCATAAAAAACAAGACTGGTATAGAAGTTACTAATGCGATGAAAAGCATCATTGAAGAGGCATCATATACACCAACAAATCTGCAAAGTGATCAAGGAAAGGAGTTCTATAATACAAACTTTCAAGCCCTGATGAAAAAATATAATATAAATCATTATTCCACTTACAGCACAAAGAAAGCTGCAATTGTTGAGCGAGTCATAAGGACTTTAAAAAAAAATTTATATAAACAATTCTCGACAAGAGGATCTTACAAATGGATACATATATTATCGGCAGTAACAAAAACCTATAACCATTCGAAACATCGCACCATTGGAATGAAGCCTGCAGACGTGCAAGAAAAAACACATATTAAAGCATATGATTATTTAAAAATTGTACCTAAAAAATTTAAGTTTTCCATGGGTGACATTGTGCGTATTAGCAAGTACAAAAGCTTATTCGAGAAAGGATATACGCCCTCTTGGTCAACCGAATTGTTTAAAGTTGTAAAAGTTAACGTTACAAATCCACCTACTTACTTGTTGGAATCGTTAGAAGGTCAGCCTATAAGAGGGTGTTTTTACGAATCAGAACTACAAAAAACAAGCAGTCCTGACGTTTATCTAGTAGAAAAGGTCCTTAGACAACGCAAGAAAAATCACATCGAACAATTATTTGTCAAATGGCTAGGATTTCCCAACCACTTCAACTCTTGGATAGATAAAGCTAATATTGTTTAAATAACATATTGTATGACTATATTTTTTATTTAAAATGTAAAATAAATAAACAATATATTGTAAAATAAAGTTTTTTATTTCAATCTTCATTATTAAAAACAATGACAATAAAACATCATACACATAAATAACATTTCAATATTCTTGGAGGGAAGGTCCAATTCACCGACGACTACGACGTTATCTTCAAGGCTATGCCACTCGGAGTGCGTTCTCCTATTCTTTAACCTGCTTTTTTTAGATTTTTTTTGAAGTCGAGTCGTACGACAGTGCGCTTAATGAGTCATTTAAAGGCTGATGATAGAGTATTTTCTGCATAACTTCAATTTTTGTTTTAAGCTCACTATTATTTTTGTATATCATGGGGAGGACATCCTTGTTAAATATGTCACATATTACAACTGCAAAATTGTAAAACTTTCTATTAACAAAGTGTTTTGTCACAGCATCGTCATCATCTTTAGGTTCGCCTAAGTTGGTTATGATTTTTCCACCCATATCATACTGCCCATCCGATGTAAGTTTAAAACCAATCCCTTGTGGCCCAGATAATATATGATATTTTTCATTATATTTCTGACGACCAAATTTATCAATTGTGTTGTTTCCTCGACTCATTTTCAATCTTTACTAAACTATTTTATTTTTATTTGCCCTACTTATATTAAATATTTCAGCTGAGAAAAAGAAACACTGACTATGATCTACTGGGTTGGTATGTTTATAAAAGAAATAAAATAAAACTGTGATTGTAATAGATATTTATTTACAGTAATTTAATTGCACAAATACAAAAATTATAAAAAATTAGTTTTCCATGTCTTCGTTTTCGTTGCTCAAAATTCTATCCCATCCGACACTATTTCGATCGTCAACGTCTTGGGCTGTTGCTGTTGCAGAAACCAATTCATATTTTGCAGCAAGCTCACCTGGTAAATGTGGAATATTGACGAGGTATTCTTTTAATTCTTCTTCAACCATTTCAGCACAAAATGTATCCATGTCTATGGAACCATATAAAAATTTGTCGCACAAGTGTGCCCCAGCCATAAAATTGATTGTATCCCTGATCTCGTTCTTATATTGATCTTTGGTTACATCAATATGCGACCAATCATTTACGCTATCTAACATATCGTGAGCCCTATTTCTTAATTCTCTCCCCAACCAAAATATGTATCTATCTACACATTCGTTGGCGGTCGTCGTCGTCGTCGTCGCATCAGCAGACATCTTTAACAGAAATAATGAACACGCGTAAGTATTCTGACATGTGCAACTATATTTTAAATTTAATTACATCCTTTTTTTCAAACAATTTACATACAATTTACTCCAATGAGCCAAAACGTAATAATGTTCGAGTATTGTTTCCAAAAACTCTAGTGCCCTGCCCCAAATAAGTTAGAGTGTATTTATCTTTAGTTTTACTCATAATATCTACAATATCGTCAGGTAGTGTTTCGGCCACACGTTTTGGTAAAAAAGTCTCAAATGTGCTATTATCACCGCCATCGTGTAAAGCCACTAAAAGAGTTTTACCAAATCGTGTAGTCATTGAAACCATCTTTACAATTTTATACACTTTGCCTACAATCATTTCGGTAACCTTTTTTTTCTCTAAAACCTCGAAATCTTTGCTAAACATTTCATTAATTTCATCTAGAGTTTCTTTTGCAATACTCATTATGGAAAAAAATGGTATATAAATCCAAAAATTACCGTGAATATAAAAGCACTTTCAGAACACTACACGAACACAATATTTGATGTTTATGCCACTGATATCTGCGACTGTTTGAAGTCACTTCTTCTCCCACGAACCTTTATAGCGAGGTTTCAAGGTCGAATTGTAACAATGGTGGGGGTAGCTTAACGATAGAAATAGTGGGAGGAGTATTCAAGGTCAAATGACGTCACACATTTAAATTGGTATAAGGATAACTTCAAGGACAAAATATAATGAAACAAATAACTACATTTTATGTACTTTATTCATTGATTTTTTTTCTGCCATTCTTCTATGCGTTTAACATTATCACCTAAACCTAATTTCCTTAATTTGTTCAATAATAATTGTTTATTTTTATTTCTAAGAAAATTCTTACAAACTATACTAGCTAAAAGACACACTTCGGCATGGTCCATATACTTAAAAAATACACTAAAGTCCTGAGCCTCCGAATCTTGCATTTCATATGCGTAAAATTCCGAACAGGCTGCAGAAATTAGAAATTCCTCGTACATTTCTCGCACTAAACTTTCCATATTAACTACTACTACGTTAAACTTAAGTCCTACACTCTAATTTCATCTAACACAACCGGATCTGCAATGAACCTAATCAGTTTTTCCAAACAGTCACTAAACCCCAACTTTTTTATCTCACGAACAAAGTCTTGTAAATTTATTGTTTTGCTGCAATATTTACGACATGCATTCGCAGCCTTTTCATATTCATAAGCCAAATCACAATAGCGCGACGCCCATTCTGCTCGACTTTTCATTGCATCATTGAAATAATTACTAGCCGTTTCAGTGAACTCATCGCCCAATTTTTTTACTGTCTCTTGCAAAGCACTATTCATATTATTCACTCATTTTTACATTCACGACACTTTTTTATTGCTGGTGGTGGCCCATCTATATGATGACGATATATTTGTTCATAGTGAATGTAACAGGGTAAGCTTAACTGTAGTTCCTTGTTACACCGATATGACGCTGGCAGCTTATCCCAAATTTGCCGTAAACTCAGCGTATCAACGCAAGTTTTTAAATATTCGAGAGGAAAAAATGCTAGATCCTTCTCTTCAAAATCACACAAACTTTTTAAATTACTCTGATATAAACAAATTACTCTGCCGACTTGCTCTATAATTTTTTCTTTAGATAGTTCCGTATCTGACATTTCACACTGAATGAATGCAAGTAGACTCACACAATTTATAGAACAATTTGCAAGGTCAAAATCATTTCAAGATCATCCCACACTATTACAATGCACAAATAACTACTTCAAGGTCACACACCCAAGATGACCTTCAACAAAGTCAAGGTCGTCTCGACCAAGGTCAAGGTCAAGGTCACACACACAACCTTGAACACAAGGCCAAGGCCAAAGCACACGTGCACTTTCAAGGTCAATGACAAGGACATGTGGGCGGGGCCAAAGAGGGGTGAAGCAAGGTCAAGGTCAAGGTCGAGGAGTGGGGGGATTGAGAGAATCGGGTTATGTTCACTACTTTGACGGATTTCGGGGTTTCTAAAAATTACTAGTAAAAGAAGGTAAGCACACCCCAAATAATTTTTTTTTTAAATCTCAAGTTCTAATTTAGATATCTTTACAAAACGAAATGAAAATTTCTTGTTATTTAAAATGATGTTGAACTTGTATTTTCATCCTCAAGAATATCATCCCTTATTTTTTATAAGGGTAAACCGTCTATTCGCTCACATAGTTTAATTCTAAAACTTACGAAATTTAATAAAATTGTGTGAAAATATTTTTTTCATGAATACCATAAGCCACTTAAGTTATAGTGTTTCGAAGTTTATAAAACTAAACAAATAAAATAGGGTGAGGCACCTCCAAACACTTTTTTTTACATCCCAAGTTCTAACTGAAATAACTTTACGAAACAAATTGGAAATTACTTGTTATTTGATATGAAGTTTAACTATAGTCAAACTATTTTTATCCTCAAGGATATTATTCGAAGAATCTCATTTCATACATCTATAATTATTCTTAATTGTCAAATTTCAGTTGATACGAACGTTACAGAGCTTACTGCAATTTTTTCTTTTAATTAATAAGAAAATATAAACTTATTTCATTAGTTAAGCATTCATATCTGTAAATCATTATAATTCATGACAAATAGCGATTTTTAATTCTGTGGTGTTCATTTAAATTTAAATTTGATGATCTTAAGAAAGATAATATACGTATGAAATGACGGTTTAATTTTATAAAAAATAAGAAATAATATGCTTGGGAATGAAAATGCCTTAGTTTAACATCATTTTGAATAACAGGTAATTTTAATTTTGTTTTTGTAAAGATATCTTAATTAGAACTGGAGATATTAAAAAACGTATTTGGGGGTGGCTCACCCTCTTTTACAAGTTTATTTTCGGAAATCCCGAATCATGCCAACTTAGGTTACTTATTGTATTAGTAAAACAAAAATGTATCAACAAATTTGGTTTATTTCGTAATGTCAAGAATTTAATTATGTAAATGAATTACAAGATTAACCCTCATAAAAAGTTAAGGATGATATATATGGGGTCAAAACAACATGGTATAACTTCACTTTAACTAACAACTAATTTTCACTTGATTTTGTAAAGATATTTCATTTAGATTTTAAGATTTGAAAAAAATGTATTTGAGGGTGACTCACCCTCGTTTCCTACTTCATTTTTTGAAACCCCAAAACATGTCAACTTAAGTTAATTATGGTATTGGTGAAAAAATTACTTCGAGACAATATCATAAAATTTCGTAATTTTTAGAATTAAATTACGTGCGTAAATATATCATTTACCCTAATAGAAAATAAGGGATGATATCCTTGGGGATGAAAATATCATAGTTTAACATCATTTCGAATAACAACTAACCTTCATTTTGTTTTGTAAAAATATCTCAGTTAGAACCTGAGATATTTCAAAAACACTACTTTTAGGGGTGAACATTAGGGACGGTTTTCACCCCGTTATAATGAATCTGCGCAGATAAAAAAGAGTACTTGTCTCTTATTTTTGTATCCTCTATAACATATTGAGGTTTCATTGAAATCAGAGCCGAACACTTCAGGTACCTTGCTTGTTAGAAACCTTGGAGCTGACTTTCTGAAGAAAATTAACGTTTTAAATATCGAGAATCTACTTTCTTGAGAACCTTAAATGGACATGCAATCACGAGTTTTGAAGCATTTAAAAAAAAAGAATTAAGCGCCATGAAAAAAGTTTTCTTTTTTATATGTTCGATAAAATTTAGAACTCGCGAGAGTTAAGTTTACAAACAAATTTTTTGCTTTATTCTAATACTAAGCTCAAGATTTCAACACTATTTTCTCTAATTCTACTTTCTATTTCTATTTGATTTTGTCCGAAAATCTATGAAATTAGTCCACTGGGCCACGCAGATTAAGTTTCATTATTTATTTTTAATGAAATAGGCACAAAACGTCATTGTTTTCAACTATTTGGTTTTAAAAATTATCGCTGTATTTTACTTCCCTTAATGCCTTATTTTTTGATATTCAAAGTTTATGTTTTGATAAAGGATTATGAAAAGAACCACAGTCATATTTACATATTCAATGTTAAGTTGAAAAAATTTATTAAAAATCAAGTTAATCATTGAGTTCTAAAAAACTTCGTTTTAAAGCTCTTCTCTGATGTGTAGACTTAGGAAAATGACGTGTCAGAGACCCAGAATATCAGACATCATATTTGTATCCTAGAAACTCTGATAGCGCTCTTCCATGACGCGTAAGTCCTGATGCATACCCTCTCCCTGCTCTTAGCTCATATATCCTAAATTTTCCGAAAACGTGTCTAGATGACTATGGAGGAAGTGAAGTTTTATGCTCATATTACACCCCAAATTTTTTAATTGTAACAGAAGGTCTTCTACAAGTTCAATATAATTTTCTGATTTTTTATTTCCGAGAAAATTCTGCATCACAGAGACGAAAGTTGTCCAAAACTTTAGTTCTAACTCAGTCATAGAATTTCTAAATTGAGTATATTCCATAAGTTGTCTAATTTTGGGGCCATCAAAAATACCGGCTTTAATCTTTTCTATAGTGAGCTGAAGAAATTTTTGGCAAACGTAAGAAAAGCAGTCCCCGTCTTTATCTAATGATTTAACAAACTGTTTCATGATGCCCAGTTTTATATGTAATGGTGGAAGGATAATTTTATCATGAGCTAGTGAATTCTGGACTATATTTTGCTTTCCAGGCTTCATATTGTTATGTTTAGCTCTACTGTCCCAAAGACATATAAAACAGGGAAACTTAGCGTAACCACTTTGTTGACCGACAAGAATGTTCACCATTTTTAAATCAACACAAATTTGCCACATATGGTCATTGTACTGTATTTTATTTAAGACTAGCGCGATGTTACAATATTCTTCCTTTAACTTTATACTGTGGGCAATAGGTACGCCAGCATATTTATTTTCATTATGTAATAGAATACATTTTAGGCTACGTTTTGAGCTGTCAATGAATAAACGCCAGTCGTTTGGTTCGTATTGTTTCAAGCCCATTTTTATCAACAAGTTTTTGATGTCTGAACAAAAGGTAATACCGTTTTCTTCGGAAAAACAACTCCGCAATTCGTTATTTCTTTCACGATAAAAAGTTATTTTAGTATTTGAGGAAATTAAATTTTTTTCTTTCAGTCTTGATGCCAACAATTCTGAAGCTTGTTTAGAAAGATTTAAATATCTTACAAGATCATCTAACTCATTTTGGGAAAAGCATTTTGGCTCATTTGATATACTTTCAAAATCAGCATCATTTTGTGAAGAGCTTGGTCCTTCCTTGTCTTGTTCTAAGGGATCAGATATATTTTTAGGCACTGAAAAGTCAGGTGAATGGTGCACTGGACACTGAGAACAACTAGTATTTGGGTACTGCCATTTAGCTCGATTTTTAGTGTTTAGACCGTTTACGTTCACGCTACAAAAGTAACAGTCTTCGAGATGATTTTGTGGTTCTCGCAAATAGTCGGTGTTCCAAATTTAAAGGCACTTCTTTTACCACTTTTTCATAATCTCAAATATTCCACACACGATTTACAAACACAATTACGAGCCCAAGACCTTTCATTTTTATCTAAGAGCATCCCGAAATACTCAAAATAGGTATTTTTCACCAACTCTGATATAACTTTTCTACAATTGTTAAACACATATTTTCCGCATATATAGCAAAAATGATTTGGATTGTTTAAACAACGTCTCCTTGAACTACTCATGAAGCAAAAACTTCAGATACTGATCTTAACACAGTAAAATACGCACGTTATCGATAAATAAATACGCATAAATGATAAAAATCAAAAAGAAAAGTAACTCGAGCTGCACAAAAATTTTTGAGGTTAGATTTGACAAAACAGGTCATAAGTGAATATTATTAACCATAAAATTGACGGCAACAGACAAAAAGTGAAATTTTGTAAATTAGTATAATGAAGAATATCACACACTCTGCAGTTATGCCTAAGCATGCAACTTTATTCCCAAGCCTACTTAAGCAAATAAAACTGTAATTTTTCAAAATCAATCTTTAAAAAGGCGGAATTATGACTTATGATTATTAATAAAAAAATAAGGAGATTTGCTATTTTAAGAATACAATTATTTTGTATTTTTAAAATAACAAACCGATAGATTATTTTAATACTGATTTACCGGAAAGCAGTAATAACAACCATTTTAAATAAATTGCCGTCTACATTGTCCCAGCAAGGTTAACTTAAAATTTTAATTTCGGTTATGTAAGATGCCACGTTGCGGTTATCTCCATCATAGGTAATTAAATCGTGGTTTTTAGAACAATGGGTACACGTACCATCAATGGTATACGTTATGACTGCAAAAAAACCCTACGTCAATTTTTTAATGAAGTTATATATATAATATATATATATATATATATATATATATATATATATATATATATATATATATATATATATATATATATATATATGTACAGTATGGCAAGAAAAACAAATTGTCAACGGGGGGGGGGGGGGGAGCATACTCATTCCTAATATAAAAGGCAAAATGGGTTCTATTTTCCTGAACTCAAAGCTTTTGGGAGGGGGGGGGCTATCGCAAGCATACAGACTCCTATACTCTATTCAAGAACTAGAGAGAGCAATAAAACTGTTACCGAAACCTCTAACGTACCTGCTCCAGTGCCGCAAGTAACTGAGAACTGCCGTAAATCTAATTATATTTCATTATATTTAAATATATTTTATAAATTTACTGCAACATAGAATTTCTTATAGTTTAATTTAATTTCTGTCAGTGAGCAAAGTACAACTTACAGTTTTTTCTTAGTGATTTATCTTGTTTGCGCTTGTTTTTATATATTATTTGAGATTAGTGAGATACCCAAAAGATATGGCTTTCACTTCTATATTTATTCTAAAATCGTTAAACCAGGGCATTTTTTCCTCAACTAAAAACTTATTACGATGAATGTTTATGATGCCTCTTAAAAGCTCTGTTGAGATATGTTCCAACATGACAGGAGTTGGAAAATCTACTATGTACCGAATACTGAAGGAGAAAAAACGACTGGAATTGTTAGTACTCCCAAGCCACATTCGATCACAGGCAAACGAAAAACCTCGTTGGAAAAAGAGATGAAAACTGCAGTTAAACGGGTTGTATATACATTTTATTATGAGAAGCAGATCCCAACCATCTACAAAATTCTAACTAAAATCATTGAAAATCGCGATTTACCTGAAATTAAAAGAATTGATCTGTAGAAATTGTTCAGAGAACTTAATTTTTGCTGGGAAAAACCAGATAGAAAATCTGTTCTTATAAATCGTCCGGAAACTGTCCGTTGGAGACGTAAATATCTCTCTCAAGTAAAAGGTAGAGTTGCTAGAAATAACACAATTAATAAAATTAGTAATTTAACTAAACTTTTGAAAGATTTTTTTGAATAAAGTTACTGCGGAAAATTGGAAAAAATCCATATAATAAAAGAATAAAACAAAATGTGGGAACTCGATCTCATAATCGGTGAGATAGAGGAACCAATTATAATCAATTTTAGCGAAGATAGTTTCACTGACTTTGATTAGGAATTAGATACATAATGTTTATTAGTATAAACACAATTTATTATTTAAATTTTTGTTTTTGTTGTATTTTATTGTTTAATGTTGTTTATGTTTTTTTTTTATTTTTTTATATATTTTTATTTTAGTGTGTCCCACTCTTTAATTTTATATATATTTAATTCTAACTAGCCGTAAGTTTTTTATTATTTTATTATTGTGTTTGTATCTTTTTCTTAAGCGTGTAGAATTAACATGTTTATCTTATTTTTTTTGGGGCTTTCGTATTTCCATATATAAAAGTAAATTAAATTAAGATATCAGTACAATAGAAATAAAAATAAGTAGATCTAATTTTAATTATAACATAAAAAAAGTAATTACATTTGAATCCCTTTTTAGTGTTTAATTGTAATTCTGCAGATGGTTTAAGAAATAAATAAACTGAAACGTTAAATACCCTAAAAATGTTTTTAATTAATAATAAAATGGCCGATAGCCCCAAAAATATTTTATTATTATATGGACGAATTTATTTTTTTTATATGTTTAACTTTTTGTATTTTTGACAATGGATATTTTGTAAGTATTTAATTTAGTCTATTATTATAGACCGGTATTTTTGATTATAAAATTTCTAACCCATTCCTATGAAAAATATATGAGTCTAACAAATTTTGCTAAAAACACCGGACTAAAGAACACAGGTAGTTTGCGAAGAGAAAAAGGGTAAAAAATGATTTATTACTCTTAAACTTAGACTTTTTTGAGAGAATAATCCTACGTTTTAGTCTATTATTATAGACCGGTATTTTTGATTATAAAATTTCTCACCCATTCCTATGAAAAATATATGTGTCTAACAAATTTTGCTAAAAACACCGGACTAAAGAACACAGGTAGTTTGCGAAGAGAAAAATGGTAAAAAATGATTTATTACTCTCTCTAGTTCTTGAATAAACTATAGTATAAGAGGAAAAATCGGGTCTATTTTCCTAAACTCAAAGCTCTTGGGGGGGGGGGGCGATCGCCCTCACTGCCCCCCCTTGGATCCGCGCCTGTATATATATATATATATATATATATATATATATATATATATATATATATATATATATATATATATATATATATATATATATATATGTATGTATATATATATATATATATATATATATATATATATATATATATATATATACTACGATTAAAATTAAATATTGGAAAATTATTGAACCACTTTGTTCTCAAAAAAAATCTTCAAAATTTTATTTTTTTAAATATAAAAAACGAAGTAATTACGTAGCACCTCACTATTCCTTTATCAAAGTAAAAATTACCAAATAGCATATAGTGCTATCCAGAAATTCTTATCCAAACATGGATGGAAAGGTGGAAATAATAACAAACAGATATTATTCTTCGCTGTTGTCCTTCATGATTATTACACACTGTAGTATGCGTTTGTCATACCTACTCAGCACAATTTTTAAAGATAAACAAAAAATTCCTGACTCGTCTTATGGTTAGGTGACCCACTTAATCTTCATTGTATTTGTTTGTGCCGGTCAGCACACATCTTTTCATTCGTGTCGTTAATATATTTCTAAAATTGACGGGAAAAATGCCCAAGGTAATGAGGAAAAGAATTCTATCAACTTCTGAGTCGGAAAGTGAGGGAAATACGGTAAAGTCAAGATGTAAAGTTAACCGAAATTTGGAAAAGCGAAGAAAGAGAAATAAAAAATACGATTTTTTATTATCAAAATTAAGGGCAATTGAACTTGAAGCACGTAATTATATACAGACCATTGAAAACAGTGACAGTGACATTCAAGGTAGGTATATATTAATACACTCAAAAGTAATTGGTGTATATCTTACTTTGTTTTTTGGTTACAATAAACTCGTAACAATTGACGCCTGTCTTGTTACGTAAAAATAATAGTATTCAGTAATTGACGTAATGTCTTACTGATTTTTTTCTCCAATTCTTTCAGTAATTGACGTAATGTCTTACTGAAATGTTGTAACAATTGACGCCTGTCTTGTTACGTAAAAATAGCAACATTCAGTAATTGACGTAATGTCTTACTGATGTTTTTTCCCAATTCTTTCAGTAATTGACGTAATGTCTTACTGAAATGTTGTAACAATTGACGTCTGTCTTGTTACGTAAAAATAGCAGTATTCAGTAATTGACGTAATGTCTTACTGATTTTTTTCTCCAATTCTTTCAGTAATTGACGTAATGTCTTACTGAATGTTGTAACAATTGACGCCTGTCCTGTTACGTAAAAATAGCAATATTCAGTAATTGACGTAATGTCTTACTGATGTTTTTCCCCAATTTTTTCAGTAATTGACGTAATGTCTTACTGAAATGTTGTAACAATTGACGCCTGTCTTGTTACGTAAAAATAGCAGTATTCAGTAATTGACGTAATGTCTTATTGATTTTTTTTCTCCAATTATTTCAGTAATTGACGTAATGTCTTACTGAATGTTGTAACAATTGACGCCTGTCTTGTTACGTAAAAATAGCAATATTCAGTAATTGACGTAATGTCTTACTGATGTTTTCTCCAATTCTTTCAGTAATTGACGTAATGTCTTACTGAAATGTTGTCGCAATTGTAGTAATTGACATAATATCTTACTAATTTTTTCTCCAATTTTTTTTCTGGTTCTTGCAGTAATTGACGTAATGTCTTACTGAATATTTTTCTGGTATTACAGAAATTAAAGAATTATATAGAAAATGGAATTGACAGAAATATAATTATCGAATTGGTTAACAAATACCCAATTCCAGGTAACTGCAACTCATTTCAAACTCTCAAATTAAATTATGAAATAGGAAAATGCCTTAGTCGGGACGCTAAGAGCCAAGATAAGTTTATTATACAGGTACAGGAACAATTGGCAGGTGTGCTTTCTGCCACAGGGCGATTAATATCAGGCATATTAAAAGACCCACAGAAAATGACACAAGCGAAATAATTTCAAGACTAGCAGACAGTGGACAACTCCTCTGCGATAATTTTCGTCAACTATCAAATCACAGGCGATTTCTAATTAAACCCTTTTTTAAAAGAGGATAAAAGGAAGATTGTTAATGAGTGTATTATTGATCAATATCTTTTTGCTAAAAAACTCCAAGAGCCGATTCAATCAGACAAATTAATCACAAAGACAGCAAATGAACTAAAATTTGATTCGTCTTATAAAAAGACATGGTTTCATAGAATAGTACCTGAAAATCAACCTGGACCTTCTGGCTTACAACAACAAGACAGAAGAATTCGAAGTAAACAGTATTTAAACTTTCAGCGCCCTCCAAACAACTCAAGGAAAAGAACAATCACAGAAGATTCGAACATAATCAGACAAAACCAAAATCAACAACGGAGGAGTTTTCGAACAACATACGAGAGTCGGAAATAAAAATTGGATACGCTGGCTGCCTTCAACACAAGGTAAATAAATGACGCACGGACGTAACCAACAATTGTATTATTTTAGATTGGATTGAAGGTATTTCAATTCCTTTTGAATGCAACCCCGTTCAGTATGTTCTTCCAAGAATTGACATAAATAAATGTCAAATGCCGAATTATATTCGAGCAATTACCGATTTAATTAAAATTGGGGCTACTTCAGAATGTCGCACAGTAAAAGGGGAGTTTTTATCCTCGTTTTTTCTTATTAAAAAACCAAATGGAAAATATAGATTTATTTTAAATTTTAAAAATTTGAATAAATATATTATAGCTCCTTTTAAGTTGGAGGATTATAGGATGGATGAAAGTTGGTAACATATAATTGTTATTTCTCCAGTATAGACTTAAAAGATGTGTATTTTTCAGTAAATGTAAAGAAAATGTATAGAAAGTACTTACGTTTTCGTTTTGAAAACAAAACTTACGAATTCAATTGTTTATTTTTGGTCTAAATTTGGGTCCATATATTTTTACCAAAATTCCCAGACCAGTACTAAAATATTTAAGAGAAAGAAACATAGTTAAAATTAATAGTTTAGAGATGACACTTAGTATACCAGAAAAAGAAAAAGTAATACACCTTTTTTAAATAAAAAATATGTAAAACCAGAGAAGTAGCAAAATTAATTGGTTTACTTGTAGCCACAAAACCGACAGTAAAGTATGACTGGTTACATCTAAAAAATTAAGAACTTGAAAAATATATAGTTCTTTCTCTCAACAAAAATAATTATAGTGCAAAAATGCTTAGTCCAAAATATTTATGGACGGAAATTCTTTGGTGATTAAATAATATTCCAAATTGTAAACAGTCCATTAAAAGTAAAACTTTTGATATAATACTTTATTCAGACGCTTCTAAGACTGGATGGGGAGCAAGTTATGAAGGTTCTAAAACACATGGTTTCTGGAATCAGGACGAGAAATTGTTCCATATAAATTATTTGGAATTATTAGCAGCTTTTAATGCCTTACGATCCTTTATTAAAAACATTTTTAATAAGAATGTATTGTTAAGGATAGATAATGTTACAGCTATAGCTACCATTAACAAAATGGGAAGCGTTCAATATAAAAACCTTAATGAAATTTCTCGAGAGATCTGGGGCTGGTGTGAACGAAAAAATATCTTCGTACAAGCATCTTATATAAATTCTTCAGAAAACATAGTTAATTCAAAATCACGCAGGAAAAATATGTTTACGGAATATGAATTACACGATAATATACTAATAAAATTGGCAGTCCGGATATTGATTTATATGCTAGCTATCAAAATAAGAAATGTCCGAGATTTATATCTTGGCATCCTGATCCAGAATCAATATGCGTGAATGCATTTACTATAAATTGGAATGGTTTTTACTTCTATGCATTTCCACCATTTTCATTAATAGGCAGAGTTCTGTAAAACATTATCCAGGATGAAGCCACTGGGATATTAGTAGTACTAGACCGGCCTAGTCAAAATTGGTATCCTCGTTTTAAAGAATTAAGTATTTCCAGTCGTTAAAATTTCATCCTTTTGACGATTTTTTAAAAAGTAATTGACGTATGTCTTACTTTAATTTTATTTTTCAGTAATTGACGTAATGTTTTACTGAAATTTCTTCTAGATGTTGCAGAAAATTCACAAAAATCGTAAAGGTTGCGACGACCAGGATGAAAATAATAACAACAACGATTTCTTAAAAAGTAATTGACGTATGTCTTACTTTAATTTTATTTTCAGTAATTGACGTAATGTCTTACTGAAATTTCTTCTAGATGTTGCAGAAAATTCACGAAAATCGCAAAGGTTGCGATGACCAGGCCGAAAATACTAACAACAACGATTTCTTAAAAAGTAATTGACGTATGTCCACCAGAAACAGCAATTTCTACTTTACTGGCCTCCTAGGCTGAGGGATCCATAAAACAATATGATAAGTGCTTGAAAAAATGGTGGATACTGTGCAAAAAAAAAAACAATCATAATCCATATCAGAATAATTTACAGATAATATTGGAATATTTTTTAGAAATTCAAAAGTGCGGGTTATCATTCTCTTCCTTGAATACCCACAGAGTAGCCTTATCTTTATTATTTTCTCCAAACAAACAGGATGAAATAATTTTAAAAAAGATTTTTTAAAGGGGTTTTCAACATAAACCCACCACAACCAAAATATGCAGCTACCTGGGATCCCAGTGTTGTATTGACTTATTTAGAAGGTTTATTTCCTTTGGATAAATTATCATTAGAAATCCTTAGTTATAAACTTGTTACTTTATTAGCTCTTACTTCTGCCCACAGGCTGCAGACCCTATCAAAAATCTGTATAAAAAAAAAAAAAATCAAACAGGCTAACAATATTTTAGAAATACGTATACCAGAAAAAATCAAAACGTCAGGGTATAAAAGGTTACAACCTTTAATGATTTTTCCTATTTTTTCTGATAAACCTAGTCTGTGTGTTGCTAAAACGATTTCGTATTATATCCAAAAAACGTCCATATTAAGACAGCAAAAACACGATCAATTTTTTTTACATGAAGAAAACCTCATCATCCAGCTAGTTCAAAAACCCTAGGCAGGTGGGTTAAAAATATTTTACAGAAATGTGGTATAGATATAACAAAGTTTTCGGCACACACTACTAGGCATGCTAGTACGTCTGCAGCCCTACGGGCAGGGGTAAATATTGAAATAATTAGGAAGGCAGCAGGCTGGCCTCAGAGATCTAACGTATTCGTAAAATTTTATAATAGGCCAATAACTTCTTGCCCTGAAGCATTCGCTAGATCTATCATACCGCAGTAGTGTTGCTGCGTCATTAGATCAGTATTATTAAGTTTATTATGTTTTGTTTCTTTTGTTGATTTTTTTTTGTTCTTGTTGCGTTATTTTATGACTCAAACTGTTTATCCTATTAAGGGATGTTATTTACATTACTAGAGTCATTATTATTAGTATAAGTGATGATGGATATGTATAATTTATACAATTATACATTTCTATATTAGGTGCGAACAGTTTAAACTAGTTTTTAAATGTTATATTATGTATTATAATTATTATAATTTTTTTTTGTAGAAACTTTCGCCAAGAAATTGTTTCTATTATAAATAAAATAATTGTTAATTAGATCGTGCATTTATACTTTGAACATCTACAGTGTGTAATAATCATGAAGGACAACAGCGAAGAATAATTAATAGATTGATCGACTTACCTGTAAGGATGATCGATCTGAATTATTCGAGCTGTTGTCCGAAATGATTATTACAACCCTCCCTCCCCATTTCGCTACCCTACGATCTAATTAACTAGACAAATACAATGAAGATTAAGTGGGTCACCTAACCATAAGACGAGTCAGGAATTTTTTGTTTATCTTTAAAAATTGTGCTGAGTAGGTATGACAAACGCATACTACAGTGTGTAATAATCATTTCGGACAACAGCTCGAATAATTCAGATCGATCATCCTTACAGGTAAGTCGATCAATCTATTAATTATTGTTCAATATACTCTCCCTTTATTTATAAACACTTTTCACAACGTTTATTTAAAGCCTTTATACTGCTATAAAAGCATTCTAAACCTTTAGCGCCAAAATGGATATATAGAGCAACGATTCTTAATATAGATGGCTTGCGCTTGAGGAGGACTCGTGCAACAAAAAGGAGGGCGCGAGGATTTTGTAAAAAGAAATGAAAAATAAAAAAAATATATTTTTATTGCAACTTTTTACTTAGAAAAATGAAATATTACGCAGCAATATAAAATGTAACAGAATTTATGAATGTACGGTTTCGGCGACTCGTTAAATTGCAATTTGACATTTTGTGTTCATTTTCTATTTTTAGCTGGATGCAGATGAAATGCATGAAATTGTAAACGTACACGAAAATCTCTTGCTATCGGTGCAGAAAATTGGGCGTAAAGTTCAGATCAAAATTCAAACACAGGTTTGCCACTTGCCTTGAAGTTTATGAATAATTATTATTCTCCAAATACCTTCCGGAGTATTCAAATGGGTCTGCAACCCAATCGTATTATTTTACCATAATACGTTTACATCGATTATAAAATACCTTCTAAATTTTTTTCAGCGTGTTGCTCACTAGCAGCATAGTTTTTGACAAATTCGTTGATATAACTAAACGTTTCTAGATATTTTGGCCTCACGTTTATATTCCATGTTTTATATCCAAGATATGAGTATAGTTTGCTTGAAGTTGCAGACTAATTGAATTTGTCATATATGTCGGTATAAGTTTCATAATTTTATTTAAAAAATTAAATGACTAAAAATGGGCTTTCTAAACAAAAGCTTTTTTTTAATGTGCGATTATGGTGGATATAATTGGCCAACAAGACCTAAGCATCGAGAATCAAGTATCACCACTCTCGTTCATTCATAATGTAATTATTAAAAAAAACTAATAGAGAATAGTGTTTGTGATCTTGGTCACACTAAAAAATTGTTAAAAAATTTCCAACAAAATGTAATAGAATTGGGATCGGAGGCATTGACGTCTGCGCATGCTCGATATTAACATTGCTCCAATTTTTTAGAAAGTTGCTTGTTCTGAAACTAGCCCAAAGTATATATCTTCTGCCTGGAAATAAAGGGTGTCCGGTGAGTACTCCCTAATTTCCCGGGAGCCTACAGGGGAGGTCAAAATAACCCTATTCTATCATAGGAAAAAAATTCTAAAGTGCTCCTTGACATAGATACAGAGCCTTAAAGGAGTACCCTGCGATTTACTTTATGTGCTTCAAGTTTTGAATCGACTTGTATAATTTAATGAAAATTTAACATTTTGTAGAGGCCATAAATACACATTTAACCATACTACAATAGATGTTTTAGATCACCAGAGTAGTCAGGAATGGACTTGCGGCCACACTCGTTAGACCTAATTTTTGATAGGTGTCATTTTGCAAAGCTGAAAAATAATTTTTTAAATAGTTTGGTCATTCCTCTTCGAAAAAGGTAAAACTGACGGTTTTCGAGATAATTCGGTTTTTATGTGAAAAACCCAAAGTTTTTAATGCTAACTGACAAAAATAAGGTTGTTATTGTTAATACCTACATAATGAATTACTATTGACGAAACTTGTCAAAGCCGCCTTTAAGTAAAAATAATTTTAAAAAATGGAAGAATATTCTTACGCAGAATATGTTGATATGCACTTAACTTATGGTGAAGCGCTGTCAAATTCTTCGAAGGCAAGAACACTTTATGCTGAAAGATTTCCAGCTCGAACAGTGTCAAGTCCAAGAACCTATCAAACAGTTGACGAAAGCCTAATGGAAACCGGTAAAAGATGATTAGAAAATAATTATTAGAGTTAACAAATTAATTTTGTACATGTTTTATTCAATGTAATTTTTTTCACGATCTGGCGGTAAGGGCCCTCCCAGGAGAGCACGAGACCCTCACGTAGAGGAACAAATTTTGCAAGATACTGCTGGCAACTCTTCAAACAGCATGAGAAAGCTCGCGACGCAAAACAATGTTACAAAATAGATTGTAAATGGTACTCTAGCACAGAACAGTTACTCCACGCTTACCATGTTGAAAAAGTACACGCTATTATCCCGCAAGATTTCAATACTTCAACTAGTTAATTCAGCAATATAACCGAAATCTAAATTTTTCTAATCTTATTTTGTTTATCGATGAGGCCGGTTTTGCAAGAGATGGCATAATAAACTCACACAATTTACATTTTCTTGCTAATGAAAACCAGCACGCTATAATTCAAAACAAACACCAACAAAAATTTAGTGTGTGTGGATTGGCATCATCGGAAATAAATTTATAGGTCCATTTGTTTTGAAAAGAAGACTCAGTGATGAGATTTATTTACAATTTCTGCAGCAAAATTTACATAATTTGTTAGAAGACGTACCTCTTGGTAGATGCAAATGTGGTACATACATGATGGTGTTCCATCTCATTTTAACCCCACAATACGTCAACACTCAAATGTTTTTGACCCTCATTGGATAGCTCGAGGTGGGCCACCAAAGTCTCCGGATCTAGATCCCTTAGATTTTTACTTCTGTGAACATCTAAAAGAACTACTTTATTCAACACCAGTAAATACTGGAGAAGAATTACTAGCGAAAATAGCACAGCATTCTAACGAAGTCCGTAATAATGCCGGAATATTATTTGCAGTGCAGTCGAAAAAAGAAAATGTATTGAAGTACGTAGAGCCCATATTAAACATTTGCCAACATAATATTTAAACATTTTCACTATTTTTACATTTTAATAGTAATATAAAGTAATTGAGCCCCAATCAACCCTTTGAAAGGTTTCTGGTTTCGAGCAGCAAATCTTTCAGCATAACATTTTCTCGCCTTCGAAGAGTGAGTCAGCGCTTCCCCATAAATTAAAGCACACCCTTTGCCAACATAATATTTAAACATTTTCACTATTTTTACATTTTAATAGTAATATAAAGTAATTGAGCCCCAATCAACCCTTTGAAAGGTTTCTGGTTTCGATCAGCAAATCTTTCAGCATAACATTTTCTCGCCTTCGAAGAGTGAGTCAGCGCTTCCCCATAAATTAAAGCACACCCTGCATAATTGTGTTTAGTATTAGTAACTGAGTATAAAATCGATTTATCACGAAAACTGCCAGTTTTATCAAAATAAATTAAGAGTACCTTTTTAAGAGGAATGACACAGGTATTTAAAAAATCAGTTTTCGGCTTTGTAAAATAACACCTGTTAATGAGTTCTTATGGTCTCTATAAAAATTAAATTTTCATCAAATTACATAAGTCGGTTCAAAACTTAGAGCTGATAAGGTAAATCGCTGGATACCTCTTTAGGGCGCTGTATCTCCGTACTATTAAAGAACGCAAACTGCAATACTTGGGACATGTTATGAGGGGAAATAAATACCAGTTGCTGTAATTAATTATCCAGGGAAAAATAATATGCAAAAGATCCATAGAAAGAAGAAGGCATTCATGGTTAAAGAGCTTAAGGGAATGGTACAATTGCAACAACTGCCAACTGTTTAGAGCTGCAGTGTCAAAGATACGCATAGCTTTGATGATAGCCAAATTTTGAAACGAGGACGGCACCTAAAGAAGAAGATCTCCGTTTAGGGGCACTTTAGGAAATTTTTTCTATGACAAAGTCGATTATTTTGACCTACCCTGAATGTTTCCTAGAAATTAGGAGGTTCTTACCGAACACCCTGTATTGTGTAATTTACACAGAGCGTATGGAAGTTGGTATAATAGGTATCATTACATAAATTAGTTAATAGGTTTAGACAGTGTGTGTTTCGTATCAATTTTTACCATGTTGAAATAAATTAAACAAAGAATTTGCAATAAATGTTGTGTTGTGAACAAAATTAACGTTACGCAAACATTGTAAATATTAAATAGGGCCTATATAGCGGATTATATGTATAAGTTTTTAAATAGTTGTTTACTGATGGTCGGGAAGTCGTCGAAGATGATTCGGCCATCGGCATCAACTAACGACGTCTCTTAGAGGCTATGTGCTAAAAACTGCCCAAAAACTCAGTACCTTGTGATTTTAGTCGAAAAATTGAATATGAAACCTATTGTTTCTTGCATGGTGCCAAGAATAATGAATAGGCTATCTGACTCTAAAAAAAATATGTTATAAATTGTCGTTCTAATAGGCTAGCGTATTCTATTCATTTTCCGAATAAAATAGGTTTATTTTTCTTTTGAAAAAAAAATGTAAAAGTAAAGATTTTTTTAATTTTTAATCACGGAAAAATAATTGACTAATGGTTGCAACTTTGGTGATGTCACATAAAATTAAACAATGTCAATTTGCTGATAAGCAATTTTGACCATTTTTGGTGTTATCTTTTTATTTTCGAGTTAACTACTAATACATTTCTTATGAATCATTTATAATTAAGTTATTTTTAAATTTTATGATAGCTGATACCAGTACCCTTCTTGTAATAGATGCACTTATAATTGGACTTTTATTTAAAATAATCTTGATTTTTATGCTGCGGAACTTAGAAATGTAAAAAAGACAACGTAAGGGTAACTAGTACCATATTTTTGTTCAAAGAGTCGTACCAACAACTGGAGTATAAGCACAGACAGAAGAGTAATTAATAGTACTTAATATAAATTACTATAGGAGAAAATTGGCTCTTTCTTAGAAAGCGGTAGAGCCTTTTCAATGAATGGTACCTCTGTCTCTAATTTTATTCAGGTGATAGGAGTATCAAATGGCGTTTGAAATATCGTTCTTAGCTCTACCATTAGAAAGAGAAGTACTACTCATCGTCGTCTCTTCTTTTAAGCGTAAGCCAACTTTCTTCTAAAGGATTCGCGGTCTAGTATCTTCATATTTTGTCTTTGAGTATAAGATCACGATATAGGTTATGTCAACAATAAGTGTGCATGTAATTATAACAAATTTAATTTGTTTTTATACGTCTGCAAGATCCATTTTTTATCCCTTTACAATCGTTATTCAAAAACCACCTTTTACGATCTTGTTGACAATCAATTTTTTAGAACAAAGAATTTTCTGGCTGAAGCAAATTTTATACTTCATGCAGTGTGCTACTTCTTTCTTTATCTGCAAATTTTTAAACTTACAATATACAGTTCACCTATCATTCTAATCCATAACAAAGTAATAACGTCTATGTCCTAAAGTAAATAATTTGAATTCTGTATAGGTCATGTACAGGGTATCCGGATTTGGTGGTTTTTGCCGGGTAACTCCGTTATTTTCAAAATTTACGGAATGCGGTTTTTTGCATACAGAGGTTTTTTGAAAATGTGTCATTTAGTTATCGAAAAGATAAATATTGACCCAAATAAAATTTTTCACATAAAATTCAGTTGTTAGTTTCTCTCTAAGTAATACTCTTTTTAGATATAAATTAAGCTTGTGTTTTTTTTTAAATGGAACACGCCATATATTCATATACCGTTACATTACATTTACTAAGGACTTTTTAACGATATACAACACTTAGTAATTCTTTTTCCGTTTAAGCCATTAAATTACACTTTTTAGTTAACATGTTTTAATTTTTTAGAAGGCCGAGATTAAGGTACATTTGTCCACTTTTTAGTTTTAGTCGAAAACTATGCATTGTCCGTAGGTACATGTCTGGAGAAAAGTAGATAATGAAATCTCCAATTGAAATGAAGAAGTCTAAAAAAATCATTTTCCAAAAAAATAGACCTCAACAACCAAATTAAAAGAAGAAATTTTAATTTTGGAAAAATATTAATGTGGGAAACGGAATGAAAAATAAAATAAATAAATCACATTATTTTACATCTTTTTGAATAAAACTATTTTTATTCAAAAGCTGGAGTCAGTTAAATATTTTCAATAATTTTGTCAATTTCTTCGTCAGTATCTTCGAGCATATCGTCTTCAGTAACGTCAGGTACATCAGCAATTTTCACAGTTTAAACGCATATATTCTCTGCAGATCATGGAGTAATTGTTTCCCAACTTCCTACAAACACAATTTCCTTGGCATCCTTTGGTGCATCCACACTTTCAAGCAAAGTTTGTGGTGCAGGAGGTTTATTTGTAAAAATTGGCATCAATACATTTTTCGACCTTTTCCAACTCCAGTCGCGAAGATTTAAAATATTCCTTTCCATTGTTGCATTTGCAAGTATATTCTTAAGCCATGCTGTTTAGTAGCATCAGTTGCCGAAAGCAATGACGATAAAGTAAATTTCGCACTTATTAAATGCTTGTGAAATAGTTGATAGTGACAGGTGCTTCGTCTTTCAATTTTCAAACAGTATAATAAATTTATGCAGCACCAAAGTTTTCACGACTTAAATTTTTGCCAAAAAATACATCAAATATATTGATTTTTGTCATTAAACACAAATATTTTTTTCAATGAAAAAAGAAAAAGTTTCACGTAAAAATATAAAATTATATCATATGTGCGAAAAGCATCATCCTAAAAAGTAGAAAACTTTGAGACGCCATTTCTCAGCTACTAATAAGGACACATCTCGGCTGGAAATTATTTTAACGGTTGTGATGTCAGCTTTTTTTTTGAAGGGGTAATGTTTATGCCTAAACGGACTTACGAAAAATTTGTGGAACGAAATTTGAAAAAAAAAACAAAAATTTGCTAATATCAAGAAAAGTTGCAAAATTTGAGACGCCATATTTCGATTAATATTGATCGTACAAGCTTCTGCAGGAGCTCATTTCAGTGAGTGTAAAGTCAGCTAAATTTCTTATGTAGCGAAGTCTATCTAACTTCATTTAGAAAAAATTATGAAAAAAAAAATTTCAATTTTTTCCATTTTTTTTTATCTTGGTTTTGAGGTATATTTTTTTGAAAAATGATTTTTTGGACTTCACGAGATATCATTTCGAGTGAAACTCTCATTACCTACAACTTTTCTGTAGACATGTACTTACGAGAAACGCATAGTTTTCAAATAAAATTCAAAAAACTGAAAAGTGGACAAATCTATTTTAATCTCAAAAACGCCCCCCTTAATTTGGTAGGATTTTGTGATTTTGTCATATTTGGAGGCAGCTGAACATATAAAACAATGAAAACACTTTAACGCTTTAATTCCTTCCCCCCCCCCCCCATTTTTTCGTATATTGTTAATACCCTATTGTGTTGGGAAATCCACTCCATTGTTATTATGTTTATATTTCTTTCAAATCATTCTATTTTGAAGGAAATGTAACTGTCCTCTGATAGCAGTTTACAGATCTAAGATATATTTTCCCAAAACTTAAAATTTCAATGTAAATCAGCGATGAAAATTTTGTATTACATTATTTTGAACAAAACTTGTGAATGGGTGGTTTTTGATCTAGAATAAATATGATAACAGAGTTATTAAATGAATTTGTTATGCATTCTTTGATTAAGATATAACAAATGATATCGACCACCACTTTATTATATTATCGGAATAAATCGAAATACGTATACTGAATGGCTTCTTGCAGCATCCCTGAATACATAAAAACACCGGGACCGAAGTATGAGAAATCTAAAATCTATTATTGTTAACTATATAATGATTAGCCAAAGAAGCGGCTTAAGTATCCAAGATCTAAGAGTGTACAAGGGATCAACATGTAGAAGTAATCACCACTTTTTCAAATCAAAAATGCTACTGCGTAGGAAAATAGGCATCCCTGAATACATAAAAACACCGGGACCGAAGTATGAGAAATCTAAAATCTATTATTGTTGACTATATAATGATTAGCCAAAGAAGCGGCTTAAGTATCCAAGATCTAAGAGTGTACAAGGGATCAACATGTAGAAGTAATCACCACTTTTTCAAATCAAAAATGCTACTGCGTAGGAAAATAGGCATCCCTGAATACATAAAAACACCGGGACCGAAGTATGAGAAATCTAAAATCTATTATTGTTGACTATATAATGATTAGCCAAAGAAGCGGCTTAAGTATCCAAGATCTAAGAGTGTACAAGGGATCAACATGTAGAAGTAATCACCACTTTTTCAAATCAAAAATGCTACTCCGTAGGAAAATAGGCACAGATAATGTTTAAAAGCAAGATCATCAACAATAAATAAGGAGAAAAAATAAAATGTGATAAATTTAGGACACGAAAGTGTTAAACACTTACGTCAACGAAGACTGGACGAGAAACTAAAATTAAAGATAATCGATAATCCAGAACAATATTACGAATACCTTAAGAAATGTCTCCACATGGCAGAAAACGAAGCCCTAGACCAAATCAACTCTGAAAGTAAACAGAAACCACTTTGGTGGAACCTAGAAAAAAAGCTCATAACAAATATTCTTTACATAAAAACAATCGAAGATAAATTACAGTTTAAAGTAGTCAGACGTTAGTTAGAAGAATGATATTCTAAAAAAAAAACGAAAGCTGGAAAATAACTTACTCTAAAATAAACAACATCTCGACAGTAGTAGAAAAATAGAAAGTTGGATAGTATTAAAACCTTTGAGGCAAGACCATTAGAGTAACATATGCAAAAGATAAAAAAAAATTCGAAACTTTAAAAATAGAGAGGAATCCAGGAATATAAAACCCGAAGTAATTAATATGGCACAAAGAAACTCTACAAACACTTTAATGTTTTATTCAAGACATGTATTGGTGGCAGAGGAGTCGACGATATTGTATATTTCCACTATCCACAAGAAATAAAGCAAAGATAACTGTGGCAATTATCGCGGAATTGCCTTATTAAGCTATATATCAGGAATTTATGGAACGATCCTTACAAACAAAATAATATGATGAATTCGAAGAGGAAGAACAGGCTGGTTTTAGGGCTGATAGATCAGTTGTAGACCATTTTTTCTGCATTTCCCAAATTATAGAAAACAGGACATCCTGGAATCACGAACTCCACTTGCTGTATGTGGATTTTAAAAAGGCGTTCGCCAAAGTGTACTATGGGAAACATTACATCACACCAACATCAACGTAAATTTATTCAGAGCAGAGGACTCACAATATAGTTCAAAACACAACAAATTAGAAACTGCAATAAATTGTCAAAGGGGTTTAAGGGTGATAAAAGTCTCAAACAAGGATATTGCATATCACCAACGGTTTTTAAAAGTTATTTAAAATGAGCCTTTCAATTATGGAAAGCGAAATGTAGGAACATGGAAATGCCACTGAATAACTCCACTCAGTATACTTTATGATTCGCCGAAAATCAATAGTGTAGGACTTCGAGGATTTGGAGTATATGACGAGAGGGCTAATCGGAAAGTAAAGCTCAACAAAAACTAGTAATAGAGGACTAATTGAACACCATAGCACATTATCATTAATCTATTAAATAACGTCTTATGGGATCAAAAAATATCAAATAAAAGTCGAATATATAATACCATTGTTAAGAGCATAGTAATGTACAACAGTGAGGTATTGCAGCTCAAAGATCAAAACAAGTGTTAGAAGCAACCAAGATCAGTTTCGGCAGACAAGCAGCAGGAAAATCAAAAAATAAAAACCATCAGACATGTAAAAGACATAAAAATAAACACACTGAAATATTATGGACATGTGTAACCTATGTATAAAAATCGGTTACCAAAACAGTTTATGCACTTGAGACCTCAAATTAAGTAGAAGAGAGGAATACCTAGAAAGAGCTGGATGGAGATAATAAATAAGGAATTTAATGAAAGAAAATTAGAAGAAGATCTTAGTGAACCCAGAGATCAGTGGCTGCTGACGATCGAAAGACGTCGAGTAACGCCATTGTGTATATTTTTATTTGGTGTCAGTTTAAGTTTAATTAAACCCAATATTTTTTAGTAGATAATTGTTTAATTTCATGAAATTCAACTTTCTGTTTATTCTTGATAAAAATTAGTAATACAACCTAATCAAAACTTCGTACGAACAAAAATGAGAACCATGCGTATTCGACAATTACCTTTTAGTTAATCTAGAACATTATCTACAGCCTTCAAAAAATTGCTGATATTTTTCGTTGTAATACAAAAAAATAACTGAATATTAAAACTAAATATAGTTTCCACAACAAAACTAATAATCTATAATATAAATATTTATAAATAGATAAAGTGTTTTAAATTGTTTGAATTGCAGTTTTATTTTTACCAATTAAAAAATAATAAAATTAACTTCATATTTTATTCCGCGTAGTAATAATATATGAATTTTATCAATGAAACTTGTTTTTAAATAAAAATTAGATTTTATATTATTATAAATGAATAAAAAAATAATCTGGTAATTTAATAGATAATAATTAGTTAGCAATGAAATGTAATTTTACACAGATATCATATTTTATTAGAACACGATGTTTTTTGTTCATTGGTAAGAAGAGCAGTTGAGAAATTATTGAGCATTGGATCTATTTAGTCCAAAACACGTCAAATGATAACTTTTAGACAAAATATTTTACATTTGCTAGTCGAATTGAATTCCACTGTGTCAGTACCAAACTTGGATTTCATCGTGCAAGTGAGAAAAAGGAGGGGGAGAAGTAATAACCTCGTTAGAAAACCTGGGTTCATGTGGCTCCGGATGATAACACCCAGTAAGGGCTCCTGCCGGGAGTTCGGCCAAGGCTCCTGCCATGAAGATGGATGTGGATTCATCACAGAATAGGCTTTACATGACTGAGACTTACGAAGGATTTGCGATCCATCACTAGTAAAATTATGAGTGCAAAACACGAACGAAAATAAAAAGCGACGACAAACGCAACGAACATTGAAATGACAATAGGAACATGAAACATTCAAAGATATAAACGAAAAATGACAGATATTCTTATAGAGATCGAGAAATTAGACCTAAACTGTGTAGTCCTAATAGGAACAAGAAAGAAATACATAAAACAATAAGAACAATACATTCAAATATATAGTAGAATCTCAAAAAATGCATGTGCTTTAAAAGATTAGCAATGCTTGTAAAAGATAAATTTGAATAAAAAATTACAAACTGGGAAGTGACAAATTAACGAATAAACTCAGAAGTTAGATACGAATGTATTGTCTTGAAAATTTAGCCAGCCAACAAATCTTTTTTGGTTTTATCAGTTTTTATGGCCTTTGCAATAAACCTATCTTGGTTATTTTTTTAAACACACTGACGAGACCATAAGATAATTGAAATGCGGATGGAGAGAGGACCAGAGTCGTATTCGCAGGAAATAAACCGTTTGTATATTTTCTTTCCTTTTCTCTGCCTGAAAGGAAAATACATATATAATATCTATTTAAATACGGCTGATAATGTTCTTTATTTCTTACTGAAATTTTGATTTTTTTTTAATTTTTCAGTACTCCGGTGATTCAAAGATGTCGTTCGAGTGACGATATTTTTCAGTCTGACATCAAGGACGGTAGGTGGCAGGTTTGCAATATCCTACCGACATACCTTATAGTTTATATTTCATATATCAGTTATTTCCTGCAAATGTTGTTCTCGGTCCGATACAGCTCCACTGACGAGACATAACATGGTCGAAACGCGTATGGAGAGAGGACCAGAGTGGTATTTACAGGAAATAAACGGTTTGTACATATTTTTTTCTTTTCTCTGTCTATATATATATATATATATATATATATATATATATATATATATATATATATATATATATGTTAATTCCGCGTTCAGTATGTGCATGCTTCCTTCCGATCTGTCCTTTGCACAGCCAGGTGCATGTCGGTACCCTGATGAGTCTAGTAGAGACGAAACATGTACCTCTGCCGTATCACTGTAGCGGGGAGGGTGTGTTTTGACTTTCTTTTCGGTATGGTGGTACAGGTAGGCCATCAACTCGATGGTGGTGGAATAGGATAAATTGCGTTTTATAACAATTTATTCTAACTGTGCAACCTCTAACACAGAAAGGATATGATGGAGAGAAGTTTGCATTTACTGTTCGCATTTTACTTCATATATATATATATATATATATATATATATATATATATATATATATATATATATATATATATATATATATATATATATATATCCAGATTCTTGAACCATACATTATATCCGTTTTTTATTTGGTCTTTTCTTGGGTTTAGATTTTTTATCTAACAAAAATCTAAACAATTTGGCGTTTCGTCCTCTATTTAAGGCATTTAGAAATTTTTTTTATTTTTTTATTCATTTTCCATCCTAAAAAATATTTTTCACATAGTTAAAAAATTCATATACAAACATATCTACAATTTAATAAACAAACAACACTTTAAAACACTATTCAGATTTTTAAAATATACTTAATTTCACCAGTACGCACCCTTAACATTTTGTTTAATAATTAATAATGGAGTGCAACTTTTATGCCTATTCAAGTACTAAGGAGACAAGGAATGCAAATTTATTTTGTTGTTTATATTTTACAATGCACCAAACAAAAAAACGAAAAAACGCATAAATTTAATTTTATATTTAAGAGGATATTCAATTTTTGATGTTTAGTAACAGGATCGGATTTTTAAAATTTTTGTTTAAATTAGACTGGTGTAGATGTAGCTCAAATTTCCTATATCCGTTCTGTCGTTAACAGTGTTTTAATCTTTTTTAATTTCTATCATTTCCTTTATAAGTAGTTTTTGGTAATTCAACTCTTTGTTCTTAATTATGGTACTGTTGTAATCAAAGGAATGTTTTTCGTCCTGTGTGTGTTTGTTTAACGATGTTGAGGATTTTTCATATATTTATAACCATTCAATCAGTTCTTTAGTAACTGGCTCGTCATGCCTATATAATTTTTGGGACAATTTGTGCAAGGGATCGCATCTTTGATTTATTCATGAGAGGAACTTTACTTTTTTAGTTAGTGAATAGTGTAATTAATTTATTATGAGATCTGTGGCATACGATAATATCGTGCCTTTTTAAAATATGTTTTATTTTTCACAAAATAATGTTATAATCGGTCTGTCTGATCGTGCTATCTCTCTAACGTCTCCAGAATTCCGACCAAAAATACTGCAAAAAGTGAAAAATATACAAATAATAAATTCAACGAAAAGACTATCACCGAAATAATTAATAAACGAACATATAAATTTTATAATAACCTAATAACAAAAAACATAGAACCTAAATAGCAAAAATATGCAGCATTACCTTACACTAGTGAGCTGTCAGAAAACATAAAACACAATTTTAAAAAGCACGATATTATCGTATGCCCCAGGTCTCATAATAAATTAAATACACTATTCACAGACTTAAAAAGAAGAACTCTTCTCATGAATAAATCAAATGTAGTATATTCGATTCTTTGCACAAATTGTCCCAAAAATATATAGGCATGACACGCCAATTACTAAAGAACAGATTGAATGGCCATAAATATACGAAAAACGCCTCAAGAGCGTTAAACAAATACACACAGGACGAAAAACATACCTTTGATTACAACAGTACTATAATTAAGAACAAAGATATGATTTACCAAAAATTACAGACAAAGAAATTAAAAAAGATAAAACACTGTTAACGACAGAACGGATATAGGAAATTTGAGCCACGTCTACACCAGCCTAATTTAAACAAAAATATTAAGAATTCAGTCAGGTTAATAAACATCAAAAATTGAATATCCTCTTAAATATAAAATTAAATGTATGCATTTTTCGGTTTTTTTGGTGCGTTATAAAATATAAAAAATAAAATAAATTGACATTCCATGTATCCTCAGTGCCTGAATACACGAGGTAAAAGTCGCACTCCGTTATTAATTATTAAACAAAATGTTCAGGGTGCGTACTGGTAAAATTAAATATATTTTAAAAATCTGAATAGTGTTTTAAAGTGTTGTTTTTTTTTTAATTGTAGACATGTTTGTCTATGATTTTTTTTTAATTATGTGAAAAATATTTTTAGGATGAAAAATTATGAAAAAAATAAAAAATTTTTGCAAATGCCTTAAATAGTTGGTACGAATATTTATTTCAAATCTGTTAATAAAATAACTCGCTCTATTTGTCAGCATCTTTCCAAATTTAAATTAAAATATTATTAAGTTATTTAGCAATAACACGGCAAGTCTTTCCTTGTTCTGACGATATGGTAATTTTGCGGGGGAATTCGTCAATCAAATTAGTTGTTAATTAAATCAACGATAGACAAAATAACATATTCTTACACATGATCGAAATTACATGTGTAGTTTTATTTTTAAAAATCTATAAATATAGAAAAAATCTTTTGTTTCCTTGAAAGTTCTCTAAATTTTAATTTCATTTAAAAATTACATTATTGTGAACAAAAGCGACGAAAAATTAGTACTTCGCTTTAATACTTTATTTAAACAATTTCTACGAAAAGGTATATTATGCAAGATTAGAAATTACTTATATTATCGTTGGTATGTGTAAACCTTTAGTTTATATTAAAGGGTCCTTTGATACATTTGATATTAATATTAATTTAACAGAAAAAATTAAAAGATAATTTATTATTTTTTATTAAATATACTAACAGATCTACTTACCCCTTCTTTAAAAATGCTTCAGATTCCATATTTATTTTTATTTTAATACACGCAAATATAATTAAAAAACTGAACCGCCAAGTTCCGCAACCTAACCATAAAATCGACTCGCAATCTACGTAAACATTTTACCTTTTTAACGCTTAGCCGGTTAATGATGTTCGTTGCCTGATTAGCAATTTATTTGAAATACATATTGTATTGGTTGAATTACATATATATTATGTATTTGGTAGGTCTAATGATAAATTTTTTATATCTAATCATTTCAGATTTAACGGAAACGTTCTAATTATTTTCTCTTTTATTTTTGAAATTTGAGTATCTCTATATTCATGTAAATCGAGAAGTATTCAAATTCTAACTGATTCTGCGAACTAGCGCATACTAACTTGAACTAACCAACAATCTTATATTGCCGATTTTATAATTGGTTTAAATATAATTTTGAATTTGGGCCACGTTTACAATGAAAATTTCTACTTATTTTAAAAATAATATTTATTTATACTATATTCTAACTAGATCACTTATTTCAGAAATTGTGGAAGTTGGTAAATGAGTAATATTTGTAAAAAATATTTTGATACAGACAGTTATTAATTATATTTATATCATTTGAATAGGCCGTTGATTACTCTTATTATTTTGAGATTTTGGCTTACAGACTGAGAAAAATTGGTTGGAACAACTGTTATTATGACTGTAGCAAATAAATTTATTTTCTCTGGCGATGTATATAATGAATATACAATATTTCCTTCCAAGATAAAATAAAGTTCTAATTTGAAGTAAATTATGTATAATATATAAACTTCAAGATCATGGATAAACTCCAAGTCCGAAGAATGACGAAAGCGATGTTTCGTCCTAGTGTGGGACTCATCAGTCCATTTCATTCGAAACAAACCATCATCTCGCATCTGTGTCCTATAAATAAATTTCACTGTTGAAAAATAGTAAATAAGACACAGTGGCGACATCTCGATGGTTCACTCAATAACACAAGAACGGCACAAATTACACGGACGAAAACTTCTCTTTCTCTCTCTCTCTCTCTCTCTCTCTCTCTCTCTCTCTCTCGCTATATATATATATATATATATATATATATATATATATATATATATATATATATATATATATATATATTTATATATATGTAATATAATTTATTTAAATAAAAACATCTCGTTTTTTACACTTTTAACAAAAGCACACAAACACCACCCTCGGAGTACTATTGAACGTACAATGCTTCCAAGACACCAAGGAGGAAGAGGATTGGTCGATATGGGTAAGCAGCTCGATCAACAAATAATAAACTTACATTCTTATTTACACAGGTTATCGGACTCTTCCAAACTACATCGAGCAATATGCGAGACAGACGATTCAACGCCGCTACAGCTAAGCGAACGGGATATTGCTTCTCACAACCGAACATAAAAAGAAAAGTTACAAGTCTAGCTACAGAAACCTCTTCATGAACGGCATCCAAATGAGGTTATCCAGGACAATGTCAACAACTCAGCATCGAACTAATGGTTGATTTCAGGACAAATGTTTCTGGAAACGGAGGAGTTCTTGTTAGCCATCCAAGTTCATCATCAGAGACCCCTCAATATAGAATGACTAATGTAGATATGACTATCGAACATCAGAGACAATTCAGCATATAACTAAAGGATGCCAAGTGTTTGCCGCAACCAAGTATAAGGAAAAACACGACTCAGCCGCTAAGATACTCCACCAAGAATTAACAGATAAGTTAAAACTATCGTAGGTAGGAAAAATGCCTTATTACAAATACAATCCAGAGCCTATTCTTGAAAACAGTTTGAGTTCAAGTTATATTGGAACCGAACGATTCTAACAGATCAAGCGGTTGCTCATAATAGGCCAGACGTTAAACTAACAGATAAAATTTCTAGGCGAACAACACTGATTGACATTGCTATACCTAATAACAACAACCTAAAACCAGAATACAATGAGAAAATCCCCAATTATAGAGATTTGAAGGTGCAAATCCGCAGACAATGGGAACAGCATCCACATAATTCCCATAATACTATCAACAACTGGAGTGATACCAAAGAACCTCCTGTAGAACATCAAGGGACTGGGCCTTAATAAGCACTTGTATAAACCGGTTCAGAAAGCAGTTGTCCTTGAAATCTCAAGTATTACATTGAAATAATTTAAAAATTAATTTCAAAAACATTTAAGGAATATACAGTAACAATTATTGAGTTCTAAACCGAAAGAATGTACCCAAGGATCAATTATGGTACGACTTCGATATCTATCCATGTTAAAACAGATTTTCTTAAAGATTACACAAGTGGAATTGTATTTTTTGCTATCTTGATATCAACTGAAAATTTTAAAAAGCCAAACTTGCGAAGAAATGGTACTAAAATTATTAAAATATGCCAGAATATCATAGCACGTACGGAATTGACCCATATCAAAATATAATATTTAAACATGATTAATTTATCAAGTAATATACATACTTCAAAAGATCCTTGAAAAATTCTAGGTAAATTTGCAAAAAAAACAACAAATTATAACGACATGTTTTGAAGCAGTGACTTGGAAAATGATTATAACTAATTTACAATTTAAATTTAAAAGGATGTCTACTCATTGCATGCTTTCACAATATAAAATCTTTGATATTCGACTTTTATCCAAGGAACTTTGAGAGAATAACGAAAAGCTTCAGATTTAAATTAATAGCATTACAAATTACCCCATCATGCATAAATGAATGTCATAACTAGAGTCTCTATGGATTAGCCGCACATAGATTTTGTTATTAAACTTGCATGAGGATGACAACATGGTAACTGGGAACCAAGTTAGGTTTTGCGGATGCGGCTGCTTCTCGACGTAGACTTAAGTGCCCACGTCAGTTATCATAAGTTAGGTCCTCGACGGTTATAAATATATTGATTTTTTTGTTGTGCCATGCAGTGCCACTAGCGAAACTCCAAAGTTAGTATTCATTCATGTTACTAAAACAGTTATAAACACTCTTCGATTAAAACAATGAATCAGTATACGAAATTATTCTGTAAGTTTCATAACAGGATCCCAGGAATTAATTATTTTAGGTAAAAAAGTTTTCTATATTTTTTGCCAATATTTCAGATACGAATCTGTCAGTTTATATTTGAAAAACTTGCAACATTGGCGTTGCTAGATGCCATCTGACATATTCATTATAAAGTTTGACATTTTAGATGGTATACGTAGTTAGAACATTTTGACATACGGATGCTACTACAGTTGTTTACAGTAACTTCAAATTGTATTTTGACCTGAAAATGTAATTAACGGCTTAACATTTTCGTGCGAGTATTTTTCACTTAACAATGCATCGATGAACTTATTTTTGTTTATGGCAACGAAGCACCTAGAAAAACCAATGTATATCGCTGGTTTAGTAAATTCAATCGGGGTCTTCGTTCATTTACCAGAGAGTGAGTCTCGAGCAAGATCTCCAAAATCGGTTGTAGTGCAAAAAACATCGATGTTCTGCATGAACTGATAATACAAACTCAAAATGATTAGATGGACACGTCCCCAGGCGTTATTAATACCAACGATGCATGAAAATTTGGCCTTGAAGAAGCTATGTTCGCGTTTGATACCGCATAATTTGACAATCGTTCAAAAAAAATGCTCATGCCAATTGGCGCAAGAGCTCAAAAAATGCTATCGCGGTATTTCATTAACATTTATAAGATCGTGACAGGTGACGAGTCTTAAATCTATGTCTATAAGCCTGAAAGTAAACAGCGCTCAACGGTATGGGTCTTCCATGATGAGCAAAAATCAACAAAGCAAATGGTCGCTTAATTTGTTGGACAACCTAGCCACATCGCAACCGTGCCCTATTTATTACCGAATGTCTTCGGTGGATTGAGGAAAACAATATCAGGTTTTTATATTATATTGAAAAAAACATATGTTTTCAGTTATAAATATTTTTCTTCTCGAGGTATAAACACCTAGCTTTGTAATGCATGACTTTAAACATTAATTATAGCAATTCCGGTTCGAAAATTTTTATATACCGACGAGATCTAATATTTTATAGGGCATAAGGATGGAGCTAAAAATGAAAGTGGCAATATTTAAGTAGAAAATAAAGATTACAATCTTATTACTTTTAAGTCTAACCTTTTATCCCAAAAAGCTGTTACCATTTTCTTAAATTTTGATAATTGACGTAAAGTAAGAGTACTTGAAATCATTGAATTAAGTAACTACAATTATAACTACGTTAAATTCAATCCCCCGCCAACGTTTAAAATGTATAAATGCTTAAATAATAAATATATTTCTGCTTAAATTTTTATTAAACCTAAATAGTACTTCTTTCATTAACTAATTTATTAAATAATTTGAGTGAATATAACACAATAAAAGATTTGTCAAGTCCAATCCTCTCCAATGACCTGGTGAGTGAGTATACTTATAGCCCCTTTTAGAGGGAGGGGAGCTTTACATGTCCGACTGAATTCATTTTCAGTTCAGTTTTTTGTATTTATTTTTAAGTACAATGTCTAGAAAAATGCTTGTGTAGAATACATCTGTCCATTGGTTCAGTTTATTACAGATGTTTTGTCAAAATCTCAATCAATATATATAATAAGACTTTTTATACAGTCTACTGCTTAGAATTCTAAGTCGAGCAGCCCTAAAGCTTTTTGTCCTTATGTTAGAGCCACCATAAACATAATCGCAAAAGACATATTGAAACCATCGGCACCACAAACCGTAAGGTAAAAAATCTTCTGTCAACACCAGAAGAGGCGAACATATTAACGCTGTCAAGTAAAAAATAATTTCTTTTACACTGGCCCATCACTGGTTAAACACAGAACATAAAATTAACTTCTCAGGGAGAAAAATTTTATCAAGATGTGAAAACTTATCCACAATAGTGATAAAGGAAGCTATCGAAATTGCAAAGCAGCCCAAGAACTTAAATATCAGAGACGACAGTCAGCGGTTGCCTAATACATGCAAAACCTAATAACAAAACATCGACTAGTAGTAAATAGTAAATAAACATACCATCACTCAGTGACATGACCTAAAACACTGAAAATAGGACCGATAACACGCAACAAAACTCACAAAAGTTGATTGGTCAGAACCATCCAGAATTAACGCGCCCCACCAACACACAAAACGGGCCGCACCCGAATCACAGGCATCAGTTCGCCCACAGACGTAGCGCAGTGAAGTTTGAGAATGATGAATAAGATTTCACCGAAACGTCAGCTGTTCTACAGCTCTTAGAAGGATGCAGCACACTCACGGGATACCCAAAAAATCTTCAACTATACATCACACCCGTTAGAACATCCGATATATCATAATTTACCTTTACGGAGAGAAAATCTACCATGGCTCGAAAACATTCTAAAAACTATGGACAAAGAAATTGAGACTGATTTCGGTTCTCGCGTTCTTACGCAACATAATATGTGAAGTTAAAACAGCTTTAACCAACTTAAACAACAATACACCAGAAATATCCGTCAAGAAGTCTCAGCCGTTTTGCGCATAGCAAAACCTCTAAAAGGTAATCTCTCCGCAGAAAAAGATCAAGCGCTACAAGATCTACGCAAGGGTACCTCTATTATAGTGTTTCCAACTGACAAAGGAAATTCAGCAGTGGTCGTAAACAAAACAGACTCCCATGAAAAGACGATCGCACCTATAAATTATCCTGCCTACATATCTATTAACAGAGTTCATACCACTTATCTGGAAAATACCATCAAAGCATAACTCATAAACTTTATGGGCCCAAAGCACCTTCAATATAAATGGTAAGCTCTGTTAGCTCCCCAGTTCAGGCCCTAGCAAAACATCTAACCACCATCCTTCAAACCTTCGTCGAAAAAACATTTTCCTATTTTTGAAAACTCACAATATTTCTACGAAATAATGAAAAACATATGCCTACAAGAATAAAATTTTCTCATGAGCTTATACGTAACATTACTTTTCACGCAAATACCAGTCCAAGAAGCTCTTTTTATAATAAAAAATAATTTGCCAAAATATATCATCAAACTAGCTAAGCACTGCTCCAATAACACCTATTTTACGTATAAAGAGTAGCGATATGAAAAAGTTAAAGGAGCCCCTATGACACCTTTATAGACACCCTTATATAAACCATGATTGTCGTTGCGTTACGGAGATGATACGTTCGTTATCTGGCAACATGGAGAAAAAAATCTCAACAATTTCCTAAACCATATAAATACATCCAAAAATTAAATTCACCATGGAAATAGAAGAAGAAAGAAAACTACCTTATCTAGATATTTTACTAGAAAAAAAAGATGGCTTGTTTCCACACACTGTCTGCAGAAAACTCACTTACACCAACAGTTACCCCAACGCCGATTCACATAACCACCCCGCCTAATTATTTACCGTAGTAAAATCACTTGCGATCTCGGTCCCTCACAGACCGAGAAAACTACTACAAAAAATTAACGTACTACAAGACCTCCTAATAAGAAATGGTTACAAAGAACACAGTGACAAAGGTCTAAAAAAGAAATGCGTGGCTCCAAAAAATCACGAAAACCAGGGGAAGAGCCTTAAACCTTTTGTTCCTTATGTCAGAGGCACCACAGACAAAATCGCAAAAATCCTTAAGAGACACAACATTGAAACCATTTTCACTACAGACGGTAAAGTAAAAGAATCACCCTAGGAAAAAATCCCTCCAGAAAATCAGGAAGTATTCGAAATTCCATGCGGAGAATGCAGCTGTTCTTACTTAGGTTAAACCAACCGCACATTAAGTGCCAGAAGAAACGAACATATAAACGCTGTCAAGCAAAAAACAATTTCTTCTGCACTGGCTCAACACCGGTTAAACACAGGACATAAAATTAACTTCTTAGGGACAAAAATGCTCTTGAGATGTGAAAATCTGTCCACAAGAATTATCAAGGAAGCCATCGAAATTGCAAAGCGACTCCATTCACGTCGGCGTTAAATTGGTAATAATTATTCAGAGACTGTATTGCATGTGATCATTCTACAGGGTATGCTTTGTAAAGAGATCATTAGCTACCTTATTCTGCTGTGCTAAGAGAACGAGACAATCAGAATTCGTGTAATGGAATATTTTAATATTTATAACTAATCAAGATAATTGGTATTATCAGTTATTTATTATTTATTTACTGAACAGGCCTAAAAATAGTCATAAATGGTGATAAGCGGTTATAAATTAAACTATTATGTACCTATTTTTGCAAGTAATTATTTATTTTCAGTTTATGGAAAATTATAAACTGAACAATAGTTACTCAATACAGATAAAAGGTGAGTATCCCGTTTCTGTTATTGTTAGAAAAACTGGTAGTTCAGGGTCGGCTCTGGGACTTTTTTATGGTTGGAAAAACAATTTAGTACCAGCGTTAGGGTACATAAACACAACGAACAAGTATAAAGGAATGTGTATATTTGATTTTGATTTTGAACGTTTTATAGAGCTTATCGATTTTAACAACCAGTTCTACAAACATATAAAAATATGTTCTTTTAATTTTAGGTTATACCATGACTTTCTATACAAACAACCAAAAATCTGGCAACAATAGATAAGTAACATCCCATCTAAATCAATTTAAATAACTTGAAGCCAGAACTAGATATAGTAAAGTATCTGGAAGAAGATGGTATGAGACAGATGAAATTGAAGAAAATAAGACTCCACTAATGTAAATATTCCTCAACTTAAGTACCAATCTCTTGAAATACTTTTACCAAACAGAGAAGATTGGAAGGAAGAGCAAACTTTTCTGAGAAATGGATCCTGATGATTTAAGAGAAATCTTGAATATTGTTGATAGTCTGGCAAAGAACAAACACAAACAGTCTCGCGTGGGCCTGGGTCACTAGTGTATATGTTACCGGCAATCTGTTCAATTCATGTATTCTATACAAGTCCTAGGCAATGTATAGAATACTTGGGTCTACCAGGCAATGTATGACATATTATGAATATTATTGCCTATTACATACTTTACCTAGGAATTGTATACAATTCCCAGAGATGTATAGATATCTGCAGGTCCACCGGCAATGTGTAAAGTAAATAGACTTGGGTCTGTATTTGTAAATATTATGTATCAACCTACCTAAAAAATTATGGAGAAATAATATACCTTATATTTGCTTAAAATCAGCTTTATTAAAATTAATAATTAGGGTACTTATTAAAACTTATCTTTACATAAGTAGGTACCTAAAACCTGTTTTACAGTAGAATTAATGAATAACTTTGAACTATAGTCAAAAACATTTATTTATTCTAAGGTACACGAGGTACTCTTAGACATTTTGAACTTATTTTTAAGGCATGAACACTTTTTACTCATATTAAACTTTTTTATAATCAATAATAATTCATTAAAATAATTTTTAAAGGAACGCACCTAGTAGGTACTTTTCTATACCTACAGTAAAATCGACACAAAAATTAACATTAGACTTAAAATTCTTCTGAAGTAATATAATCTAATTTGCTTATAATCATTTAATAAGTATTGAATACTTAGGAAACAAAACATTTCTGTAAAAAAAAGAAATGTCTACTGTCTACTCAAAATTGAATAGCGAGAGTTAAATTCGGATGAAAGTATGGGCTTTACGACGATCCCTTTTTTTACCTTTTTGTTTTCGTTGGCACGGTTCGCAAAGTTGCAGATATAGTTCAACATCAAGGCAAGTTATATTCTTGTATCGCGTAGAAAGTTCATTCAGCATTCGGTCTCACCCTCCATAGCCGATACTTTGATGGATGCCGTGAAGTACTTGCAATAATTCACCAGAAACATAATATATAATATTGTTATTTGGAGTATTTACAGGAAAAATGAACTTATGTTTTTGACCAACAGTTATAGAATCATAATGCTTCAATTATCAATAATCCCGGGAAGACTTCTTTTCAGCTCTTTTTGTATTTTTTATTTCTTTTAACAATTGTTCATACGTCCCTTTTAATTCGCAATTATGAATAAAAATTTTCTCTCATCTGTGTCCTCCCGTCCACGACTTACTCAACGTAATGCAAGCAAGCAAGCCGCAGCACGTTTATTGCCTGCCCGCACGTCTCCCCCTTCCTTGTTCTCGTCTTTTACATACATTACCGGCTATGCATTTGGTATTGTGTAGAATGCCTAGGCAAAGTATGAAATAAATAATATTTCGCACAATACCTAAACGTTTTAGGTATTCTATACATTGCCTAGGTATTGTGCAGAATACCGAGTTATACAGATTACCGGTAACATATACACGAAAACGAGAAAACAGATTTTTTAGAAGCTAGGGTCTGAAGTCGAACTAAACAAACCCCAATCTATTATATCTGTTCTAACTACTATCGATTAGGAAGATCTAAGACTGTTGCTTGAAAGTAAATTTATTGAATGCTGAAGGGAAGTCTCTAGAAGCCTAAGAAATATATAATTAGACCTAATGCGCAACCTACTAATGAACTACTTCCCTAAAGTAGAAGGAACTGCGAATCACAGCAGGATTTTACTGATAGAATATTAACACTTGCGAGTCCATCTTCATGAGATTGATTTCATAGATCACCTCTTATGCAGATGATGTTTAAAGGAGGCTGAAGCTGTTAGCACAACTTAAGAGACTGACATAAGAACATTTCTAGGATAAAATGTAATCACTAGAAACGGCTCAATGTGGTTATTCAGATTCACAAAAACTATCAGCCTCGAATGATTTGCAGTCATGTTGAGATTTAAAAGCCCAACGATGCGTAAAAACCGAAGATCAGGTATGACTCTTATTCATTATTCATTCTTTCCCATACTTAAATCGACTTGTTTGAAATTGAGTCAACACTATGGCTATATTTTTGAAACTATATTATTGGCAAAAAATTTTCCAACTGGTATATTTTTTCCCATGGAATGCGAATGTGTGATTTGGAAAACAGTTGAGTATCGCATTTATTCGATAAAAACTTTTATTAAGTAAAACAGTTTGTATTTTATTTGTGAAAAAAACCTATACAAATTCTAAGGAACAGTTATTATACAAGGTGTCCGAAAAATACGTGTTCAACGTTTGATTACAAACTCTTTACATCAAAATAGGTCGATTTAAGTCAGATACTGCTTGGTTTAGGCGATAGAAACTGTCAAAATTTTAGGAAAATACTGATTTTTCCCAAATCTCTTTAAAACATGGTAACTGAATTTAATGATTTCTGGTGTGTGATCTAATACTAAAATATGACGTTTTCTAGTGGCATAGCGACCGGCTAGAAAGTAGTGTATGTGACGTCATTTGTAAACATCGCTTCTGATTTTTAATGTCATCAGTGTTGTGACAAATTATAGTTGTCTGGCTACAGGATTTCGGGCGATTTCGTGCAAAAATTTATTACATACATTTGAATATTTTAAGACCTAGAGGAGGGGTCTAGAATACGAAAGTTGTACATACCGAAAATGCCTTTAATTTCATTTTTTGAACGTCAAAATCGATAAACATTTACCGAAATAATGGTAAAAAATCTTCTTTTTTGCACTATTCTATATATGTTTATAATTTTTGCAATAATGACCAAAAATAACTTACAGATCCTGGATGATGAAATCATCATAGGTCTTTATAACTGCGTGAAAGTTGGGCCAAACATCGAAAGTTTAAACAATTGTTGCACAAAAGATAATGCTTCAACAGATATTTTAAAAAATAAAATGGATTCTTGAAAAGTCAAACTGTAAGGAAAAAATTGGAAAATGAATTCATATATACTAAAATTGTTGCTAAAAAAGTCGTTTAAAAAATAGACATATTTTTTAATAAAAAAAAATTGAAATAACTTTGTCATTTTTTAAGCTACACTCTTGTGAGTGTGAAAAAATCTACATTTTAAAAAAAATGAACCCCGTACGACCAAAAGGAACCAAGATAAAGTTGTTTTTTTTAAATGATCTCTATTTTTAACAACAATTTTAGTATATATAGATTCATTTTTCAACTTTCCTTGTAGTTTGACTTTTCAAGAATCCATTTCGCTCTTCAAAATATCTGTCGAAGCATTATTTTCAGTGCACTTTCCGTGTTTGGGATAAACAATTGACATTATTCATAAACTATTAAACCGATATTTATGTGTTGTATGTTCTCAAAGATATTATTCCAATTTTTCTTATTTTCGTTAATATTTCCAAAAATATTAATTTTTTTATTTATTCCTTTAGTCTTATGTTTTTAATTTTTATATCAAATTTTTATAATTAAAATTTAATAATTATTGAATGTATTTTTAAAAATGATAGGTATGATATAAATAATGTAAACCTGTTCGTTCTGTGCTTTTAAATTTTTTATTTAAATAATAAAATTTTTATAAAAAAATTGAACCGACTTCTAAAAGTGCGCTAAAAAGGGAAAAATAACTATAAATTTTTACATGAAATTGAAATTTTTGAAGTCGGCGCCAAACTAATACCTGACAAAATGTGATTAGCATAAACAGATTAAAAATACTTTATTTGTAATTGCTTTCATTTAGAAATAATTTGGCGCCGACTTCAAAAATTTCAATTTCATGTAAAAATTTCTAGTTATTTTTCCCTTTTTAACACACTTTTAAAAGTCGGTTCAGTTTTTTTATAAAAATTTTATTTTTCGATTTTTAGTTTTGAATTCTTTATGATATTCATAAATTATTTGAAATACATGCTAATCAAGATTAATGTACCTCGCAATGACAACAAGGTGGCAAAAGATTACCCATTTTATCCAGAATTGTAAATCACCCTAAAATGAACCACTAAAAATTCTTGTATTCTTAAAGTTCTCCAAATACCAATGAAATTGAGTCAAACAAATATTTAGTCTGTCATAGTAAATCCAATATCTTAAATTTCAAATTAATTTTAGATTGGTAATACAGGCCCCAAAACCTTCCAATATCAATATCTAAAGAATTTGAGACATAAATTTCTTAGCCCGATATATTTTATATTGCATATGGAGTTTGTACATGCCGCAAGAACCACGCAATATCAATTTTAGATAAAACCGGAAAATGTAAAATTTTTAGTCCTTCTTATTGTGTTTTATCAACCTAATAGTTGTAAAAAATTAACTTCATATTCGCAATACACCAGCCCCCAACGCCCTAATACCAAATCTAAAAAAATGTGAATAAGGTAAAATTTTCAACCCACCATATTGGATCCACCATAATGAATTTCGAAAAAACAATTTTAACGTCTTAAGTTAATCTAAATCTAAACCCTTCAAAGCCCCTTAGTACCAATTTTAGATGAAATCCAGAAATATTGCATCTGACGTATTAGATTTTCTTAAAATAATTTTATATTCGCTATTTACATCCTCAAAAACGATTCAGTTTCACATTTGAACAAAATTGAAACATGTAAAATTTTTAGTCAGCTATATTGCATTCCCATATTGAATCCTGAAAAAATACTATTAAATTCATAATTTACACCCTCTAGAACCCAGAACATCATATTGAATCCGCCAGATTAAGTTTTTCAAAAAATATTTTAATTTCGTAATTAACACTAACAAAAATCCCTCCATATTGACTTCAAACAAAATCGAGAGATGTAGAATCTTTAATCTGCCATCTTAGATTCGCCATATTTAATTTTTGTTTAAATAATATCAGATTCTGTGAGACCCCGAAAACTCTGCCATATTTTGGAGAAAATCGGACAAAATTGATTTTTTTCGTCCGCCATATTAGACTCGCCATGTTGAATTTTTAAAAAATAATTTTAGATTCATCATGTACTACCCCGAAAACTCCCCCGTACCAATTTTGGAGAAAATCGGACAAAATCGATTTTTTTGGTCCACCATATTAGATCGGTGTACATAAAAAAATATATATGCGCGACAAATTGAAAACCTCCGTCTTTTAGAAGTAAAAAAAAATACAAGCTTAGAGAAACGTTTCAAAAATTCTTCATTTGGCTCTATTATTTTTTTTTCCATTAAAATAACTCTTGATCGAAAATAGGCTTCCATATGGTCGCAATAAAGTTGCATCATTAAAATCAAAAAGGTGTTTATTTCATAAATAATGAAGACATAGGTTTATTTCGTTAAAAGCTAATATTTAATGAGACATCTTTATGCTTTTATCGTAACCTTGAGTTAAACATGTCTACTAAATGGTAGCCCTGTTATTTCCCTTAATAAGAAGTAGTTCTGAAAAAAAACTTTAAAAAATTGTGGATCCTTGTTACTTTTATTTAAAAAAAATCTACAAAAGCTGCAATATAAGATCAAACGTTAATTGTATTTTTATTAGTGTGAAGTGAAATCAAAAGAAATGAAATAAAAGGGCTGGAACAGTATACCTATACAAGTATGGATCAAGTCAAATATAAGGCCCCATAATTAAAATAATATAATATATGTATCACACTATTTAGAAAAATCCACAATAACGTTTACAGAATAATCAATTAAATTTCAAATTAATTGCAATTTAACAACAAACTCCCTTTTAAAAATATATAATTGAATGTTTAATTTTCATTTTAATCCGAAAACATATAAACATAAAACATGCAATTTTGAAAATAAAGCTAATTTTCCTGAAAAAAACTGGATACTGCAAATTACAATTTACTTTAAAAGATACATTATATTGAAGAAAATAAAAATACAACATTCTTCTTATTTAAGCAATTTCTCCAAAAATGTATATTGCATAATATTATATGTTTATAATTAGTTATGTTATTATTAGTATGCTTTGACCTTCAATAATTTTACATTAATAGTAACTTAACAGAAAAAATTTAAAGATAATCTTATAGTTATTAAATCAATTTTACCTAACAGGTATTTACTTACTCGTTTTTTAAAAATGCTTCAGATTCCATGTTTATTTTAATACAAAAATCCGCGAATAAAAATAAAACACTGAACTACCAAGTTCGGCAAACGCAACCTAACCATAAAATTGATTCGCGATCACACAATCTACATAAACATTTTACCTTTTTTATCGTTAGCCGGTTAATAATGTTAGTTGCCTGATTAGCAATTTATGTGACATATATATGGTATTAGTTGAATTATTTATATATTATGTATGCGGTACAGTAAGATTCAATAACTTTTTTATATCTAATCTTTGGTGATCTACCCAAAACTTGCGAAGTTTATTTTAGAGGAGCGATTGAACAGCTGGTTTAAATATAGCTCTGAGTTTGTTTCACGTATACAATTTAAATTTCTACGTATTTGAAGGATAATATTTATATCCTACTAAATCATTTATTTCAGAAATTGTGATAATTGGTAAATTAACAATTCAGTTTGATAATAAAATTATAAATTAATGAAGTAATTTTTTTTTTTCAAATAATTAAATTACATTGCTCAACAGATTTTAGTTTATTTGTTGTATATCGTATGAAAGGTTCATTTTTTTTTGTTAATTTTGGGGCGCTGAACATAACACCAAGTTTTTCATTTTATTTTTAATAAAATAATAAAAAAAAACATACTTTTACACTTACAGAGACACTAAATATCCTGTATTTTGCTTTTCTTTTGTGAATTGTTTCTGAAGCATCTTTAACAAGAAGCCAACAGTAGTCACCAAGCATGGAAGCATTCCACTTTCTCTGGAACCTTTTCTCCATTTTTGATAGATCCTGATAGAAGCGTTCGCCGTGCTCATCGCTTACAGCCCCGCAGTTGTCAGGAAAACAGTCCAGATTTGCGTGTAGGAAATGGATATTTAGAGAGATATTGCAATCCATTTTTTGATAGGATGACAGTATATTTTTTACAAGAGTGACGTAATTGGTAGCTTGTAGTGACCACGAGGTGAAAGTCATCTTCTTCAATATCTGAGAGAACCTGTTGTCAAAATGTTTGTTTCAGAATATTTCGAACGAAAATACCTTCTTTAAATTTACTTCACCTTACCTTGGGAATTTCTGACACAGGTATTGAAAAGCTAGCCCATCTGTAATCAGTGCCTTAACAAAGTTTTTCATTAGGCCCAATTTGATATGCAGTGGTGGCAACAAAATCTTTTTGGAGTCTACCAATGGCATATTTTGTACATTATTTTCACCTGGCTCTAATGATTGTCGAACGGACCCGTCTTTTCTCTTGTAATGAAGTGCATTTGCCCGACTGCCCCATTCACACGATAACAGCAAAACTTGGTGTAGCCTAGCTACAACCCAAATAAAAGTGCAATCACCTTTAAGTCGCCACAGGTCTGCCATTGGTGCTTATCCTATTTTATAATTGTCCATAGGTAATCATATTTTCGTATGATTCTTTCCTATGAACTGCAAATCCAACAGAAATAGACAGTAAATTATTTCGCATATTCAATAGTACCGTTTTTAAACTCAATATTGAATTGTCTGTAAACAATCTACATTCCTCTAACTTGTAGTTTATATTTAAAGCCGCCAATAAACTTCTAATATTATTGCAGGAAACCAAGTTCTTTTCCACGTTAAAAAATGGTGCTAGCCCTTTATGGCGTTTATCAAAAACATATACTGAAACGTCGTCTTCTAATAAGTTCCACTATTGCAATCTTGATCTTAGTAACTCTGCTTTACTTTTTGGAAGTTATAAGACTCTCGTTTAATTCTGATTGAGTTATTTTGTACGGTTGATGGTAAAACGTGCTGAGTGTGAAATCAGGATCTCTTGATGCTGATGGCATATCTTCTTCTTGAGAAATCGTTGTATCGTTATTGTCTGATTCGTAAGTAAATGTTTCTGGGAGTTCTAGAATAAGAAGTTCGTCACTATGACACACAGGTCTCATGTTAGATGGTATATTTGGATAGTTGATAACCGACTTTTTCTTCTTGGATATACCTGTGCCTTGCCCAACACGAGGTATGATGCAGAAATAGCAATCATTAACGTAATTTGAAGGCTCTGTCCAGATTATTGAAACAGCAAACCAAATAGATCGTTTTTTACTATTTAACCAGTTTCCACAGACTTGAAGCGCATGCATTATAGCAAATATGCGGCGCCCACTGTTTGTCTTGATCTCCAATATTGCAACCGAAATAAAGCTGATATGCCTTTTTTATCAATGGGGTAATAGACCGCTTCTGAGATACAAAAGTCACTTCACCACAAACATAACAGAAGTGATCCAGATTGTTTACACACTTTCGAGACATGTTGCAATCTCAACTATTCGAATCGATTCACTAACTTCGACTGACTAATCCCGCCGCTTTATAGCTACTTATATATCCAAATATAGCTTCTACATTTTTAGAGAATATTCTAGAATTTTCTATTCAATTCTATAATATTCGCAATAGTGACTTTTGTCATTTGTTTGTATACAGGGTCTGTTCAGTACAAGGCAGACATAAAAATCGATTTATATTATTTAAATAGCTCCTTCTCCTTCATTTTAAGCACTGAGGGGTTGAGATTTGATATATGGGGTTTCTTCCCTGGAGATTCCTCATGCTATGTTTGCCAAGTTGTGCAAAATTTTTTTACTTGGAGAAAATGTATATTTGGCAACGTCGTACCCCTTTATTTTTATAACAATACAAATATACCACTTGCATTCCTGAGGTTACATTGTTAATATATAGAGAGACATAACATAACGTATCTCTAATATTTAAAAGATAAGTTGGTCGATTTTACTTTAGATACATTTTTTGGCTCTTGTCCAATGTTATTAATTAAATGTAGATTTCATTCCTTAAATTATCTATTAATAAAATGAATGGTAGTTTTATTCTTAAGTATCAATTAACGAAGTAATTCATAATTTAATTTTTGAATTTATCAACTGACAAAGTAATTGATCACTTTAGAAATAAGATAACCCATTACCAGAGTAATTGAAATTTTATTTTGCAAATTAACCATTACCAAGATAATTAATAATTTAATTTTTGAAACTTATTGAATTATTTATTGGTAATTTATCTGAATTAAATTGAATTTTTTTTTAATACTTTAATAACATTTTTTCACAAATAATGCAACATCATATAAAATAGTAATATAATCAGGATTATTTCTCCTCTATGTGAAATTATAATTATCAATCATTTTTAATCACAAATATAATATCTATTAAAACCATACTGTTTTTATGAATCACTCTGAAATAAGCTCATGTTGAACTCCGATGCGTTGTTCTCAAAACATTCTAATCAAAAGGTGTAAAAAAACATCAAGTTGTTTGATAAAAGTTACTTTGGTATTTTTAAGTTAAATAGATAATTTTAAATTTTTTAGGCAATTTTGAATCCTATTGACGAAACTAAAGTGAATCTTCGTGGACAAAAGCAGTGCCTGGACAAAAAAGAAATGCTTCGTTGTCCAGTGATCTCTATGAATTTTATGAGGGTAACCATTCAGTTGTATATTTGATTTAAATTTGTCTATATCTTATTCAAGTGAATCTACATTTCTTATAGATATGGTGCGATTCTAAACGTTTATAATTTCTCGTTTAGTTACAACGAGATGGTTAGAACTATAGTAGAGATATTGTCCAGTGTGTGTTGCCTTCCTATATACTAAAACTTAATTTTATTTGAACGGTCGATTATGATATCCGGTAAGGGCAACTGATTACTTTTTTTTCGGTCAAACTTTCAAAACAATTCATATTGAAGTGTTAAAATTTTTCTCGTAAATGTAAAAGATGTATTTGGAAATTTTTTTTACTGGTAATTTTACATTAGTTTACCTAAAACGTTGTTCAATAAAAAATAATTTCAGATTGACACACATCTCAGAATTTGTTACAATTGATAAATTACCCAATAATAATTCAATGATTTGAAGAACTAAATTATTAATTACTCTTGTAATGGGTAGTTTCAAAAATAAAATATTCAATTGCTCTAAAATGGATAATAACATATACAAAAAGGGAAGTCGAGAGGATTGTAATAATTACAGGGACTATTACAAATACAGTTAGCAGATTGTATGGTACCTTACTAAAAAAAAACGAATAGAAAAAGAATATGCAACATGGGAGCTAAAGAGCAGGCGGGATTTAGGACAGAAAGGTCAACGATTGATCACCTTTTGTGCGTCACAAAAATTATAAAAAAGAAAATGGCCATAAATCAGAAAATATATTTTGTGTTCGTAAATTTGAAGAAAGCGTACGATAGTGTCCCACAAATCAAACTATAGAAAACGTTAGAGAACACAAACCTGAACGTCAACCTAATTACAGTGGTGTAAAACATATACGACAACTCTACAGCTAAGATCAAAATTGGAAGCAGTACCTCCGAGGGTTTTAACATTGCAAAGAGTCAGAAACTGGGATGTTGTTTATCCCCTATGTTGTTTCAGATATACCTCAAATAGGCGCTAAAGAGCTGGAAAAGAAAATGCAAAAATTTATCTTTTGCAGACGATTAAGTACTCATAGCGCAAAGTTACGAAGATATAGAATATATTATTGGTGGCGAACAGAGAGACCTGATACTGACAGATAATCAAGTAGTTAGACACTGCGATAAGTACAAATATCTAGGACTAACTATCACAAAAGACGGAGGAATGGACAGGGAAATAGAAGAAAGAAACAATCAAGGAAGCCATCATACCTCTTAATAGTGTACTGTGAAACCAAACAATTTCCAACACAAATATCCACGGAATATACAACACGATTGTCAAAAGCATAATTGCTTATAGCTGCGAAGTGTGGACGCTGAAAAAGCGAACCAAAAAGAAACTAGAAGCTACAGAGATGGACTTCTGGACGCGCTCAGTCGGAAGATCCAGGTTGGAAAGAATTAATAAATTATGAACGTGCAGCATTCAATCGTAGACGAAATTGGAACCCAGCAGCTGAGATGACATGGACACGAACAGCGAATGCCAGTATGTTAGAGTGACCACCCCATGGAAGATGGAAACGAGGAAGACCATATCTTCGTTGGAGAGAAGGAATCGGCCGAGAGATCTCTGGACAGATCGAGATGGATGGCGATTGGGTACCGGAAGACGTCGAACGTTGTCGTTTCAAGGTCAAAATAAAAAGATTTTCGTGAAATGTTTCGTACAAAATTTGTTGGGCGACATGAGGGCTAGGTGATAGTGACCTTGAAAATAACCTTGACTCTGACTTTCAAGGTCATTTGAAGATCCATTTCAAAATTTGAAAAGGAAACTCCCTATTTGACCCACGGAAATGGAAAGACAGATCAATTTCACAGTAATTTCATCATCAGATATGTCCATGAACTCAAGGGCACGATGAAATTGGTGCAGCATAGTTGATGACAAGCCTGTGGATCCATATTTTCTTGAAGGCACAAAATATCGTGATATTTTAAAAAATCAACTTTCTACTTTTGCTGGAAGAGGTATCCTTAGATGAAAGACAACAAATATGGTTTCAACATAATGGATGTCCAGCGCATTATTCCCAATTAGCTCGTCAAGTGTTGAATCGCTAATTCAACGGACGGTGGATTGGTAGAGGAAATCCCATAAATTGGCTCGCAAGATCGCCAGACCTTACGTTACCAGATTTTATTCTATAGGGTTATTTGAGGAGCAAAGTTTATAAACAGGTGCCAACTACGTCAGAAATGTGAAAGTAACACCTAAAATGCTCCAAAGTTGTGTGCAATCTTTTGACGTGCGGGTTAATAGGTGTATTGAAGTTAAAGGTGACCATTTTAAGCACTTATTGAAATAAATTCTTATGAAACCTTTAACATGATTATACAAATTGATGAGAGGCGAGGGGACTCATGGAAAACAATTACCCCGATGATGAGAGTTGAGGGAACTCGCCGAAAATAAGCATCTCGATGGCTATTGGCGAAGGGACAAACCGAATACAAACATTCCGATTGTTAGGGGCGAGGGGACTGACCGAAAATCAGCACCACGATGGTGAAAAGCGAGAGGACTTACCGAAAACAAGCACCCCGAAAAGAACAAGAACTACTACGTCCACGTCGTTGTTCTTGGGAAGTGCTGAAATATTATAGCTTTTTGCAATCTTATAACTTTAGTATGAAACATGCTAATATCTTCATTTGATCTTAAGATTGCCTTGAGATTAGACCTAAACTTTGGGTCAAGGTCATATCTGATGATGAAATTACTGTCAAATTGATTGGTTTTTCCATTTCCTGGAGTCAGAATGTGGGCTTCCTTTTCAAATTTTGAAAATGAGCATCAAATGACCTTGCAGGTTAAGATCAAGGTTATCTATAAGGTCACTATCGCTTAGCCTCCATGCTACCCAATTTCACAAAATGCTATAATTTTTTTGTTTTAACCTACAAATGACCATGATATTTGACCTTCATTTTGGAGACAAGGCCATATTCCATGATAACATTTACCGCCCTTTTCATTCCCTGGGTCGAAATTAGAGGGTTTCATTTAAAATTCTAAAGTTGACCTTCAAATGACCTTGAACGCCAAGGTCAAGTTCATTTTCAAGATTACTACTGGTTAGTCCCCCTGTTACTCTGTAATTTTTGTATGAAACATTTTTTGATAAAATGTGATTTCACCGAGATATTTCGTTGTCTCAGGATAAATGCCGCACCATGTATATATATATATATATATATATATATATATATATATATATATATATATATATATATATATATATATATTATCAATTAATAATTTCAAAAATGAATTTATCAATTACTTTGTTAATTGATAGTTGTAAGATAATAAGTTACCAAGTACTGGATTAATTGATAATTTTCAAAATGACAATTTGATGAAATAATTGATAATTGTAGTTTGAGAATTAAAGATTGTTCGTTAAATGGTATTCTGTTTTTTGATATTATCCATTACAACATTAATTGATGATTTTACCCGATGATATTACTATGGCCGATCTCCGATTCCACGTTGTTTCAATAAAAACTTTAAAGGATGTCTATATTAGTAACATTGGAAATCCTAAATGTTACAAATCGTAAAAAATCCCTGTTTTGTATATTTCATTAGGAACGAAATTAATGTTTCTTCTTTCGTCGTTTTTAATTTAATAATTTAATTTCTAGAAGCTATTTAACTCCCATATTTTTTATTTAAATCAATTTCTCGCTTTGAATTTGGAATTATATTCAAATTTTAATAAAATAATGTTTTTATTTATCAAAGGCGGTAATTTTTGGTGATTCACGCCTTTCAAGAATAACGAGACATTGTGACTATAGATAAGTTGACAATAATAATTCCGAGCACGACAAAGCTTCGTGTTTATAATTCATACAGTTTAAGTTTTAAATATCTCATAAAACATCTAATGAACTCCGACTGATATTGAAATGTTTAACAAAAAGCTGCTGACATACACTTAAAAAAGATCGCTATCACCACAAACAGTTTACACTTTGTTATCTTTTATTATATTACGTTATCCACTAACGATTTCCGCTGTATAATACATAACACCGAATGACAAAATTGTGTATCAAGGAAACTAATAAGCATATTGGTTTTGATTTGGTTAACTCTAGTTTGTTATCCATCACCTCCCTGTCCAAAATTTGATGATGATGTGGACTCATTTTCAAGCTATACTTATCTACTTTGTTTTTAAACTGTGGCTTTTTTTGAAAAATCAAAATGGCGGATCGAATATGGCACTTCCAAAGAACAAATTTTTGAAAACGCAGAGAAAAACAATTCATATATATTTTTGTGATGCAAGATATTCCGTTTTAAGGCTCAGTTTATAGTATTTGGGTGCGTTGATCACGAATCTGGCATCAAAATATCGAAACTCAAAATGGTGGATCCAATATGGAAGCCAATAACCCCCGAAATGTTTATAATGGCTATAAAAAAGAGTACAACCTAGTTGAAAGTTTGGTTACAGGGGTTTATGACATCGCTTATTACGAATCTTGTATCAGAATATCGAAATTTAAAATGACGTATCCACTATGGTGGCCATTAAATACCGAAATATTTATAATGGCTGTAAAGGAGGGTAAAATCGAGATAAAAGTTTTTTTTATATATAGCAACGAGTTGTTTTTATATAGATCATTCTTGAACATTTCATTTAAGAAAAAGAAAAATAATTTACCCACGGATGAAGTTGATCCTACTTCAGAGGTATTACAGTGAATATAAAATGTTTCTTATCATCCTTTCCTCAACCAAAAGTAATGGTAAAATTGTTTTTTTTTTTCCGGTTAGTAGTCGCTTTTTCGATAATTTCAAGGCTTGCAGCGGATAGATAGACAACACTTTCCAGAATTTTTACTTCAATCATTTTTTGAAGAGTTACTTTTCTTTTTCTTATAGGAGAAGTTCAAATATGACCTAAGTAAAAAAAACTCATTGCTACTACATATGAAATAGCTTTCATCTCGATTGTACCCTTCTTTATAGCCATAATAAATATTTTGGTGATTAACGACCCCCATATTATATACATCATCTTAAATCTCGTTATTCTGATGCCCGATTCATGTTCAGCGATGTCTTAAATCCTCGTAAAAGAATTTTCAAGTAGTTTGTATCCTTCTTTATAACCATAATATGCATTTATTTATTTTCTGCCATATTCGATATGCCGTTTTAAATTTCGAGCCCTAAAACGAAATATTCGGCAGTCTTGACGTGTGTTTTCAAAAGTTTGTTCTTAGGAAGCGCCATATTCGATCCGTCATCTTTATTTTCCCAAACTGCGTATAGCTTCAAAATAACCAGAAATAGAACTTTCTATAATACGTCAAATTTAGGACAGGAAGTAGGGTGATCGATTTGACAAAGAACTGCCCGATATATATAGCAGTGATTATATCCACATTATGTTGTTGTACTGCTGAAATCATATTCAGCAAACATACAACTATGTGCAACTCCATATGTAAATGAACAGTTAATGCAAAGTTCGCTCCATCATATCTTTTCCGTGTTGGAGGATGCTCCGTTTGAATAAATTGCTACAAAACACAATTTATCCTATTCCATCACCATTGAGATGATGGCCTACCTGCATCACCATACTAAGAAAAAAGTCAAAAACTTACCCTCCCCGCTACAGTGATACGACAGAGGTACATGTCTCGTCTCTCACTAGACTCATCAAGGTACCGACATGCACCTGTTTATGCAAGGGACAAATCAGAAGGAAGCACGCAGCACTGAACGAGGCTTCACCGACCTCCCATCGGGTAACGTATATATGTTTATGCGGCTTTCACGGATTCCTTCGTGTGAGATCAGACACGGAGGAATCCGTGAAAACCACATGAACATATATATGTATATATGTATGGTAATTTCTTTAGGTTAAGTTTTTAGATTAATACTATTATTCTGCGCTTGACGTCTCGCCCAACGTAGTGGGCTTTTTCAAAACTATAATCTCATTTTACTACATATATATGTATATGTATATATATATATATATATATATATATATATATATATATGATTCAGTATTAATCCGGGAATACATCCGTTCGTTGGTTTGGTTTCCTGTAGAAATTTGCAGACGTTTCGCCAAAATCCCATTTGGCATCTTCTGTGCTTGGTGGTTGTAGATCAACTGAAAGAAAAGTCAGCGTGCAGCGTGCTTTATACACGGTCGCAGATAGTAGCGGTTGGTTGGCGTTGGCGTTGGCTCCGCCTCCCTCTCGAGCGCCACCGTTGGTGCCAGTTTAAGCGTGGCACGTGTGTCTATACCATGGTCCCGCTTGAAGAGAGTTTTCCAAGTAGAGGGCAGATTCAGTGCATCGTCTCTCTTGTTCAGAGTGCCGTTCTTTTCAATTTCGATGGATTCACGAATCAATCTTGCCTTGTAGTGTCCTATATTAGCGATTTGCTGGCCGGTGTCAAAATTAATTTTGTGTCCTGTCTCGTGCTGGTGTCGAAAAAGTGCCGATGTTGTCTGTTTGTTTCTTATACCGAGCTTATGTTCTTCTAGTCTAGCTGATATTCTTCTGTTGGTCTGGCCTATGTATGTTTTGTTGCAGGTGCCACATGAGACTTTATATACGGCTTGATTTTCTAGACTGATTTTGTCTTTTGGATTTCTTAAAGAAAGGAAAGAGGATTAATACTGAATCACATGTTCCCATCCGTGAAACACTACGCAACAACATATATATATATATATATATATATATATATATATATATATATATATATATATATATATATATATATTATATATATATATATATATATACATATATATATATATATATATATATATATATATATATATATATATATATATGTAGACTTTTTTGGTTTTTCAAACTCCCTACATTTGCAGTACGATATGTTCAGGCCCGTTGAATCGTCAGACACCTCGACCTAATCTTGTTGGAATTTCTATAATTTGGACAGACCATTCATCAAAATGCAAGAGACATCACATTTATGACTAGAAATAAAGCTTAGGATCCTTGGGCATTTTAGAGCTGAAATTGGCATCTACCTATGTTGCTGGTGGTTTCCAGATAGATCTCGGCATAATGGAAGAGTCGAAACTGGAGTATTGTATTGAAGCGGAGTCAGAGAGTTTTACTTTCTGGGGTGCAATATGCTCATCTCTATAAGAGAGACATAAATAGAAATAGGGCAGTAGCTCCACGAGTGATATTTAAGTGCTGGGAGGTACTTGATAGTCTAGCAAAAAACTGCTACACAATCAGACTCGTATGGATTCCCGGTCACTCGAGAATAAACAAAAATGAAGATCTTTTAGCAAAAATTAGGTCCAGGGATGAATCTTACGGTCCCCAATCCATTATGCCTATGCCAGTTACTGTTGATAAACTGTTGAGAACTGAAATTGTTGCTAGCAAGTAAATTTATTGAATGATGGAAGGAAGTCTCTAAAATGAGATGTGCCAAATAACATATAATTGTACTTAAAGCGCAACTTATTACGGAGCCTCTTTTCTTGAAGAAGAAAGAACTGCGGATCGTGATGGAATTGCTGACAAGACATTGACATCTGTAAGGCCACCTTCATAGTATTGGCATCACGGATAGCCCGGTATGCAGATGGTTCCTGGAGAAGGATGAAGTTGTTGACAATATTCTCAGAAAGTACCCGGCACTCAACGGACTGGGATATTGCGGATATACAACAAGCAGTCAAACAAAGTCAGTTAACGAAAATGTTTGCATTCGTCAAGGAGATCGTCCTCGAATGACTTGCGATCATGGGGGGATATAACGGGCCCAATAATGTCTAAGCATCGAAGATCAAGTATCACCACTATTATTCAAAGCCAAATATCCTCTACACTAAGACTGATTATATACATTAAATCTCTACTAGAATCACTTCAAAGTTCTGACTTGAGCACTGAATTTATAGTGTATCACGGCAGCTATAAAAACCTCCCCGACAGCAGCTATGGAAACCCTACTAAACCCCGTCAATCGAGGATTGGATAGACCTGCCCTCGAAAACGTCAACAGCAAGAGCGTGGTGATGAATTCATTATTGAAGCTGAGCAGTGATACCATGCCAAATACATATAACATCTACAGGCCCTACATCATTCAGACTAACTGGAAGGCACAATCTGAACGATTACTAAATCAGCAGAAAACCACATTTGGTATGCAGACGAATCCAAAACTGACCATGGTACAATAGCCGAAAAACATAGAGCCACACCCAAACTTAATATAAGTGAAGCACTGGGATAGCACACCACCATATTCGCGAAGTCCTACATTTGAGCAGACAACATATTTGACTGGTGACGAGATTAATATCTGCAGCTTAAGGAAATTTCTACAAACAATGGGGATCTATAATAAAACACCAGTCTGTGTGACGAAAAGGACGAAACGACTTCACACATCATCTTCGAATGCGAAGCTCTAACCTACTGGAGACATCTTCAAGAATCGATCCATCCAGAAGAATTACACCCACAGGGCAAACAGACTGCTAAACCTGAGTAAGATAACTTGTTTACATAAAACAGATATAACAGGCCACACAATAAGTCACTAGCCTGCAATGTAAGAGCTTCTCAGTTCTGACCTGCTGTATCACACAATCAATCAATCAGTCACTGTATTAATTAAAGTAAATAACAACGCAGCCAATTCTGACTTTCAAATAAGTACTTTATCACATGAATAATATTTACTAATGCACGGCGATCATTTTTATTTAGTACGAAACGTAAATCAAGCGTATCTAGATGACTTTCTGAACTATCACGATAATCTAAATAAGTCTTTTTACAAGAAATGGCAGTTTCGTTACACAAAATTGTGTGATTTTATTACTCGTAAGTGAGAAAGCAGATACAGAAAAATAATTATTTTAGAAAAGAACGACTTAAATGAAACGGACTTACTCCAGAACATAAGAACCTTTAAAACGTCCTTCTACTGAATCCTGATCCGTTGCCCTTAACACTTGGGATCATGAAAAACTATGCAAATTGACAAGTTCCCAAGAATCAAAGATGCCATGGTTAAAAAGAACATATTTTTAAATCCTTATGTAAGACAATAATTTTTTTTTTTGGTGAGGAACTAAATTCACTTGAAAAATCAGCTTGAAAATACTAAAAAAATGTTACCTCATTTCTTTTCGGGATCAGATAATTGAAAAGATTTTAATCTTATACAAGAGTAATCGATGTAATTTATTCTTAAAAATTGATTGTTGTCTCATCAAAAAATGTCTCCAAGTAAAATACAAAAAAAAAAGCCATAATTTCAGCAACATCTAAAGTAAAAAATATTAAAAGAAAACCCTCAGTTAGGTTTTACTTGTAACACATCTTTTGAAAAATAAAAACTAAATATTAATGGAATACCTTTTATATTACAATCCTTTAATGTAATTCTCTTCTTGAAAGCCCGGATTAGAAAATACTAGCGCTCCTACGCATTTCAGTCAATTTGTCATTTTTTTCCGTCCACCGTCTTGACCTAATCCTAGCGACCGAATCGGATATTGAAATTTCCTTTAAAAATTACAAATTGCGTTCTTACCTGGCACATAATGATACCCAAAAATTTAACGAAGTTTACAAATTGTTTTCACACAAGAATGCGAATTTTCGTACAAGATTGGCACAATTTTAACACGTGAAATACTAGATGAGACGCGAGAAATGTAAATGTAAATATAGATTATGTTTTTTAATAATGCCCCTAAATTTAAATTCCAAAGTACCTAGTAATACACCCTTTGCAGGCAAAGTAAGGGCCGTAATGGACCATACGACCAGATGATGCATATGTAATATCAAGAAAAACCATGACTATTTAGTGTAAAGAGTTATTTCAAGAACGAAAGAAAGAACATATCCTTAGTAAAAAAAAAAACATGGAAAATTTTTAAAGTCAAGAGTTAAGATAAATAAAAAACTAATTTTTTACAATTTCCGACTTATCTCGAATATACAGGGTGTCCGGCAAGTACCTACTAATTTCTCTGGAGCATACACAGGAGTTCAAAATAACCCTACTTTGTCATAAAAAAAAAATCACAAAGTGCCTCTTAACGGAGATACAGAGCCCTAAAGGGGTACCCAGGAATTTACCATATCGGCTCTAAGTTTTGAACCGACTTGTATAATTTAATGAAATTTTAATATTTAATAAAATCCATAAAGACTCATTAAATCATACTTCAGTAGATGTTTTAAATCATCCTAGAAGTCAGGAACGGACTTGTAGTAGCACTCGTTGGGCCTAATTTTGACAAATATCATTTTACAGAACTGGAAAGTGGTTTTTTTTAAATACTTTGGTCATTTCTCTTCAAAAAACATACTCTTAATTTATTTCGAAAAAATTGGCGGTTTTCGAGATAAATCGGTTTCTATGTGAATCACTCTAAAGTTCTTCTTCAAGTGCCATATCAGGTCCCCCTGACGTTGGCAATTACATGAGCAAGTCTTTCACGGTCCTGCGCTAGCTGGAACAGTTCCTCCGCGCTATGTATACCTGTCCATTCACGAATATTCCTCAACCAGGAAGCCTATCTCCTACCTACCCCTCTACGTCGCAGGTCTTGTAGTTTGTCGCTTAGGATAATAGTGTGGTCAGCATATAGTATTATATTTATATATTCTCCACTGATTTGTACTTCCGTTCGTTGTCCTTGAGTAGCCCGTTTAAAGATTTTATCTGAATATATATTAAAAAGCAGTGGAGATAGTATGCAGCCCTGTCTGACGCCTCGTAGAATTTTACTTTCTTCTGTGAGTTTTCCATTTAGCCTTACTGTTGCTTTCTGCCGCCAATATAGATTTTTAATAATTCTTACGTCTCTGCTGTCTGCCCCTACGTTACTTAAAATGTCTATGAGTTTTGTGTGCTGTACTCTGTCGAAGGCCTCGTAATCGACAAAACATACGAATACATCCTTGTGTTGGTCCCGGCATTTTTGCAGAAGTATATTTAGAGCGAATAAAGCCTCTCTAGTACCTAGGGCGTTTCTAAATCCGAATTGGGTTTCATCTAAATCTGCTTCGCATTTAGATCTTATCCTGCTGTGGATGATTCTGAGAAAGACCTTCAAAATGTGGTTCATTAGACTTATTAGTCTGTACTCACTGCATCGCTTTGCTCGCTGTTTTTTGGGATTGGGACGAATACAGACTTCAGCCAATCTTCCGGTATATCTCCAGTCGCGTAAACGGTATTAAACAGCTTGACCAAGATTCCTATATTTTCCTCATGGATCATTTCTAACAGCTCGGTTGGGACATTATCAGGCCCGGTAGCTTTCCTAGTTTGTGCAGATCTTATGGCAGATAGAACTTCACTATTTAGAATTTCCGGTTCCATGTCTATATTAGCGTCTATATTAGCGAGATCATCGGAGTTGTGTTCATTCGGTCTGTCATCATCAAATAATTCTTTTATATATTTAACCCATGTTTTAAAAGTTTCTTTTTCATCCAAGATAATTTTACCATCAGGGTCTACAAGGGTATTAGTGGTATTCTTATTATATAGACCTGCTCCAAAGTTGCTAATGCTAAATACAAACAGGTAAAAATCGAGTTGTTACTGTTAATACCTACATCTGTCATCATCAAATAATTCTTTTATATATTTAACCCATGTTTTAAAAGTTTCTTTTTCATCCAAGATAATTTTACCATCAGGGTCTACAAGGGTATTAGTGGTATTCTTATTATATAGACCTGCTCCAAAGTTGCTAATGCTAAATACAAACAGGTAAAAATCGAGTTGTTACTGTTAATACCTACATCTGTCATCATCAAATAATTCTTTTATATATTTAACCCATGTTTTAAAAGTTTCTTTTTCATCCAAGATAATTTTACCATCAGGGTCTACAAGGGTATTAGTGGTATTCTTATTATATAGACCTGCTCCAAAGTTGCTAATGCTAAATACAAACAGGTAAAAATCGAGTTGTTACTGTTAATACCTACATAATGAGTTATTATTGACGGAACTTGTCAAAACCACCTTCAGGAGAAAATAGTTTTTAAAAAATGGAAGGATATTCTTACACAGGGTATGCTGATATGTATTTAATTTATGGTGAAGCGCTGTCAAATTCTTCGAAAGCAAGAAGACTTTATGCTGAAAGATTTCCAGCTCGAATATTGCCAAGTCAAAAAACCTTTCAAAGGGTTGATCGAAACCTAAGAGAAATAAGTAAAACATGATTAAAAAATAATTATTAGAGTTAAGGAATTAATTTTTTGCATGTTTTATTCAGGATCATTTTTGCCGCGATGTGGCCGTGAGGGCTTTCCCAGGAGAGCACAAGACCCTCATGTAAAGGAACAAATTTTGCAAGATATTGCTGACAACCCTTCTAACAGCATAGGAAAGCTCGCAAAACAAAATAATGTTACAAAATAAAACTCTAACAGAACAGTTACTTCATCCGTTCCACGTTGAAAAAATACACTCTTTTTCTCCGGATGATTATCCCGCACAACTTCATTACTCCAACTGAATTATATAGCCATAAAACCTAAATTTAAGTTTTTCTAACTTTATTTTGTTTACCGATGAGTCTGATTTTACAAGATATGGCATGATAAAGTCACACAATTTACATTTTCATATAATTCAAAACAAACACCAAAAAAAGGTTTATTATAAATGTGTATCGAAAATAACCTTATAGGTCCATTTGTTTTGAAAGGAAGACTCAATGGTGAGATTTATTTACAATTTTTGCAGCAAAATTTAAATAATTTCTTTAAAGACATACCCCTTGATAGAAGAATGCAAATGTGGTACATGCATGATGGTGCTCCACCTTATTTTAATCGTCTAGGACCTCAACACTTAATTAGCATTTTTGGCCCTCCATGGATAGGTCAAGGTGGGCCTGTTTTATGGCCACCAAGACCTCCAGACCTAAATCCCTTAGACTTTTACTTCTGAGGACATCTAAAAGAACTAGTTTATTAAACACCAGTAAATACTAGAGAAGAGCTACAAGCGAGAATAGCACAAAATTTTAACGAAGTCCGTAATAATGCTGGAATATTATTCGCAGTGCAGCGGGAAAATATTCGAAAAATAAGAAAATTTACTGAAGTACGTGGACCCCATATTGAACATTTACCAAAATAACATTTAAACCTTTTCGCTATCTTTGCATTTTAATAATATTGTAAATTAATTGAGCCCATATTAACCCTTTGAAAAGTTTCTGAACTTGACAATGTCTTAGCTGAAAAACTTTTAGCATAAAATCGTCTTGCTTTCGAAGAGTGAGACTTTCCCATAAATTAAAGCACATCAACACACCCCGATTATTTTATTTGTACCTGATACGAGCATTAGAAAGTTTTGAGTTTTTGCCATAAAAACCGATTTATCTCGAAAACCGCCAGTTTTATCGAAATTACTTAAGAATACCGTTTTAGAAGAAGAATGACTAAAATGTTTCAAAAATCAGTTTTCAACTCTGTAAAATGACAGCTGTCAAAAATTAGGTGTAACGAGTGTGTCTGCAAATCCGTTCCTGACTTCTCTGATGATTTAAAATATTTATTATAGTATAGTTTAATGAGTCTTAATGGCTTCTATTACATACTGAAATTTCATTAATTTATACAAGTCGATTCAAAACTGTGAGCCCAGAGGGTAAATCGCTGGGCACCTCTTTAGGGCTCTGTATTTCCGTCAAAGGGCACTTTAGGAATTTTTTTCTGTGACAAAGTAGGGTTATTTTCACCTCCCTTGTATGATCCTGAAAAATTAGAAGATATTTACTGGACACTCTGTATATACGATGATAACCGTTAATATTAAAACCAATATTTATTGTTCAAAATGGTTTATTGGCCTCCAAAATATTCTCCACCATAATCGATGCACTTTTATATGCATTTGAACGAATCCAAGAAGCACCTTTGCCATTGTGAAGATGGTATCACCAAAACATGGTTTTCGAATGCATCAAGTGCCTCTGCTGGCATAGAAAATAATTGCAAGCAGACATTCAGTAAATAATTATAAAGTTGAAGTGACCTAATGATGGTGAGCTGCGTGCGGATAGAGATACAAATTAGAGAGCCACTGATAAACGTCGCTGGAACTTCTTTATTCTGTTAATGTGGTAGTTGAACATTATTATTACGTTTCTGGTCGAACAGAGAAAATAATTTTTAATACCGTAGATTTAAGTGTAAATAATACATACAATTCTGCGAGTGTATTAATTACAGCGAGTAGGGTCTTAAAAATAATAGATACAGTAATTTTTAACTGATTTTTTTACGTTTTTGTTTTGTATATTTTTTGCCCCCGTCTATATCTTCAACTACTAAAATGATGTTTATGATGGAAGTGTTATTTGAAAATGAAATGGCTTGAATTATAGTTGCTGAATATATTTATCTTCTTCTTCTTCTTCTTCTTCTTCTTCTAGGTATAACCAAGTTCTGTTATCTACACAATGCCTCATCGATCCTCGTTTGAGGTAGAAATCCAGCTGTCTCTCCATCTTTTGGGGAGCCGTCCAGGCGGCCGTTTGGTGTTTGGTTTCTCTCTCATTATGGTTTTTGCTAGTCTGTCATCGTCCATTCGTTTCACATGATCTCTCCACTGCCTACGGCGGTTTCGAACCCACTTCATAACATCCCTCACTCCGCTGTCCTCGGGTATTTTTGCGTTTCTTATTCTATCTCTTAAACTTGTTACCGTGATCATTCTCAGCGTTTTCATTTCTGTGGTTCTCATAATTTGTTTTGTCTTTATTGTTTCATTTCTTGTTTCTGCGCCGTAGGTCAGTATCGGTCTTACACAGACCTTGTAAATTTTTGCTTTGCTCTCAACCGTCATATGTTTATTGTTCCAGATTATGTCTCTTAGTTAGCCTGATATCAAGGCCGCTTTGTTGGCTTGTGTGCGTACTTCTTCCGCTACTGCCCTATTACTTGTTATATGTTCTCTCGGGTATTTAAACTTCCCAACCTGTTCGATATGTTTGTCATCAACCATTAGTTTGCATCTTACCGGTTCTTTTGTTATTACCATTGCTTTGGTTTTCTCTACAGATATCTTCATATTATACTGTTTGGCTGTTCGATTGAGATGGAAAAGCATTCTTTGTAAGTTGTCCTCGCTATCTGCTGTCAAGGCAACATCGTCTGCAAAGCATATAATCTGAACGGTGTTGTGTCCCATTGGGTACCCAATATTTGTGCTTTTTACCTCATCAATGATTTCGTCCATGATTACATTGAAAAGTGCTGGACTTAGGCTGTCACCCTGTCTTATTCCTATGGATAGTGACATTTCCTCTGTTAGAGTGTTATTTGTTTTAATTATCATGGTGTTTTTGGAATTCAGTCCGTATATTGTGCTTATGATTGCTTCGTCTACTTGTTTTCTTTGCAGTAGTTCTGTTATGTGTTCCAGTTTGACTCGGTCGAACGTTTGTGTAAAGTCCACAAAACAAATGAACAGCGGTATATCGTATTCGACAGATTTTTCAACCAGCTGTTTGATAATAAATATACCGTCGATAGTAGAGCGGTTATTCCGGAAGCCCTGCTGTTCTTCGCACGCCCCTAGCTTGTCTACGATCCGTTGTGACAGTATTTTGGTTAACAATTTGGCTGAACTGTTCAGTAGGCTGATTCTCCTGTAGTGTTCGGGTTGTTTCTTTGATCCTTTTTTGTGGCTCGGAATTGCGCTTGCTGCTTTTCCGTCATTCGTTGAGTACTGACGTTGTGCGGAGTATTTTTTTAAGTAGAACAGTGAGCTCTGTGACAAGGCTGGGGCCATGTTTTAGTAAATAACATATTTTATGATATATAAATAAAAATCAAGTTAGTAAACATTTATAACTAATTGAGCGGTTGTACTTATTATTTCTTCATCGATATGAAAAAGATTTTGTAAATATACACAATTAAAAATATAACAGAAAGCCCCATGCCCGGGCCTTTATTTTTGCTTGTAAGCTCAGGTTATTCTAGAGAAGCCTGATAATCAATATTCATGTAATTTACTCCTAGTGGAACGCAGGCAAATTTTTTACCAACACGATGGCGAACCACCATACAGAGTCCCTCTAGTTACCAACTTCTTACAAGCAACATTTTATTATAAATCAATTGCCAACAATACACTTTTTCTGTGGCTTTCTCGTTCTGCTGATTTTTCTATCATAGATTATTTTATATGTGGAACGATAAAAAACATCGTATATTGTAATCCAGTGACAACAATGAAAGATTGTAAGGTAAGGGTAAGGCATGCCTTCAAAAAATTTATCACCAGGTTCAATTAGAGCGGTTACCCATAACGAACTAATTCGTAGATTCGAAAAATGTTTGGAAGTTCAACATTTAAATTTTGAAGTTTATTTAATTAAGTTGTTTCTCTGTGTAGTGTTGTGAATACACGCTTGTTTTACGTCAAAATATTAAATTTCAGATTTAATATTGCCCCAAAACTCCCTAAACAAAATAATTTAAATAATACGGCATACATTGCTAAAATACAATTCTTCTGTCGAGACGGGGAAACCCAGAGAATAAACGGCACGGCGGCGGTTTGATTCGGTGCTTCCCCTAATTCCCAATGCGATGTCACCACTGCTATAAAAGCAAGAAGACAGCGGCGTAATTAAGGACATAACGGGTTGCTCTCTTAGAGTCAACTTGTCCTGTTTTTTAGGCAGCTCGTGGTTCTTAAAGTAGGTTATCTTTGACAACATATACTACAGAAAATACAGATCGTGCACGTATCTTAATTCCTGATATTGATACCGTCGATAAAAAGACGAGGTCAGCGGCGTGTACGAGTTACTGAACCGACGCGTCCTGACTTTTAAACATTATTACCAGAACGTGACAAAGTGGAGAAAACCTGATATTGACACTGAGACTAATAGTCAACTTTGTGTTGGCTATAAAGTTATGAATACCGATCTTGACAACTAAAACCCGAACGTGACAGTAGAGAGAAAATAATTCCGAACTTGACTTGCGAAAAAAAACAGTACTGGTTAAAAAAAAAACAGTGAATAAAAAATTAACCAAGAGTCAAGGATGAGTGTTACTTGATAACCTCTTCCTAATTGGTTCATTCCTTAGAAGTGTTCCCTTGATAAAAAAAAAATTAATTAATCTTCGTGATCTCTTGAGCTTCACTCATTCCTCTTCTATCCCGGTGAGCGAGAAGAATGGTGAGGCGGCTAGAGTTTACATTCTAGTCGGGAGGTTTGGCGGAACTTCACCAACAACCCCTGGTTTGTGTTAAAACTTTGGTTTGGCACAAATAATTGATAATACGAAAATTGTTAAAATAAATTAGTCCCGACGGACACGAACTTCCACGTTTCCGGAAGGACAAAATTAATCCAATAAACCCGGTAAATAGGTCCATATTCTCGGAGATGGGTACAAAAATACCGAAAAATAGCGAGATACAGTGACGTCTTGTTAAAATCGAAAAATAATTAAAAAATTGCGAAAGGTAGTTGAAAGAGACCCTTGGAAAAAACTAAAAAAAATTCGGAAGTAGGTAAGCCGTTTTGCATAATAAAACACAAAAATGTTAAATTGCCAATATTTCAAAAAATGCAAATCTTTAAATGGACCACCTTATTTTAAAAATAGTGAGTTTACGTTTAGAAAATTGACTTTTAACGATTTTTTGAAGTTATTTATTTATTATCAAAATATCGACACAGTACACTAAAATGGATCCCCTTCTAAAAGCAAACCAACTCCAATTGAATAGTAAGGCTTTCATATAGGAGAAATTGATAATTATGTTCCGGCCTCGAAACGCCATTTTTGACATAAAATTTAAAATTAAACAAGAATATTTAGACTTAGGTATAAGTCATTATATACGAAATATGTTTATAAATTTACGTAGAATCAAAAATTCAAGTAACTCATAGGGTGTTTCATTCCACTATAACCGTAAGTGTACCATCTTCATAATATTTTAGCCGAATTGCACCCATCGACTTTAGTAAATTGTCAAATTTAAAAAATTTCCAAATTCTATTTTCCAAGAAATCGATGGCGGCAGTTCGTCGTGGAACACCCTATATATATAAAATGCTAGCGTAAATTTCTGGTGCTAAAATATCAGAATTTAGTCCAATTTACTTTACTTCAAATGTTGATATTTTCCCAAATGCAGATTGTCACCAACAATATTTAGCCTACACCTAACGCTTCATAACATTTTTGTGCCACGGTATACTAAATTCCTAATTAAAAATTCTTATTATTTAACATATTCTATTAAAAAAAATTATATCTAGTAAATGTGGCAAACAACGTTTCCAGCTGGTTTTTTAAGCTTATAATGGATAATTTGGTAAAATTAAAAAGCCTTATCGAAATCACTAAATCCATTTTCCGAGCTAACGAATTAAAAAGTTATGCTTTGTCAATCAGTTTACATAACAAATAAAACAATATGTTTAATCTATCTATTAAAAAATACTTTTGTAGTGCTCCATTAAATCGAAATGATGTAACAATAATTGACTGGCGCCCTTGAACTAATAAAATGACGATAAGATATTATTTAGTTTTCGAGTATTGTACATACTGGGTGTAACAAATTCGTTTATTGCAGGGATTCAGTGCCACCGAGGGGCATAGTTAATACATTAGCCTAGTCAACTTCTTTTATTTCCGTGTCATAAACTCAATTAGCGAAATAAAGTGCCTAAATTGAGTTGAACAAAAATATTATTTTTTTTGTTTTGAAAATTTGCCTATTTTTAAAATTAATGACAAATATTTAGTTGTGAAAAGAACAATTCCAAGAGAAGCCCAGAGGTATTTTGTAGATCCTAAGCCTGAAATAACTGTTGGTGAAACTACACTGTTCACAGAATACCGTAAACAGTACACGATATGAAAGTGGTTAAATGTTTATCGTTATCATTATCCGTTAAGCCATCGTTGTATATAGGCCTCCCCCAGTCTCCATGCTGCCTTAATTAAGCCCGTCTCATTCAATCAGTGCCCACTAGATGCTTAATATCATAGGTACAGAGAGTTTATTGTCTTCCAATAGGTCATCTGTGGTTTAGTGGTCTCCATTATTGGCTTGTAGACTGTTGGTTCTATGTATGTATATGCGTAGATTTGGGGTCTGTACACTACAACACGGTAGATCTATTGTGCCCTCCTACTGCTGTCTAGTCGTAAGAGTTATCTAATCGGCTAGAGTAGATCTTCAAGTTCTATTTCCCTCAGGAACCTTGGAATGTTGCACGGGTTCAAGGTGCGTAGCTCCTTTTCTTCGATTTGGTGTGTTCCCAAGAACCTCATTCTTGGGTTTTCTAGAGCGCTGCACTCTGAAAGCAGTGTGGGTGTAATAGAGGTTCCTCCTCATAGAATCTGCACCCTTCTCTTTCTACCAGTCCGAGATTCTTGAGGTGTTCCTTCAGGTGGCAATGTTCTGTCAGGACCCCTGTCAAAACTCTGAGTTAGTTTTTACTTAAGCTTATGCATTCTTTGAACCTCTTCTGGTCATAGTTCCCCAGAAGCATCTTCGCTTATCGCAATCCTTGTAGCTGCGTCCAATAATTGGATCCCCTGCTTTCTTCTTCTATCTTTATTTCTTCCAGCATTACGCTGCTACTGATTCCTCACAAAGGCTCTGGCTCCAGAAATGGTGACTCAGCCCTTTCCTTGCGAGCCTGTCTACTATTTCATTCCCCACTATCCCCGGTGTGTCTCGGTACCCATATGAGGGTGATTTTATTATTCTTAGTCAAATTATTTGATTCCTCTAGGCATTCTAAGACCCTCTTGGAGCTGATAACTTGAGAGCTCAGCCCACTAATGGCTGCTTGACTATCCGATATGATGATAATCTCTTGGTCGTGATAGTTTTTCCACTTGTTAAATTGAATACATATCCTAATGGCATATATTTCTGCCTGGAAAATGCTTGATGACTTACCCAAGCTATCATAGTGTCTGGTGCCGGGTCCATACACTCCTATGCCAGTTCCCTTCGTTGTTTTGAAGCTATTTGTATACCATATAATGAATTTCCTGCTGAGTTTTTCAATGGTGTTTCTGTCCAGTTTGCTCTTGCGACTCAACTTTGTGCTGAGGTTTTTCACAGAGTTGAATTTCTTTTTCATTTCATCTTGGAGCATGTCCCAGATTTGTTGATTTCTAGATAAGAGGTTGGACCTTCGTTTTACGACCTCATCTCTCATCGTATAAATCGTCTTCTTCACCATGTTCTCTAGAAGTATATGTAGAGGTGTGATGTTTAAGATTACTGCCACGGCGGCCATTGAGGAGGTTCTCATTGCCCCGATTACACATGCACAGGCTAGTATTTGAACTTTCGAGAGGTTAGCTCTCGTATTAGCCAGACTGGTTCTTTTGCTCCAGATCACTACCCTATATTTGATGATTGCTCTCACTATTGCAGTGTTTCAACTGCAGGATTTTTAGGTTCGAAATCCAACGTTTTTAAAATAGACGATGTGAGACTGATGGGTCGCAGGGATTTAGAGTGTGTAGTGCCCTTTTTACCCGCTTTCTGGCCCTTCTCCATGTTTCTGGTATATATCCCAGTCTAAGGCTATTTTGACTGATGCATACTACGTGTGGTGAAAGCTCTTCCTGACTGCGTTGGAGGAGGGCCGAGATTATTCCATCAACCCCTGGAGTTTTAAATGGTTGGAAGGTGTTCATTGCTCATTTTAAACAACCGCTACTGCATATGTGTTTGGCCATTGCGGTAGCTTTCCTGATGAGCCTTTCACGATGTTCTATTACATCATTCGCGATACTAGGCTTGCTCCCCGGAAAGTGAGTGTTGACTTTAGTTTTATCCAGTCCTATCTTAACCTGCATAGCCGTTTGATTGTGTGTGCCACTTTGGAACTTCTTATTTCTTTCTTTTTTATAGGGCCGCTCAGTTTTAATCCCAATAATCATATGTCCGTTGTCCTTTGTGTTACCTGTAATCATTGTTTGATGTTGTTATTAATGGCCCTCATTTTTATACCATCAGAACTGACAGTTTATGCTGATCGAACACTTTAGCCTTCATGGTGTTGGGTAGATTTGAATTATATATTTTTGCTGGTTTTCCGAAACTAAATTAAGCCAGCGAAAGTTTTTCTTTAAATTAAATTTGAAACAGAGGTTAAAATGTTGCTTTATTTGACATCTCTTCTTTCTACGTTTAAAGTATAGTTTTTAAGTCTATAATTATAATCAGTTACATTTTTAAGGTACGGACATTATTGTGTGATTTTCTCAAAGTGCTTCAAATTTCAAGTAGAATCATGTTTTACACTTAACATTCCTACACAAATTTAGCTAAGTTTCACTAAGAACACAATGAGTAAATTATATAAATGTGACTGGCTGACTCAAAGAGATATCAAAAATAAATGAAAAATCTGTGTATTTAAAAAACGATTTATTGAAAAATTATTTTAATATCCGCAATTATTAAATAATAAATAGAATATTTTTGTCCCATTCAGATAATTTGATTATGCTGCAGACACACGCAGCCAACGAAGGAGTTTGTCTTGGCGTTCATTTGGCTGATGTGTACGGTTTAGCTAACGCCAACGAATCTTCATTGGCGTTTGTTCGTACATCGTAGAAGAGCAATGGAGCGTACAAGCGAGTGCGGTTTTAAGTATTATCGAACGCACTGTGATGTCCGTTTTCCGGGAGTCAGCTAGTGACGTCCATGCTCGGGTGCCAAATTTGTGAAGGCACTTCCGGTCGGGAGGTAAGCAGAGGACAACGAAGCAGCGATAGATGGATATCCATCCCGCAGACAGCCGTCAGTCATATATTCAATGGTCAAGTGACCACTATGGTAAAAATATTCCCTAATTACACTAAATATCCTCGATTACGATATTCCTAGCGGTGCGGCTAACTATTTTCTAAAGTGTTCAACGGTTGGACTGTCCGGTGGTCAAGATATTCATCGGTTATCGGTTTTGGGCACCGCCCTCTGAATTAACGTGGTAGAGGACTCACTTGCACCATACGGCTTGTTATAGTGAAAAATCAGCAAGTCACGGGTCATCGGCGAGTGTTAGTTCCTGCCGACTACCGATTATATTTCCTAAAGTATAAAAAATGAGAACTAGATATCGAAACAAACGGTTTTAAAATATCCATCCATCCTATATTCTGTATTCTATACTTTACAATATGGCCTAAAATTAGCTTATCCTAAGATATGAAACAATAATCAAAATTAAATGGACCGTATAAAGGACAAGAATATTATTATACGTTGACATTTATAACGCTGTTCACTACGTTTCGTACTAATATATTAACGACGGTACAGTATATGTAGGCGGTAACCCGGCGGTACCATTTACGGCGCTGTTCACGGTGCCTCATCCTAAAAACCCACCACGCTATTAACGGCGTTTTGTACTACGCGACCACAGGCGGCACGTTATATCTTAGCCCGGTCGATGGGCGGTAGGCGACTTCTATGTACCCGGTGGTTCGCTACACGGCGGTGGTAATATCGAGGCGGTAATCCTGTGTATAATGGAGACGTTTTTTTATTCTTTAGGAAATATGATTACAGCACTTTAAAATAACTTTTTGGTCATTCATTATGCAAAGCGATTTGCTCGGAAATAAAGACGGAATAACATCGAGCAGAGGCCAACGAAAGCATCTGGACTTATGTCTGAGCCAGTGAGAGTGTAGTAGCCTTCGGTGATTCCTCTTCTTTGGGGTTCGTTGTGTATTTTGTACTGGGACTTGAACTCAGGATTACCACATTTTCGGACTAGTGTTCAGAGGTCAGTTCTGCCGTCCAACAGAAAAAGGCTAAAATCAACATATTTTTGAAAAACCAATCTTTTAGTACCACTGGCTTTTGTAGAATATTGCCTTCCTATTGATTTAGATAAACAATAGTAAAAAGTCATTGTTGGTCCTAAGTCTTTTGTTAAACATAGTGTAGTTTCTTTTAGTTTCAACTTCTCAACAATTATCTTTTTGTTGAAAACTGAGCATGGACTTCATCCTACAACTTCCACTTTATATTACCACAGCTGTTACCCCCGTTTCACACTAATTAAATTTGTGACAAATTTTTTGTTTACTCCTATTTTATTTAATTAATTTATCCCATTTTTAACCATCTGTGGCAAAACTTCCACAAATTCGGGCATATATGTTTATTTACTGGTTATCAACAGACCTCCAATTTTGACACTTAATGAGATATAAAAATTAACAAAATAACTTTATTCCTCTCGGACAACAGGCATCCCCCCCCCATAAATTTGTCGGACAAAAGTACTTCTCGACTTTAAACATTTTTATTAACCTATTCTTCAAAACCCCATCTGTGAGGTAATTAATTTTATGACGTCATAACTTTGCTATGTTGGATTTGTCGAATGCACCAAAAAGACCCTATATATTTATCCGACAAATTATTTTTCGCTTTTTGTATGAAAAAAACTATCCGTTAAAGTAACAAACTACATTACTTTTTTGTCGCATAAAATCCATAAGTTTGCATTGCTCTAAAAAAAACGCCCTGCTACCGAGGTTTTTCTCTATTTAAAAATTCTGAAATACGTTTTTATTGGTAACTAGGAGTAAACTGCGAACAGAGAAAGATCACCTGACACTTTATTGACATCATTGTAAAAAAGGAGAAAACAGAAAAATACGTGGGATGGTGTGGATTGGTTTAAAGAAATGAAAGTGGAGAGATGTTGTTAAATTATGGCAAAGAATAAGCAAAATCCAATGAATATATAACTAAAATGGACATGGTAGTCCGGATGGCAACATTTAAAATAAAATTGACTACATTATTACAGACCATAGTGTTTCAATCAAAGATGTTACTGAATCACTTTCATACAGGCAGTGATCATTGAGTGGTGAGAACAAGAATAGAATTTTAGAAAGATAAGTCGTACGTAAACAAAAAAGACAAAACATTAACATGTAGTTATTAACGCATAAGAGTGAAGAGTATAAGAAACAACTGTATAAAGAACTCGATAAAAATGTAGGAGATAGTTTAGATTGGAGAAAATGACTGAATTTCTTTCTTGAGTTTAGCAGAAACATCAAGAAAATTGACACTGCCTTTGAAAAATTAGGACGAAATCTCGAGTAAAACAAAATTTTGGATAGAAACAAGAAGAATAATGTTCCAGGACGGACAGCATCAAACGAATATATAGAAGTAAAGAAGACAATGAGAAAATTAATCAGAAAAAATCTACAGGTATACTATGAATAACTAATAAAAAACGAAGAAGCATGGGCAAGATATTAAGAAAACCAAAAAGCAGCATCAGATCGTTTCCCCACAAAGACAAACATATAAACACAGAATGGAATGTAAATAATATAATTGTCATAACAGAAAATTGTATGAAAAACTTTATAGTTCAAAGATAAAGAAACCAGACGTTAGTAGTCAAAAAAACAAAGTTAGGTTCAGAAGAAAACGCGGATATCAATACCAAAAAATAGAACATGCTCTATATCATAATGAAAATTATAAAGTACCGGGAGACCACAACGTTCTTGCTGAAATGGTGATGAAAAAACGAGCGATGGTAGTCCAGAAACTAAAAATAATATTCAACATATGCTACTTTTTAAAAAAGGAGAAAATATTAACCTACAAAACTACCATCCCATAATTTTGCTTTCTCAGCTGTTCACGAGAATGCAACGGAATAAGAAACAAACTTGATAACTATCAACCTACTAAACAGGCTGGGTTTGAAAAATATTTTAATATATATAACCGTTAATTTACCATCAATATTGTGATACAAAAAGCAAGCAGATATAATCTTCCTATATGTATTTAGACTTCGAAAATGCTTTCGACACCATCGAGTACTGAACATTGGAAGAGGAGTTAAAGAAAGCAAAGATATACAACGGTATACAAATTTACTGAGAAATATTTATAACAACAACAATTAGACCACATATAAACACTAATAAAGTACAAATTGAAGAGGGATACGGTAAGGAGATACAATTTCACCCAAATTATTTACTCCCAGACTCAAAGGAATATTCAACAGGGATAATAAAATCGTTGAAATAAACCAAGAACGATTAAACAATTTAACATTTGCAAATGACATAATGCTCGTGGCAGGTAATAACGAAGATCTAAAAGAACAAACAAAACAAATTGGAATGAAAATGAATATCAGTAAAACTAAAGTTATGTGCAAAGAAGATCCGAAAATTTTGCTAGACAAACAATAACTACAAAACGTAACTGAATAAAGCAAACAAAAATTAAAAGGAAAAGGCAACTAGGACGTTCTGCTTTCGGAACATCGTATCATATATTCTTAAGAATTAAAATATATCTAAGATCCAGGGTTTTCTTGTCATTCCTAGCATATAGAGTACAAACTTAAACGTTTACGAAAGAAATAATCTCAAAACTTAGAGTTATACAGTGAGCTATGAAATGCCCAATAATGGGTATCTCGCTGAAAGACAAAAAGAGAAATGACTGGATAAAAGGAAGAACAAAAGTCGCAGACATACCCGAACTAAATAGAAAAAAAAATTAAAATAGAGGTCGCATTCGAACAATCGAAAAAGAAGAGAGAATTTTGAAAAAAGTTGAAGAAGAACCAAGTATTAGTACCCGCTATTTAGAACGTGAATTTGATATCCCTAAAACTATTTTAAATGATATTTTAAAAGTACAGTTGTTACATCACGTCCAAAAGGTTCGGGAACTTTTACCGATTGATCCCCTCATGCGTCTTAAAATTTGTAAATTTTAGTAAGAAAATTTGTTTACTGACGAGGCATGCTTTATAAAATGTTGAGTCATCAACCTGCACAAGGAACATATTTATGTGAATGAAAATCCATATGTCATTAAAGTTGGATACCATCAGCATAACTTTAAAATAAATATTTGGGCAGGTATTATTGATCGCCTTGTTGGTACTATTGTGATTCCAGACAGGATAAATCGAAATATTTATCTAAATTTTTTCAAAACACATTACCAGTTCTCCTGGAATATTTGCCGATTTTTTTTCGGCGAGAACTATGGTATATGCATAAGGATGCTCCATCACATTTTTCTGTTGTTGTTTGACAAATTTACACGACCAATATTCCAAGCGACGAATTGAAAGATTCAGTGAGACATCAGTAAGACAGTAACATGGTCACCACGTTCTCCAGAGTTAAATATGCGTGTCTTCTTGGGGCGCTTTTAAAACAAAAGTATATACTCCTATGAACACACGCAAAGAATTATTAATATGCATTTTAAAAGCTGGCAACCTTTTTAATAGTCCAATTTCATCTTTTAAAAAGTATAAGTAAGTGTATTTAGCAAAATGATGGCCATTTTTGCACATTTGCCTAATTAATGTTTTCATTTTATTTATTTTGACAATCTTCTTAAAATGCACACATATAAGTTACATACACAGAATCCTAAGGAAGCATACATGGAAACAAGCTGACTGGGTGCTTCCCACAAAAACAGGTTACTAAGAAGACCTTCAAGAAAGTCTATAAATATAAGTTAAATATTAATGTAATTCATTCTTGTGATCTCAATACTTGTATTCGCATTCAATTGTAAATCTTGTAGTTGCTCTGATTGTATTTTTAGAAATAAAATAATTTTTAAAAACACAAGTTGGTATTCCAAAAACATAATTGGCGCAGTCGGTAGGATGGAGCAGTGGTGAAAAATCTAGATAGTGCAGTGGTGAAATTTCGCATCCGTCGGAAACCACCACGGGAATCCAGTACCTGCTGTCCAGAGATTCGCATACGTCGAAGACCGCCACCTGAATATCCACTCTTCAGTACTATCCAAAAGAACCCTGGGAGGACATCCGGAACCACCCAAAAGGACACCACAACGAGCAGCAAACACGCAAGACGAGTTACATACACAGAATTCTGAGGAAGGATACATGGGAACAAACTGACTGGGCGCTTCCCACAAAAACAGCTTACTAAGAAGACCTTCAAGAAAGTCTATAAATATAAGTTAAATATTAATGTAATTTATTCTTGTGATCTCAATACTTGTATTAGCATTTAATTGTAAATCTTGTAGTTGCTCTGATTATATTTTTAGAAATAAAATAATTTTTAAAAACACAAGTTGGTGTTCCAAAAACATAATTTATATGTCTAACATTTATTTTAAAAAGTGTTTTATTATTACAGCAAATTGAAATATGCATGCAATTGAATTTTTTTTGTCACAAAACAGCTCATCCAATGAAAATTTTTCAAAATGTAAAAACCTTTCCAAATGCAGACGGTTATCTACCTCCCGGATTTTCTAATGAAAAAATTAATTTGAACTTGATAATTTCTGTAAGCGGCTACGCATCAGGTCAAATTTTTTATCATCATCATGATATTGCCACTTTTGGTACTTTATCGTATGTTAAACAATTAGCAATACCTATAAAATATGAATAAATTTCAAATTGATATGGCGATATATAGTAGCATACAGTGGCGGACTTACAATTTTGGGTATCCTGAGGTTTGTATTTTATGGGAACTACTGTAATTTATTTTCAGAAAATAGTCAGTACGTACCAACATTGGAATGGCTTTCCTATGGGGTATTTATTTGACGCGATATTTTTTTATCAGAAACTGTTTGATATAAAAGGTGATATTTACTATGATTAACTAGTGACTTCTAAATGCAGACTAAAAGTATAAAAACTTTGATTTGATTTTTAAACATAATTTGGTGGAGCCAAATATCTTTAAGATGTTATTTCACCTCTTACGGATGTCTGGTAAAAAATTAAAGTCTACGGGAAATGTTTAAAAGGAACTACTATGTTTTATACCACTAATTTTATTAAGAAAACAGTGACTGCAGTTTCAACCCACAGAGTCATTTTAAAACTGAATTATAAAGGTAGACTAAGTATTCAATACAGAAACATGAGAAAATTTACCAAAAACTACCTGAGATATTTCATTATTACAAAGGGGAGGTACTAAATTTTGGAAACTAATTTTTATTTGGCGACAACAAATAACGGGAAAAACCCAAGTTCTATCTGGTCGTTAAGCAAATTTACATTTTTATTTCTACTATGTTTATATATTTCTAAAGATTCAAGAATATTTAACTTTTGGCCCTTTGTTGAATAATGTAATATGTCAGTGTTGCCCAAATCAGGAAAACTGTGGCTGTGTTCTAAGCAATGGTTGACAAAGCTCGAGTCTGTTTTTTGTAGTTTATATGATCGGTGGTGTTCTGAAAAGCGAGTTTTAAAGCTTCTACCACTTTGTCCAATATACAATCTATCACACTCTGAACATTTTAACTTATAAACTCCTGATTTATCAAATTTATTAATTTTATCTTTAGCATTGTAAAGGATAGTGGACAGATTGTGTTGAGATTTAAAGGCTACTTTTATGTTATGTTTGGAAAGAGTATAAGCTATGTTTTCTGATAGGGCACCACAGTATAACAAAGATATATAAGATGAACTATCTTTATAATTTTTTATTTTAGAATATATTGAATTAAAAGCTAGTTGTTTTTGTTTTTTAGTTATTAATTTCTTTATGGTTTGTTGGGAGAAATTGTTTGATACCGCAATCCTTTCAATGATATTTAGTTCCTCTTGAAGATCTTCTTCAGAGAGAGGCAAAGAGAATGCTCTATGTATCATTGAATTGTATGCAGCCATTTTGTGTTGTAAGGGGTGAAAAGAATCATTAGATATAGTATTACCTGTAAACGTTGGTTTTCTAAAAATTTTAAATTTACACTGATTATTGAGGTGAGATATGTTGAGATCAAGAAAATTTATTTTATTGTTATTTTCAGTTTCCAGAATAAATTGAATTTTTGGATGGCAACAGTTTTCTTGATTTGGGCAACACTGACATATTATATTATTCAACAAAGGGCCAAAAGTTAAATATTCTTGAATCTTTAGAAATATATAGACATAGTAGAAATGAAAATGTAAATTTGCTTAATGACCAGACAGAACTTGGGTTTTTCCCGTTATTTGTTGTCGCCAAATAATAATTAGTTCCCAAAATTTAGTACCTCCCCTTTGTAATAATGAAATACCTCAGGTAGTTTTTATTTATTGTTAAATTTTCTCATGTTTCTGTATTGAATACTTAGTCTACCTTTATAATTCATTTTGAAAATGACTCTGTGAGTTGAAACTGCAGTCACTGTTTTCTTAATAAATTTAGTGGTATAAAACATAGTAGTTCCTTTTAAACATTTCCCGAAGATGATTAACTACCACATAATAACAGCTACCAGCATCAACTTAATTAAAGTCTATGTCAAAATTTTCATTAGTGGTGCTGCTAGATACAATGCACTAATGGTAAAAAAGTATTTAAATAGAATGTATCCGGATAGATGATTGGATACATACGGATCAATTAGGTGACCACCACGTTTGCCAGACCTAACACCACTGAATTTTTTTCTATGAGAATGCCTAGAAAATTTAATCTATATTAATATATGGAAACAATTAACACTCGAAAACAATTTCTTGAAGTAATTCACAACGCATTTAGGTAGATGTTTAAAAATATTCTTAACTCAGTAAGATTGGTAGGAGAACATTGTCAAAAAAATATTGACCATAATGGGGGCACTTTTGAGTTTCTTCCGAACTATACTATTTTTCAAAATAAGGTAACTTTTTATGTTTAATGATTTTTTTGTGTTATTTTTATCATTTTCTGTAGTTTTTACCATCGCTTTTAATCAAACAAGTATTCACTAAGTTTGAGTATAAGGATAATACGAGTACTCCATGGAAATTAGATCAAAAAAGAGCTGTTTTGTTAACAAAAATATAAGATTGCTTTTTTTTGCTGTAATGTGTTCTCGAAAATCTAAAAGACCTGTGCAAAAAACATGGCGGACCAAAAATGATCACGATTTTCAGTTTTTTTGAGTTTATCTCGAAAAGTAAAAGTTGTATCGAAAAATATTTCAAACAAAAGTTGTAGAGAATTAAAAAACCTATCCACTCATATAATACAAGTTATAGGTGGCGCCACTAGTTATCGAGATATTTTTTTTCGAAAAAATTTACGGGTTTTGTTTTTTTTTTAAAAAGATATTTATTAACAAATTACCGATTTAAAATTTAACATAAATATGTTTTCCGAGAAGTTCGATGTCAAAGTTGAAAATTCAACCTCAATTTTCCGCTTTCCTAATTAAGATACAATGCTCAATTTTAATGCATATTGTTTTATATTTTAAAGATCTATTAAAAAAAATTGTTTTTCAGTCGTGGGCCGAGAAATTTTGCAAAAACCAATTTTTGCACCAAAAAAATTGCTATAACTTTTCGGCGGATGGAGATAAAATTTTTTTAATGCGTGCATTGGATTTCCGATCTCAAAAAAAAATTAATTTTGGATTAAAAAAACGTTTTTCTTTTCTAAATTCATAATGGCGTGGCAAATTAATATTAAGGGCTCAAATTTGCAATCTGATTTACAACAGAATGGTTAACCTTTAAAATTAATTGACGATGTTTTAAATAACTTTAGAACAACGACTACTGAACAGCAAGAAACGCATTCCTTCTTCACAATTCCATACATTATGAAAACCTCGAAGAAAATAAGACGAATTGCCACTTAAAGCCCATTTAACAAAAACAAATCGAAAAACTACCGATAAGAAAGCGTGTGTTTACAAGGATCCATGTGAATATGGTGAAATGCATAGTGGAGAAACCAAGCGACCACTAGAAGTTAGAATTAAGGAGCATAAAACTCATACATAAAAACGCCGTGATCAGGTATAGCAGAAGTCTCGGATAAACAACACGATATAAAATGATCTGAAGGTGCGGCAATATATTTGAAACCCGACATGAAAAAAACTTAAAGAAGCAGCTTACATTAAAAATAATACTGGAATCTTCAGTAAACCCAGTGTTGATATACCTAATTTTAGGTAACCACTACTTTGTAGCATGAAATCTTTGAAGTGTTTATAGTGATGCGAAACCTTGCGGTTCAATGGACACAGGCCCTATATAAGCTGTTAGCCTTAATACAAAACATTCAGTTTATACTTGATAACAATAAGTGATATAACCTAATCAAAACGTCGTAAAAATAAACAAAAATAAAGACAATGCTGGTCCAATAACAAGTTAAATAAGCAATCTTTGCTTAAAAAATCCTACCCATGAAGTTCTGGTTTTTTGATGTAAGAATATAAATACACCCAAGTATATATTAGTAAGTAAATAATAGAATAATGTACTTTTTAATTATTTATTGCAGTACTGAACATTGATAGAGTGCCGTAAAAAATGTTATAAAAAATATTCCTATATTAGTTAATAACAAAATTAAGTACTTAATAATAAAAATACCTGAGAGAAAAACGAAAAATTATTTTAAGGTTTTTGAGATCTCATCTTAGGAAATATAGCCTTACTTAAGAGTATATGTTCTTAACCTATACAAATAAGTGATAGATATTACAAATTTAAAAAGATCTTGTTTTTTGGTAAACATTTTGAAGATTACTTATATTACAAAAATGCTTTATCGTATTCACTTAAACGATTTTGAAGGTTCAATACTGAGTTTCCTTTCTCACTTAAAATTATACGAATCTTTGTTAAACTTTTAACTAGCGACGTTAAAGTAAACTTTGTTATATTAACGCATTACTTCTCTTATAATATAATAAAATAAGTAACAAAACAAAAAAAATAAACTCTGAGTTAACTTTACCAAGATATGTTTCGGCGTTATTTAGGTTCATGTTTTAATACAATTTTCAATTTACCAATCTTTAGATTGATACCAGGAATTAGAAATGTCACTGATCCGCCAGGATGAAAAAGTACGAACATTTCCATACATGAGCAAAGTCGCTTAAAGAATATCGAGGTGATATTGGTAAATTTCTTACAGCTTATTATAATAAAACTACTTGTATCCAAGACTGGCATTTCATCCATTGTCAGTACCAGATTTTAATCATGGAATCGCTTAGGGAAACTTTTTCACATCGTTTTATCATTAAAACAAAGTTAACTAAAGATTGCGTTCCAACGCCAAAAGACATTGTGAAGTCTTTAACTTTATTCTGATATAAAGTGGTAGGTGATGGAGCTGAGAATGGGGTTCCATCTATCAACAAAGCATTCATAGATACAACATTAACTGTTAGCCGCATTTACGTTAACGTCAGGTCATGCAGAACTATTACTATTCATAAAAGTAGGTACTGAAGCCAGAATATATGAGTAAATAAGGATAGTATTCCAGACAGAAATCTACACAATTCGACAATATGTAAGGAGGGCCTACAATAAAAGCACATCCAAACATATTCGGAATGTCAAGCAGCTTTAACGCACTATGACAAAAAGCATATTTCGGGACATGAGTCGTGTACAAGAATGAAAAGCAGACTATCTTGACAGAAAGAGTTCATATTGGTGTCGCGAGTCCTTTTTTGGTATCAAAGTACTGGGAATTACTGAAAAATTAAACGGATTGAATTGTACTGAGCTATCCGGTATACGGTTTTCAACGAGTAGAAAACAACTAAGCGCGATCACAGGGATAATAACATGACACCACCTGTACAAAATGGACTTTATTAATGGGAACTTAAGCTGTAGATTCTCTCTCTGTAGACAATAAGACAGCAAACAATTTCTAATCAAATAAAATTCATAACCACTCCACAGCTGACTCGTACCATTTGGTTCAGGAAACAAAGATATTAGAATGGGGCTTCCAAGTAGAAACCGAAAAATATCCTGAATGATAAAAAAATTGATTGTTGTTTAACATTGTCAATATTTAAAAAAATTTAACTTAAAATGTAGTTAAGATAATTAAAAAAAAACAGTATGTAACAATTTTATTTTCAAGCCATTATAAAATAAAATTTATATATAAGAATTGAAGCGACTTTTAATCTGTCCTAAAAACAAAATACAACAATATAAATATTTATGTGAAACTAATTTTTGGAGTCGACGCCAAATTAATACTTGACGGACTGTGATTCACAGAAAAAGACTGAGAAATACTTTATTTGTAATTGCTTGTATGTATCTCATGTTAGTAGTTATTCGTTTCATTTATTAAGAATTTGACTTCAAAAATTTTAAATTCATATAAAAATTTATGTTGTTATTTTTGGATATTTATCGCATTTTTAGGAGTCGGTTAAATTTTTGTTTTAGCGTTATTTTTAATTTTTTAGGGTTGAACTTGTTATGATATCCACAAATTATTCGAATTAAGTACTCGCAATGTTTCCAATGGCGCAAAAGTTACTCATTTTATCCGAAGTTGTAAACCACACTAAACTGAACAACAAAAAATCTTTGATTGATTAGAATTGTACCAAAAAATATTTAGTCTGTCCTAGTATATCCGCTATATTGAATTTTAAGAAATTAATTTTAATTTCATAATCTACGACCCCAAAACCCCCCATATCGATATCTAAGAAACTTGAGCGTTGTACATTTTGTGGTCTGACATTTTTTATTAAGATCCGTAATATACGCCTCATGTGTCAATTTTGAACCAAATCGGAAAAATATAAAATTTTTAGTCCCGTAATATAATATCCTCAACCACCATATTACATCTGCCATATTAAATTTTTATTTTAATATTTTTCAATTCGTTATTTATACCCTAAAAAACTTTCCAGTACTAGTTTTGAATAAAATCGACGTAATTTCAAATTCGTAATTTACATCTACAAAAATCCCTCACCTTTCAAATTATGACAAAATCGATAGGTGTAAAATTTTTAATCCATCATATTGAATTTTTTAAATAGTTTTAGATTCGTTATATCATCAAAAGCACAATTCTAAAATTTACTGAACCATTTTCGGTTGAAATCATATGGGACCAACGCAGTAACTTTTTGAACACAGAGCAAAAAATTTAATTCAAATGGGTACTACCGTTCCGGAGTAATCGACGTACATAACAAACATACGTACAAAAATACATCTCGGTCAAAATAAGAAACTCTCTCATTTGTGCAATGCAGTACGAATGTCATGTACCATTTATCTTAATATTTTTTCATCAAATATACAAAAAAAAATTATAAATAGTGCCACCTATTGCGGCAAAGTAGAATAACAAATAAAAAGACAAAATTGTTTAAAAATAATTCTTTTTACAGCTAACATGACTTAACTTGTAGTGAGAATTTTAATATTTTCCTTTCTCAGGGATGCTAGGAAAGCCTACACGGATATCTCATGGCAAAATAAATTAATATTTTTTAAATGATTTTTATGCCAAAAATTGAAGTCATGAACTTTCTCTTTTGAAGTCAGCGAAGTTACCCAAAAAACATACTATCAAGGATAACTCACTAATATAGATGAAAAGTGTACTGAATTCTGATGATGCCTTAACAAGGGAAAGACGTCCTGATACCATTAACCGAGACCTTTTTTCATAATTTTGCGTACTTTTGATGCAAAATCTACATATTTTTAACATTTATATTCCTACATGTTTTCTCCTTAATAAACTTACATATGTTTGCCCTTTAATTTATATTTTTTAAATAATTACGCCGATAAGTTAACAAATTATTTCGACTTTTTCTTATAATTTCCCTCCTCCTCTTCCTTACTTTCCGTCTTAAAGTTCAGAAAATCTTGTATAAACAATACATTTTTGAACTTATTTTAAATAATCTTATTTTTTCTACGCTTTTATCACAAATTCGTAAACCTATTTATATAGTCTTTGGAATATATTAAATTTAGGAATTTACCAAATTTTTATCGTCATAAAGTTAAAATTAATATAAAAATACTAGAACACTCAACACAATGATTTAATTATTTTGCCCCGACTGTACTTTGTAATATTCGTAATAGTGGCCTTTCATAGCTAGAAGCTGACTATGTGAACCCATTTCTGCCACTAGTCCTTCTTTTACAACGCATATAACATCTGCATCTTGAATTGTAGTTAGCCTATGGGCAATTGTAATACATGTTCGACCTCTTCTTGCGTTATCCAGAGCTTCTTGAACAATCTAGAAACAAAATACAAAATAAATATACATTTTCTTTAACGTTTATATTTTATTTATATGAAATAAAAAGATAATTCAGTAAAAAAGAATATACATGGTGATTCTCCGGGAAATTTATCGATTAATTGTGGGAAAACCATAATTAGAAAATATCTGAAAATTTGATAGTATACTAACGTGCATGGAGGATAGCCGGCTAAAATATTTTCAAGATGGCGACACTTCTGGTTATTCCGGAAGTAGACGTCAACTTGCTTATTTTAAATGGAATATCCTATATATTATTACATTTTTGATTTCTGCGTGAAATTCTAGACATATTTTATATATAATATTCTATACTTAAGTCTACCGTTTTGGAGATATTTAAATTTTTATGTCAAAAATGACGTTTGCGGAACAAAAACTAAAAATTCTTCCTATAAGAAAGTCTTTATTATTTAATTTGGGTTAGATTTCTTGTAGACGAAGATCAACTTTAGTAGTCTTTTTATAATATTTGGAAAATTATTAGTACAGAGTGGTCAAAAAGAAAAATAAAAATTATATTTAGAAAATCGTTAAAAGTCAATTTTTTCAAATAGAAATCACCAATTTCTATAATTCATATCAAGCATTAAAAATAACTGTAACTTTGTACAAGATTGTCTATTCCAAATATTTGTAGTTTTTAAAATATTGGCAACTCAGCATTTTTTCGTTGTAAAAATGCTATACGGCTTTTAAGTTTTGTTATTAGTTGGCCATGATGGCGAAGCGTGGAGAAAATAAAATAATCGAACCCTACAGAACTGTCACTATTTCTTGCCATTTGACATTCATTAATAATAATCATACCGGGGCGATTAAATTACACGTACAAAGATTATTTAAACTTATTTATTATTTATGGAGAATATGATAGAGTTATTTCAAGAACATGCGATACATTCACGACCCGATATCCGCAGAAACAGAAACCAGCACCATCAACTGTTAAAAGGATTATAGAAAAATTCAAAAACTTTGTATCCATGAAAGCAAAAAGAAATAAAAATAAACCAGTTGTTAATGTTGAAAAAATCGAAATTATAATTTTAGGATATTTCGCCGCATATCTGACAATATCTCCAAGCAAGTAGCATTAGAATCTGGATTATCTTAAATATCAGTTTTAAGGATTTTATAGAAACAAAATTTTCATCTTTATGTATATTCCATAATACAACATTTAAAAGGCACTCATTTTCCACGAAGAGTAGAGTTCTGTCAATTTATTTTACTTCGGTCACAAAAAATGCTGGTTTCTTGGATAATGTTATTTGGTCTGACGAAGTCAAATTCACAAAAAATGCGTTGTTTAATCGACATAATTCCCATTATTGGAGGGACTCAAACCTACATTCATTTAGAGAATTAAATTTTCAAGAGTCTTGGCAGTTTAACGTGTATTATGCTATAAAAAATTACGGCGTCGTCGTCCTAGAATTCTACCAAGATAATCTGAATGATAAGTTAGCAATTTTTAAAGACTTCTAAATTCAAAATACGTTTTTTAACTTATAGGTGAGCGCTACTTCGACATCTTGAGAAATTTGGAAGTGAACTATTAAGATAACTTGCCGCTGGCTCATCATAGAAATCTCTTTTATCGACAAGATGGGGCGCCTCCACATAATAGTTATTTACTTAACAATCATCTACAAAGCTTGTTTTATGATCAACGGATAGCAAGAATGGGCCAGAACTTTGGCCACCTCTCTCCTCCGGCCTAACAGTACTTAATTTTTTTATTTAAGGGACAATCAAAACTAAAGTATACAACACCGCATTAACCACTATGGAAGATTGCATGTAGCGCATCAGAATAGCATTGGAAGAACTTAAGCCTCAGTCAATGAGAAAAGCCACCCATGAAGAGTTCCTGCTTAGGTGCGAAAAATGTTTGGAAGTTCAAGAGCGTCAATTTGAACATTTACTCAAATAATTTTTGTAACTTTATTTTATTAACAACTAGTCCAAGATTACAACCCAAAAAAGTTCTTTTCCATCAAGATAATGCTTGAGTTTACACTTGTGTAATTGCAATGTCAAATTAAATGAATTACGGTTGGAATTAGTATCCCATCCACCTTATTCATCAGATTTCACACCTAGTGACTTTTTCCTCTTTCCTAATTTAAGAAAGTGGCTCGGAGGATAGAGATTTTAATCATTAAGCGGTTATTAGGGCTGTAAAAGACTATTTTGGGGATTTGGATTGAAATATCGGTGGACAAAGTGTACAGAGCTCTAAAGAGCCTATAGTAGTGAACATAACCCGATTCTCTCAATCCCCCCACTCCTCGACCTTGACCTTGACCTTGCTTCACCCCTCTTTGGCCCCGCCCACATGTCCTTGTCATTGACCTTGAAAGTGCACGTGTGCTTTGGCCTTGGCCTTGTGTTCAAGGTTGTGTGTGTGACCTTGACCTTGACCTTGGTCGAGACGACCTTGACTTTGTTGAAGGTCATCTTGGGTGTGTGACCTTGAAGATATGTTACGTGGTTGGGGTGACCTTGAATGGTTTTATATAGAGTATGGGGCAGTTTCATTCATCAGTTGGCTCTGACTTGTATAGGTAGTACATGTGTTAATATTTGACAAATCATGGCATATGTTTGTGAAAATTGCGGTTCTAAGTTTACTAAGAGTTATAATATGAGACGTCATAAAAGAGAATCGTGTGCGGCGAGATTTAATGAAGTGCCTGGAGGAAAACGGCTCCGAATTGAAGAGTATACATCGACGATTCCGGTAATTAATTGCGCTACATGTAATGTAGATGTTCCAATAAATCATATGTCAGCGCATAAACGAACACAACAACATAAAAATAATTCATGTTTGCCGGTATGTCATGGTGTGCAACTCGTTGAATGTGCCTTCAAAAGGAGAATTGCAACCTATCGGGTTAGCAGTGATATGGAGCATTCCGATTACGTAATGTTCTTTGCAGACATTAAATCCAAGGTGGTGGAACTTGTTAATAATTTATTGCGTGTGCATCATGCTTTAAAAGTTAACATGACAGCTGTTGGCGAGTACATGCTTCCATCACAAGAAATATTCAGTGAAAAATCCTTCAACACTGCTAATCAAATAATTAGTGTAGAAAGTGATTTGGATGCCGTTTACCATTCTTTCACCGAATTAATAAAAACGCAGGCGACAGAGTTCCAGGAGAAAGATTCAGGTATGGAAAAATCAAAACCCGATATATTAAACTGATTTTTATATATTATTTTTCTTGTTATAGGATGGGCTCTTGTGCGAATTTTATACTTGGAAGTTGGTATCAACAAGTATATGCCTATGGGTGGCTCATCATACATCAAGTTGCCGTGTTCTATTGAAAAGAAAGGAGCTGTCGTCAATGTGATTAACCAGGACGAATTTTGCTTTGCGTGGGCTGTAACATCAGCATTGTTTCCTCCAACAGCAGAGCCTTCACAGAAGACATCCTACCCCCATTTTTCTAGAGTGCTAAATGTAACAGGTATGGATTTTCCAGTAAAATTACGTGACATTAAAAAATTTGAGGAAATGAACAACATATCAATTAACGTATACGGTCTGGAATCTAAATATGAAAATAATGAAATAATACATGAAGTTATTGGTCCACTGAGGTATGCGTCAAAAAAGTTGGATAGGCATGTAAATTTATTGTTAATTACAAAAGACTGTAGTAGTAAAGATGGCGGTGAACATTTTTGTGATACGACTTGTTCAAAGAGTCATTATTGTTGGATTCGGGATTTATCACGTTTAGTTTCAAGTCAAATTAGTTGTCAACAACATAAAATATATTTCTGTGATGGTTGCCTCATTTATTTTAGTACACCGTCAGCTTTAACTTTACATCAAAGCTACGATTGTAACCACATTTTCACGCAAACACCCTCAGTGGATTTAAAAATCGATAAATTTGGAAAGAGTGTGCCGGAAAATATTTTAAAATTCGAGGGTATAGAAAAGCAAATGCGCGTTCCATTCGTGGTTTATGCAGATTTCGAATCTGTTTTAAAACCCATTGAAACGGTACAACCAAACCCACAAAATTCTTACACTGTAAAAAGTTTTAAACATGAACCATATTCTTTTGCTTATTTAATTAAATGCTCTTTTGACGACTCACTTTCGAAATTTGAGCTATTTCGGGGGAATAATGCAGCTCAAGTCTTTGTGGATCGTATCGAGTGTGATTTAAGGGCTCTATACAACACATATTTAAAAGACATTAAGCCTATGAAACCGTTAACGCCTGAAGAAAAAAGGGAGTTTAATGATGCTAAAATATGTGGTATATGTGAAGGCCCTTTTGAAGAGGGTGAGATTAAAGTACGAGACCACTGTCACATAACTGGTGCAAAAAGATTTGGTGCTGCACATTCCGTTTGTAATTTAAATTATAAATTACCCTCTTTTATCCCTATCATATTTCATAACTTAAGCGGCTACGACAGCCATTTATTTATAAAAGAGTTATGTAAATATGGGGATAAAATTGGTGTTTTGGCTCAAAGTAAGGAAAAGTACATATCATTTACCAAAAGCATTTATGTGCACGATTATTTTGATAGTAAATGTGGAAAAGTCAAGAGGAAATATTTAAAGTTGCGATTTATTGATAGTTTTAAATTTCTGTCAACGTCTTTGGAAAATTTAGGCAGCGGTTTAAACGACGACGATTTTATTGAAACGCGGAAACATTTTTCAAATATCAACCAATTTAATTTGATGCGTCAAAAGGGTGTTTTTCCCTATAGCTTTATTGACTCTATAGAAAAAATGGAAAATACATGTCTTCCAAGTAAAGATGAATTTTATGATAATTTACGGGAAGAACATATTAGCGATGAAAGCTATAGAAGAGCAAAAGAAGTATGGCGCTTGTTTGGGTGTAAAACTTTGGGGGACTATTCGGACGTGTATTTAAAATCAGATGTGTTGCTATTGTGTGATGTTTTTGAGCAATTTCGGAATAATTGCTTAAAATTCGATAAACTTGATCCAGCACATTACTATACCCTTCCAAGTTTATCATTTGATTGTATGCTACGTATGACTAAGGTAGAGTTAGAGCTCTTAACTGATATAGACATGATACATTTTTTTAAGAAAGGTATACGCGGCGGCATAAGCCAGTGTACAGAAAGGAAGCACATCGCTAATAATATTTTTTTACCAGACTATGACCCAACAAAACCTTCTTCATTTATAACATACCTTGATGCTACAAATCTATATGGTCATAGTATGTCACAAGCATTACCATATGGTGGTTTTCGATGGTTAAGCGAGCGCGAAATTCTGGATTTAAATATTATGGCTGTTGGTGATGATAGTTTACATGGCTACGTTTTGGAAGTGGATGTGCATTATCCGACTGAGTTGCATGATGCACATTCTGATCTTCCATTTCTAGTAGAAAATATCATACCGCCAACAGAAAACGCTAAATTACCGAAATTAATTCCCAATTTACAAGATAAAAAAAAATACATTGTACACTATAGAACTTTAAAACAAGCCATCGCCAACGGCTTAGTGGTAATGCAAACCCATCGAGTATTACAGTTTGAGCAATCAAAATGGCTAAAATCGTATATTGATTTTAATACCAATTTACGTAACAAGGCCACCACAAAATTTGCGAAGGACACTTTTAAATTAAAAAATAACGCGATATTTGGTAAAACTATGGAAAATGTGGAAAATCGAAAGGATATAAAATTAGTAACACATTGGGAGAACAGTGTAGGCAGAAATGGAGCTAGAGCACTAATATCCCGCCCCAATTTCAATAGTAGCTCGATATTTACCGAGAACTTTGTTGCTATACATATGAATAAAGTTAAAATATTGTACAATAAACCAATTTATATCGGTTTTTCCATATTAGATATATCAAAGACTGTAATATACGATTTTTATTATAATTTTATTAAATCCAAGTTTGGCGATGATGCTTCGTTACTTTACACCGATACTGACTCGCTTATATTAAAAGTGTATACGGAAAACTTTTATCAAACTATATCAGAAAACCCCGAAAAATTCGATACATCAAATTACCCCGAAATTAATAATTTCAACATAATTAAAAGTAATTCTGTAGTTGGTAGAATGAAAGATGAGTTTCCTGGTGATCCGATAATAAGTTTTTATGGTACCGGCGCGAAGGCTTATTATGTAAAGTCCATTAATAATGAATTAAAAAAAGCCAAAGGTATCAAAAAATGTGTTATCGAGAAAGACCTTCATCAGGAAGACTACCAAAGAATTGTTGAACGGGGTGGTTTGATATTAAGAAAGATGAAGACATTTAGAAGTGAATTACATAACATTTATACCAACATAATAAATAAAGTAGCATTGTCACATAGCGATGATAAACGTTATGTAATTCCCAGTTCAACCAAAACTCTACCTTGGGGGCATGCAGACATAGATTTTTACAAAACAGACCCGGAAGAAAACTTAGCAAATTTAGTCACCGTGTTGGAATCATTTCTAAGTCAGGACAGCACGTAATCTGGAAAATCCATATTTCATTATTTGTATTGTTTTTATTATTTCTATTAAACATACAACATTAATATGTAACGATAGTATTGTAATTTTTTTTTTTTTTTTTTTTTTTTTTTTAAATAAAAAACATGTATTCATTGATTGATTGCTTTTTTATTGAACCTTTATTTTAAAATTATAAATATAATGAAGTGTCGACAAATAACAAACTGTAAAAGTTATTGTTGAAAAATTTGTCTAATAGTAAATTAAACGCACAGGTCTACGAGTAAATGTTTAATGTGAAACAGGTTTGCTGACAAGATCCTCCATAGTCTTTTCAATTTTCAACATTCTAGAGTTAAGTTCATCACGCAGTTCGTCTTGCCTAAGTTCATATATTGCAATAACAGTATCATCAATGTATCCTCTAAGTTCTTGACCGGTTTCAATTAATTTCTTGCGTACGTAACCTTCAAGTTGGTTTCTGAATATATCTTTAATAACAATTGTTGAGTCATGTAAAGCTTTCTGCGTATCTTGCACACACTGAGCAAGGTTATTATCAACATAATTTCGTGTGGTCGCATCGTCTCCTTCAAGAGGTTCTGCTAAATAGCACAATCTTTTGCTTCCCATGTCGTAATCTCCATTAGGTGTAAGTTTAAAACCTATTCCTGAAGGACCTCGCATAAAGTTAAAATCCTTAAATTTTCTTTTGCGACCGAACTTATCAATAGTGTTTACTTCTGACATTGTTATGTGAGACTGATTTGAAACCATTAGATTTCACCCTAATATATGGTTCTATTTCATTAATAAACGGACTCTGCAGAAAAATATGGATTGCAAAACGTATTTTAGGTGATGTTTAATAAATACACATACAGATTCATTTTACTATTGTTTTATTGAAAAAAAATTAAAATATAACAAAAGATTGAGTTTACTTTTTATTATTAAAAAAAAAAATAAAAAAAATAACAAACAAAAAAATTAAAAATTAAGAAATAAAATACATGTTAATTTCTTCTGTACAGGTAAGCTTCTTCTATGACCCAATTTCTTCTCTGGATGGCACGTTCATTAATGTCCTTGTTTTTAAAATAACCTTGACAGGACCAAAAAAAAATCCTTGAAAATTACAACCTCGAAAACGACCCTGACATTGACGGGTACTTTGACCTTGGCCTTGGCCTCGCATCTAACAAGTTTAGTACTATATTTATATGCTTCTTTAAAATAACCTTGACAGGGACAAAAAAAAAATCCATGAAAATTACAGCCCTGAAAACGACCCTGGTATTGCCGGTTACGTCGGCCTTGGCCTTGGCCTTGCATCTGACAAGTTTAAATATTATACTTAATGCATCGAACAAAAGGAATAAAGGCGGTGTAGTGGGGGAAATGGGCATAAAAGCAGACTTGCTGGCTCGAGCTCTTCACAGTTCGTCAGAACAGCAAACAGTACAGTGCTAAGAAAAAGTTAATTGTGTGAGTTTGAATATTGAAAATGTCTAGTGTACGGTCTCTTTTAGATGCTCTTGACGTGAGCTGCGGTTCACAGCAAGGCATGCTGGATAACATGAGTGGTTTAGAGGTGCTAAGTCCGGGGGTGTTCGAGAACTGGAATGGCGTGGAGCATGAAGATGCCGAAGACCGAGCCCTCAACGATGGTCGCGACGAGGAGTTAGTTCAGTCGGCAGCGCAATTCCTGGAATGCTGGACGGAGGAGAAAGAGCCAAAAATTAATGTGATTAGTGATGTGGTTGTGCGAAAAGCATCGCGGCCTAGGGAATCTTCTCCGAAAGCGTCGAAACTGCAAAAGCTCTTGACTATGCGGAAGTCGGAAATCGCCGATAAAAAAACATTTTATTCGGCGATTAAAGGTGTGGGACAAGGGAAGAAGAAAAAGTTTAACTTTAAGCGTCCCTCCACCCCTGTTCCATTACCCGACTTCCTAAAAACAGCACCGCAAGAGCCACTGTCAGTAGAAGTGGAAGTCATAGAAGGCCCCGATGGACCAACACCACCAACGCCACCAACACCGGCCAGCGTCGAGAATGTAATAGTGTCGGAGGTGAAGTCTTCCCCAGCGCCAGCACCACTGTCGCCGATATTGGGGTGCCGGAAACCCATGAAGAAGCGGTTTAAGCGGTGTTTTGAAGGCGATGAAGTTTCCGCTGCTTCGTCGTCGTCGTCGTCGTCATCGTCTTCACCAAATAAAACCGCGTCTTCTTCCGAGCCATCACAACCGGAGTGGGTCGAAGACTTCACCAACTCTCAGAAGACCAAATTGACTGACATTTATGCCATGAAAAAACGCTTAGTGAATGAAGTGAACGAGTGTGCCAGTGACATTATAGAACTTGAAAAACAATTAGAGATAAAAAAGGTGAAATCTGCGCGGTTAAAAAGACAATTAGAGGACTTTAATAAATTATGTAGTAGGTGTTAGGTAGTTGTAGATATTAGCTTTTAATTTATAGTATTAAGTTTGTAAATATATATATATATATATATATATATTGTAGTTAATAAAAAAGTGTTTGATCAAATTTTTTATATTTTATAATGAGAATAAAAATGACTTGAAAATTTATTTTTGTGTGTTATTTCATATAGGCCCTGTCCCACATAATATTAGGTAATAAAAAAAAAAAAAAAAAAAAGTGAATAATCCACTAAAACTACGCAATAGCAATAGTTGTAAATATTTTCTGATAATATTTACAAGTATGCTAAAACATGGTTCGGTTTATGAAGTTAAGGTTCTGTCGCCAGAACTTCTAATACTTTGTATCTCAATATTGTATGTTTTTATGAAAAAAACATAAAATATTGGTTACAAAGTATTATAACCAACTAAAACTACGATCAAATTATTTTGTGGTCCTGAAAAGGACCGTTTGGTTTTAAAACATGCGACTCTTTTATTGAGTTGTGGAGTCGCACGGCCCGTCATCATCATCAGCGGGGGTGGCGGTGCTGTCCTCTGTGTATTCGATGATGAACCGCCAAAGTTCATCCCATCTAGGATCGTTCGGCTCCCACTCCAAACAATTCTCTGTGGTAGAATCTACCACAGGGCATTGGATGGGTTGTTGTTGTTGTTGTTGTTGTTGTTGTTGAGTCCCTGACATGTTGAACTAAAATGATTGTAATAAGTATTGATGGTCGTATATATAGAGACAAATTAATGGTGAGGGGTGAAAACAAATGTCATATTACGTATTGAGACCAAAAGTTGTTTGTGGTCTCAAATACGAACGAACGATTTAGCTGGGTTCCACCAGCACTTAAAGTTTTAATACTTTGTATCTAATATTGTATATTCTATACATACAATATTAGTAACAAAGTACTAATATGTACTAAAACTACGATCAAAGTATTTTGTGGTCCTGAAAAGGACCGTTGTTGTGTGCCCTTAAAAAGGGCCAGGGAGAGTGTGGGGCTTATGGTGCCCCATCCTCGCTGGTCGACCACCAGCTTGACGAATCGCAGGGGCCTTGTGGGTCGTCGGGTGTTGGTGATGCTGGAATTTCCAGCACCGCATCTTCCGTCGAGTCCGGCTCTGGCTGCGGCGACGGAGTTTCGAGTCTTTGTAAGACCCAATCACCCGCGTCGTCTAATTCCACTAGACCCGGATCATGGTCATATACTAGCGGAATCGGCTCATCCAAGTCGTCCCAACGTAGGACGTCAATTTCAAAATCCACCTCGTCGTCGTCGTCGAAGACTTGCAGGTCTCCAACGTTGTCGGCTACGGTGTCATCACTAAAGATGGATGAGCCTCGGCTGGCGGGTCTTTCTTCCTCCATGTTTATCGTATGAGGGTTGATGAATATATGACTGTGTAACTGACCCAGTCTCATATATATAGAACTACCCCCACCCCACCAACGGATTCTAAATGTTATGTATTGGTGAGAGCTTATAGAATTATTGATTTTTTTCAAAAACTTTAAATAAGGAATTAGATTTGTTTAGACAATAAGACTTATTCTTAATATTTTGTGAAGAATACATTACAAAAAAAAAAATAATAGAAACCTTGTTTGAACTGTTAACATTTTCATAGGTTCTCAAGCATATAACTTGGCACTTAAGCTACGAGACAAATCGTCGTTAAACGAATATCTCGCCCCATAAGTGACGATTACTAAACTACGATCAAAATATAATGTGGTCCTGAAAAGGACCGTTTTTGTGGCCCTAAAAGGGCCTGGGGGGAGGGTGGGGTGCCTACCGTGGAGTAATACCCAACGATATTAACACCGACCTAGGTGCAGCCCTTGGTCTTCTCATTGGCGGCACCGTCGTCGTCGCTGGTGGTGTCGGCGTTGCAGGCGGTGCCGAAGGTGCCGCTCCTGGTGCGGTACCCCCGCACTCCTCACACTTGCATATTTTGCCGGGCACGAATGGCCTGACAATGCCAATGATCCTTTTTGGTATATCTTCCATCTTGCCGATCGAATGTGTAATGATGAAATAATTCTAATACCGGCCTCTATATACATTCAAAAAGTTGGAGGGGGTAAGGTGGAGTGCATATATGCATTATATAAGTTTGAGAATAATATGATTTTATAACTCACCGTATCTCTGGTATGGACACAAACTACCCCCCTCCACTTTTCTAGCATATAGTACTAGACTTTCTCTACATTTTTTTCAAATAAATTTTTGGAGGCGGTGGTGGACTTAGAAAAAAAAAAAAAAAAAAAAAAAAAAAAAAAAAAAAAACCTCCCCCTACAACTTCCACATACTCCCGTTCGGCGGCCCTAGCCTCATAACTCGAGAATTTCAATTTTTTCGTCTAAATTTTTTGTCATTTTTAAGATTTTCCAAATTTTTTTTTCACCATTGTATTCTACTCAAAATTCTAGGTAATTAAAGTGCTTTTATTTTTTCTCTATCTTGAACGGTTCCCGAGCTACAGCGCTTTAAAGAATTCAAATTACTAACTTTCTATAACCCTTTTTTTCAAATTTCATTTTTTCGAATTTTCAAAAATACTACAATATGTAGAAAAAAGTTCTCTCTTTAATTTCCCAATACCGTTTTTCTCTAAATCTTCAACTTTAGCGCGTATTCAGCATTTTCAAAAAAAAAAAAAATTATAATTTTTTTTACACCATCGCATTCTCCTCAAAATTTTGGGCTATCAAAGTGCTTTTATTTTTTTTCTATCTTGAACGGTTCCCGAGCTACAGCGCTTTAAAAAATCCAAATTACTAACTTACTATAACCCTTTTCTTAAAATTTCATCTTTCCGAATTTTGAAAAGTACTACCATATGTAGAAAAAAATTCTCTTTCTAATTTCCTAATATCATTTTGCTCCAAAACTTCAACTTTGGCGCGCATTCACCATTTTTCAATTTTTTTTTGAAAAAATTTTTTTTTACGTTTTTACTATCGAGAAAAATGCTTGCTTATAGTACTCGATTTCCTCTATAATTTTTTCTTATAACTTTTTTCCCTATTCCTAACCGTCACTTTCCTACAAATTTTCTAAATCGTTGTTTTCATATTTTGCCTTAAAAATTTTTTCTTGTGTTATTTAAGCTCTTTTTTCCACTTAATAAACCACCATTTTCTAAATTCCCGTACTCTTTTCTTAAAGAGCGGGCTTTTCCGCCAGCTTTTTTTTTTTTGGTTGGGTTTCAAATAAATATAAAACTACTACTTCACTCATTACAAATTTATTGATTCAAGAACATTATTTTGTGTTACATATAATAGATACATTAAAATATAGATTTATTGGTCACCGAACCGTTTAATACATTATAACTAAAAAATGAGTCGTGAATAACTAATGCGTACACTTTAGTGTCTTTGGGGAATTTATTCTTTCTCGTTTGGAACTCCAATTTTACATCCACTGTCGATGAGTTAATCGCCTCTGGTTGATGACTGCAATTGATAATAAAAACGGGGTTTTTCATATATTCCGCGAACGTTATCATCGGATCGTTTATCTCGCGCCCGTAGTAGCTGCTTTGGAAGTTTTCGTAATTGTAATAGGCTGCTGCGTACAGTTTCTTGGCGAAATCTAAATTCCATCTTTCGTATGGATAAACGGTTGAATTCAGATACAGTCTAATGTCGCATACGTCGGCGTGGGTAAACTGGGTTGCGTTTTTTTCTTTCTTGTCGCAATTATTGCTGTCTTGAAACCCGACGATTATATAGCGCGGTCTTTCCAGACTTGTACTCGTTCTCAAGGCCCACACGTCGGAAGATGTTTGCCTTAAAGCTGGTAATTCGTACAGATCCCATTTACGATATGCCATTTGAATACTGGCATTGTTTCCTCCTTTATTAATGCGAGACAGTATTTTCAATTTTTGCTTGTCGTCTGGAATGATGTGACGAATTTTCCATTCGATTTTGTCGATACTAATTTCTGCCTCTACTTCGCCGACGTAACAATTGGTAAAAGTGCGAGCTATAATCATAATAAGCTCTTGTTTTACGTTGAAAACACCTTTTGCGTAATCTTCGGCGAATCCCATAAGATATTTTAAGGGTAATTTCCCGGAGAATACGTTACTTGCCGTGTCTACGATATCTTGGTTTGCTTCGTCGAGACCCCATCCGCACGTCATGAGAGATCTTTGTTGCAAACTTCCGAATGAAACCATGGTTTTTAATGTCGTCGTAACTCCAGGTTTACGAACCACGGCGACCTGTTCACCTCCCATCTCGTAGCGAATTTCATCGAACAAAAATGCGAGGGCATTATTTGATAAAAAACATCTTTTCGTTGCGTCTATGGGTTTAAATTTTCCTTCGATATATATGTAACTTTCGGCGATATCCAGTATAATATCTTGAAAATTAATGGGGATACGGACTTCATCCGAATTGTTGAATGATGGAGATCCGTATGGTTTATACGTATGCTCTTCTAGACTAATAATGGAATTGTCCAAGATGGGCTCGGAGAAAACCTCTATTTTATCGCTGGTGGTGGAAATCATTTTCGCACTTTAAGACCGATTGATTTTAAAAATTTATAGTCTTCGGCAGATAACTGTTGAGATGTTTGTGATCTAACGTCTGGACGACGACTAACCTTGACGTTAACTCTTCTTTTACTTTTATTATGTTTCGGCGGTTCCCCCATCTTAGTCGACAGCACACACAATTGACGATTGAAGCAAAAACCCATTTCTATGAAAGTTTCTTCAGTTCCAATTTCACGATTATTTTCTCGCCTTGAAAATTGATTAGATCACCGCTATCGTCCAAGATGCGAAGAGTAATGTTGTCGATAAACTGACGTCCTGCCGGCATTAACGGCATATAAATATTATTTTGTGGTTCTTTACTGATTTTGTAACCGGGCTCCACGTCGATATCGAATTCGAACAAGGTATGACCTTCCACCGAATTCATATATGCTCCGGAAATTATATTACAATCTACGCGTATGATGCGTACTTTCATTATTTCCACCATCTCGGTTGATTCGTGCTTTTTGTCTCTTTTTAACACTGTATGATTAAATCCTAACATTTTACCGATACTCGCCTCTCCCCGGAAATCTATAGTATATTGGGATTTCAGTTCACATTTCAACGTATTATTATTAGCAACCAAGTAAAAGATTCCATCGTTCTTTTCTTCAGTTGAAATCCTCAAAGCCTCCAACATAGCTTTACCTATCTCATCTATTTCATAGGCCCCAGGTGGAATCTGCAATTGTATCGGCTCGGTGGTGTAACCCTCCTTCATGTAGGCAAACTTATTGTTGCTTTCGTCCACATTAAAAATTGAATTGTATGTGTAAAATCCCAGCAATGCCAGACCATATTTGTTTTCTCTATTTAATTCGACTGGTGGATAAAAATCGGCGCTTAAGACGCTCGAGTGTCCTGTTAGTGTGAACGTATAAGACATGACTAACCATTAAAACATCACACATCTCGGTTTTATTCTTAGCGGCAACATTTAAAAAGATTCATCGTCACACCTTTTCTCACTGCATTAGATAGTGATGTTTTTATGCTATTTTCTGCTTTTATGCGCACATCGCTGATTTTGCAATAACAACAAAATATTTTTCTAGCCGTAAGATCCTCATCAGTCATAACCTCGTTTAAATTGCTGCTGCTGCTGCTGAAATAATGTTTGCAACCGCACTGATATTTTAATATATCGATATCGCTTTTAAGGTGCTCCGGCAACTTTTCCCAAACGAATGGAATTTCATTTGGGGCTAATGCAATCATTACTTCCTTGGGCATGTTTTCTAACTGTTTCACGGTCATTTTCCTTAATCCACCGGCTAGATGAAATGCTTTCAGTGATTGCAACATTTTAGTATAGTTATTGCGATCCATTTGCGGTGTTAATGGTGACGATGATGATGATGACATCTTTTACGCTGATGATTCGACAAGAAACTTTAAGCACAAATGTCCACACCAGACTGTTCCAAAATCCTGCTGACGATCGTATGTATAGTAAATAATTTTTGATGGTTCCGATCCCGTTTGTAGATATCGTACCAATTCGATCGGTGGGGGTAAATCGCCGAAGCTGTCATAATATGTTACTTTAGAATTATTTTTTCTATAAGCTACCCAATGAGTCCCTGCACCACGCGTACTATCCAAATTCACTATTGCTGCTTCGTAACGTCGAGGACCTTGTCTAGGTAATAAATCCCTCATATAAACGCCTCGAAAGTGTCCTATTCTTTTCTTTTTGGCATATTTTTCTATATCGATGTTAGATAGTGGTCTTCGAGGTAGGGATTCAATTAGTTTTTTGATCTACGATTTAAAAATAATCCCATACCTTTACGATATGGCTTTAGAAACAAACCATTTCCTTTCGATTTTAAATACAGGCCGGCACCGGTTTTATCTTCGCTGCTTTTTTTTACTGCTTTTATGGCGCGCACAATTCCCGCTGCCCCACCGGCTAATGAACCCAAAGCTGATAACCCGGCAAAAATTGGTATTAATGGTAATATTCCACCAGTTTTAGGAATCGGTATTATTCTCGGTGTACGAACCTTCCTTTTGCCACCTGCCGCTTTTACCGATCTACGTGCTGCCGACAGAGCTATTTTAGATGCATTCATGACATTTTTTTCCAACACATTTTTACTTCCGGCTTTTAATAATTCCCTTCGAACTGCTTGTCGAATAGCTGTTCCGAAACTGGCTTTCCGAACATGTCGATTTTTATTAACACCTTTCCTTTTTGTATGACGCGTGCCTTTACTAGATGTTTTTTTTGTTGATAATGATGATGATGGTACACCCATACCAAAACGTTGTTTTCCTTTCATAATGTTTGTAACTAACCAAGCTGCTGTTTTTTCACCTAAACTGGAATCTTTCGATTTTACTCTATTCCAAGCACTTTGTTCGAGCTCGTAATCCGCTCGATGTCTCGCACTTATGTTGTCTTTATTATGTAAATAGGCTAAATCGTGTTTTTTGCATGCGGCATCCAAAGGATTAATGCCTGGATCACCTCTTGTTACACGTTTTATTACTTTTGTTCCGGGTCCGCAATATTGATAACCAGGAATGTGTACCTCGAATGGTAATTTATTTATTAACGAATTCACAATACCGTATCCAGTTTTGTTGGAAACGTGAGACCGTCCACTTCGTTTGACGCTCGGCATCTGAATGACAGTTTTTGTGAAAAATTGCCTATAAAATATCAAATTTTCCTAAGATGCGCGTTATCGATCTTAAACAAAAACTTCCTATTGACAATCTCGATGAAAAAGTCGGACTTGGATTTGAAAAGAAGATAATGAAGAGACACGGTCCTCTACTTCCTTCCTCTATTCGCGGCCTGTTAATTGGTCCATCCAATTGTGGAAAAACTAATGTCATGATTTCGCTGCTTACACACCCCCTTGGGCTACGTTTCGAAAATGTCTATATTTACTCGAAATCTCTGTATCAACCGAAATATGAGTATTTAAGGAAAATTTTAGCGCCCATCAAAGGTTTAGGCTACTATGCCTTTAGTGATTCCAGTAATATTGTGGTACCGTCCGATGCAAAACCAAACTCTATATTTATCTTTGATGATGTTATATGTGAAAAACAAGATGTTATAAGATCGTACTTTAGCATGGGACGTCATAAAAATATCGACTCCTTTTACCTAGCGCAAACATATTCGCGAGTGCCTAAACAGCTTGTGCGAGACAACGCCAATTTTATTATTATGTTTAAACAAGATGAGTTGAATATGAAACACATATTTTCCGACCACGTTTCACCGGATCTAACTTTTACTCAATTTCAAGAAATGTGCTCAAAATGTTGGGATAATAAGTATGGATTTTTAGTAATTGATAAAGACAGTGATGTGAAATCGGGAAGATACCGCAAAGGATTTGATAGCTATATATTACTGTAATAATAAGGGAAAATGCTCATTTGATTGTTGAAACGTCCTTTGTTAACATCATGAATAACGCGATCGACTTAAAACGTAAACTAGTGGAAGCTACCAATGCCGTCAGAAAAAAATTTAAACAAATTAAAGCGGCTAAAGAGTTTAATGTTGTGGAATTGGAAAAGTTTTACGAACCCATTTCTAAGCCGTTGACAACTATATCTGATGTGGTTAAGCAACGTCAGCAGCAGCAGCAGCAGCAACAACAACAGCAACAACATTATCCAGCTACAAAGTCACATAGTCTCAGTACATCAGTGCAGTCGACTCAAATATCAGGTTTTCCCCAACCTACACATTCCTTTCAAACCTCCACACCTATTCAGCAGCAGCAGCAGCAGCATCGCATTTCAAAAGAAGATATTAGCCAATCGGTGTTTGATACACCCTCAACTTCAACTAATACATCTCTCGCATCCGCTGACACCACAACTTCCGATACTTTAAACGCACACCTGAAAGGATTACGTTCGAAACCATCTCTATACGATACTGTATATGGTGTACGTTTTGGTTCAAAAACAGATAACAAAAATTTTATTGGTAATTTAGAGGTGCGTTTTCGAAATGGAAATATTGTCTTATACAAAAAAGGGAAAAATATTGCAGAATATGGTGGATCACCGGCACTTTATGATTTGTTATTTCTTAAAACACCCCCAAGTGTAGGCAAGGAACAACAACAATTAAGTGATAATGTACTTTCAACGTACAAGGAAATTTTGGAATCAACGAGTGCTGTCTACAACAATTTTAAAAAAAGTGATGGTTTACGGGAGACCAGATGGAACAAATATTTACGAATTATTAAACCTCTGATAATGGGCACAAAATTAGGTGGTACTATTACAAGAAAAAATCTCTCGGAAAAACTACAGTTACCCACAAAAAAGAAATTATCTTCGAAAAAATTTCAATATGTCTACTGGAACAAAGCTAAAGAGTTGGTGGATCGTTTACGTTTGTTGTGGAGTTCCAAAATGGCCGGTCACACTGGACACGAAAATGAAATTATGTCAATCATAGAGGAATTACGAGAAGAAGATATAATATATTAAGCTCAATATTTAATGATATTATTCAGTTCTTCCTTCGATCTGAAACCTTTAGTATTACTAATAATATGGAGCCCAGTCTAGAAAAAATCAAGATTGTTAATGAACTACATAGAACGGCTAGAAAAAATTTTGTAAGACGGCGCACGATAATAAAAGGATACGGAGATTTGTGGCAAATTGATTTGGCTGAAATGCAACAGTATGCTGATGAAAACGATGGTTATCGTTATATTTTGGTCTGTATAAATTGTTACTCGAAATTTGTCTATACCAAAGCCATAAAAAACAAGACTGGTATAGAAGTTACTAATGCGATGAAAAGCATCATTGAAGAGGCATCATATACACCAACAAATCTGCAAAGTGATCAAGGAAAGGAGTTCTATAATACAAACTTTCAAGCCCTGATGAAAAAATATAATATAAATCATTATTCCACTTACAGCACAAAGAAAGCTGCAATTGTTGAGCGAGTCATAAGGACTTTAAAAAATAATTTATATAAACAATTCTCGACAAGAGGATCTTACAAATGGATACATATATTATCGGCAGTAACAAAAACCTATAACCATTCGAAACATCGCACCATTGGAATGAAGCCTGCAGACGTGCAAGAAAAAACACATATTAAAGCATATGATTATTTAAAAATTGTACCTAAAAAATTTAAGTTTTCCATGGGTGACATTGTGCGTATTAGCAAGTACAAAAGCTTATTCGAGAAAGGATATACGCCCTCTTGGTCAACCGAATTGTTTAAAGTTGTAAAAGTTAACGTTACAAATCCACCTACTTACTTGTTGGAATCGTTAGAAGGTCAGCCTATAAGAGGGTGTTTTTACGAATCAGAACTACAAAAAACAAGCAGTCCTGACGTTTATCTAGTAGAAAAGGTCCATAGACAACGCAAGAAAAATCACATCGAACAATTATTTGTCAAATGGCTAGGATTTCCCAACCACTTCAACTCTTGGATAGATAAAGCTAATATTGTTTAAATAACATATTGTATGACTATATTTTTTATTTAAAATGTAAAATAAATAAACAATATATTGTAAAATAAAGTTTTTTATTTCAATCTTCATTATTAAAAACAATGACAATAAAACATCATACACATAAATAACATTTCAATATTCTTGGAGGGAAGGTCCAATTCACCGACGACTACGACGTTATCTTCAAGGCTATGCCACTCGGAGTGTGTTCTCCTATTCTTTAACCTGCTTTTTTTAGATTTTTTTTGAAGTCGAGTCGTACGACAGTGCGCTTAATGAGTCATTTAAAGGCTGATGATAGAGTATTTTCTGCATAACTTCAATTTTTGTTTTAAGCTCACTATTATTTTTGTATATCATGGGGAGGACATCCTTGTTAAATATGTCACATATTACAGCTGCAAAATTGTAAAACTTTCTATTAACAAAGTGTTTTGTCACAGCATCGTCATCATCTTTAGGTTCGCCTAAGTTGGTTATGATTTTTCCACCCATATCATACTGCCCATCCGCTGTAAGTTTAAAACCAATCCCTTGTGGCCCAGATAATATATGATATTTTTCATTATATTTCTGACGACCAAATTTATCAATTGTGTTGTTTCCTCGACTCATTTTCAATCTTTACTAAACTATTTTATTTTTATTTGCCCTACTTATATTAAATATTTCAGCTGAGAAAAAGAAACACTGACTATGATCTACTGGGTTGGTATGTTTATAAAAGAAATAAAATAAAACTGTGATTGTAATAGATATTTATTTACAGTTATTTAATTGCACAAATACAAAAATTATAAAAAATTAATTTTCCATGTCTTCGTTTTCGTTGCTCAAAATTCTATCCCATCCGACACTATTTCGATCGTCAACGTCTTGGGCTGTTGCTGTTGCAGAAACCAATTCATATTTTGCAGCAAGCTCACCTGGTAAATGTGGAATATTGACGAGGTATTCTTTTAATTCTTCTTCAACCATTTCAGCACAAAATGTATCCATGTCTATGGAACCATATAAAAATTTGTCGCACAAGTGTGCCCCAGCCATAAAATTGATTGTATCCCTGATCTCGTTCTTATATTGATCTTTGGTTACATCAATATGCGACCAATCATTTACGCTATCTAACATATCGTGAGCCCTATTTCTTAATTCTCTCCCCAACCAAAATATGTATCTATCTACACATTCGTTGGCGGTCGTCGTCGTCGTCGTCGCATCAGCAGACATCTTTAACAGAAATAATGAACACGCGTAAGTATTCTGACATGTGCAACTATATTTTAAATTTAATTACATCCTTTTTTTCAAACAATTTACATACAATTTACTCCAATGAGCCAAAACGTAATAATGTTCGAGTATTGTTTCCAAAAACTCTAGTGCCCTGTCCCAAATAAGTTAGAGTGTATTTATCTTTAGTTTTACTCATAATATCTACAATATCGTCAGGTAGTGTTTCGGCCACACGTTTTGGTAAAAAAGTCTCAAATGTGCTATTATCACCGTCATCGTGTAAAGCCACTAAAAGAGTTTTACCAAATCGTGTAGTCATTGAAACCATCTTTACAATTTTATACACTTTGCCTACAATCATTTCGGTAACCTTTTTTTTCTCTAAAACCTCGAAATCTTTGCTAAACATTTCATTAATTTCATCTAGAGTTTCTTTTGCAATACTCATTATTGAAAAAATGGTATATAAATCCAAAAATTACCGTGAATATAAAAGCACTTTCAGAACACTACACGAACACAATATTTGATGTTTATGCCACTGATATCTGCGACTGTTTGAAGTCACTTCTTCTCCCACGAACCTTTATAGCGAGGTTTCAAGGTCGAATTGTAACAATGGTGGGGGTAGCTTAACGATAGAAATAGTGGGAGGAGTATTCAAGGTCAAATGACGTCACACATTTAAATTGGTATAAGGATAACTTCAAGGACAAAATATAATGAAACAAATAACTACATTTTATGTACTTTATTCATTGATTTTTTTCTGCCATTCTTCTATGCGTTTAACATTATCACCTAAACCTAATTTCCTTAATTTGTTCAATAATAATTGTTTATTTTTATTTCTAAGAAAATTCTTACAAACTATACTAGCTAAAAGACACACTTCGGCATGGTCCATATACTTAAAAAATACACTAAAGTCCTGAGCCTCCGAATCTTGCATTTCATATGCGTAAAATTCCGAACAGGCTGCAGAAATTAGAAATTCCTCGTACATTTCTCGCACTAAACTTTCCATATTAACTACTACTACGTTAAACTTAAGTCCTACACTCTAATTTCATCTAACACAACCGGATCTGCAATGAACCTAATCAGTTTTTCCAAACAGTCACTAAACCCCAACTTTTTTATCTCACGAACAAAGTCTTGTAAATTTATTGTTTTGCTGCAATATTTACGACATGCATTCGCAGCCTTTTCATATTCATAAGCCAAATCACAATAGCGCGACGCCCATTCTGCTCGACTTTTCATTGCATCATTGAAATAATTACTAGCCGTTTCAGTGAACTCATCGCCCAATTTTTTTACTGTCTCTTGCAAAGCACTATTCATATTATTCACTCATTTTTACATTCACGACACTTTTTTATTGCTGGTGGTGGCCCATCTATATGATGACGATATATTTGTTCATAGTGAATGTAACAGGGTAAGCTTAACTGTAGTTCCTTGTTACACCGATATGACGCTGGCAGCTTATCCCAAATTTGCCGTAAACTCAGCGTATCAACGCAAGTTTTTAAATATTCGAGAGGAAAAAATGCTAGATCCTTCTCTTCAAAATCACACAAACTTTTTAAATTACTCTGATATAAACAAATTACTCTGCCGACTTGCTCTATAATTTTTTCTTTAGATAGTTCCGTATCTGACATTTCACACTGAATGAATGCAAGTAGACTCACACAATTTATAGAACAATTTGCAAGGTCGAAATCATTTCAAGATCATCCCACACTATTACAATGCACAAATAACTACTTCAAGGTCACACACCCAAGATGACCTTCAACAAAGTCAAGGTCGTCTCGACCAAGGTCAAGGTCAAGGTCACACACACAACCTTGAACACAAGGCCAAGGCCAAAGCACACGTGCACTTTCAAGGTCAATGACAAGGACATGTGGGCGGGGCCAAAGAGGGGCGAAGCGAGGTCAAGGTCAAGGTCGAGGAGTGGGGGGATTGAGAGAATCGGGTTATGTTCACTACTGCCTATGTTTAAAAATAAAAAAAGTTAGCAATAAAGTTGTTTTTATTCCCTTTTTACCTCACTTATTGAACCACCCTCGTAGCTTCTACAAAAGCCTTTCGGATTCAAGGCACGGTCACTATTACGTTGGCATTATTTCATATATTTAACTATTTTTTAAATTAGAGATCTTTAGAGAGTTTGACAAGTAATACATAGAAATCTGGAACAAACATTAAAAGATTTTAACCATCTCGAAATACAAAAGTATTCATTTGCATTTATATTTGAACTTAAAGTAAACACATTAGGAGAGAGCTTACAAGCAAGTGATAATGTAAGTTTGGACATTTCATTTCTTAAATGTTTTAACAACCAAGCAAATGCGTCATTTTGACATATCCGAAATTAATGAAATATAATTCTAGTTGAGTATTTTAAAAAGTTAGATTGAAGACTGATACTCGTATATCCAGAAAAGGTTATGTATATATAAAATATATACTTACTTTTTCACTTTCATTGTCCAAGGCTGAAGTTGCTTCATCTAACAGTAATATTTTCGGATTTCTCAGCAATGCTCTAGCTATAGCTATTCTTTGTTTCTGACCTCCAGATAATTGTTTTCCTTTGGAACCTAGACTTGTTTCATAACCCTATAAGCATTTAATTATATTGGGATCTCATTTTTCTGCAATTATAGAAGTTTTCAATAACAACACTAAATTTTGTTAAATTACTTCAAGTGTTGGATAAAATATATGATCACATAAACAAAAGCAGCGATAACGCTGACTCAGTAAACACATCTTATGCAAAGAGAAATAAATTAGATGTATTTCACAGGGATTACTGTCGTCAACACTTTTATACCATCTATCATACAATCAAAATTATAACGTTAGAATAGTGTTTACCTCAAGTTTTACAAAATTCTGTAATGATAATGCAATTTTAAGATAAGCAATATTTTTGGCCAGTCATTTTTTAACTACATTACATTTTGTAGTATTATTTCTCTTAAAAATAGAACTGATAAATAATTTTCAAAATCATATATAAAAGAAGGTGGTTACAAATAAGAGAGCTGAACTTCAGTATATACTTACCAGTGGGAGACTTGTAATAAAGTTATGTATATTTGCCGATTTAGCAGCTTCTTCAATTTCTTTCATTTCCACTGTTCTGTCATTAACACCATAGCCAATATTCTCTGCTATTGTCAAATCGAACAAATTCGGTTCTTGGCTTACTATACCTAATTGAGATCTAAAATATTAAAATAATACATTATTAAAAAATTTAGATACAATCAGGTCAAAAATGAAGCTTTCATCCGAATTTATATTATGAAAAGTAACTATCACACTTTTAACTTTCGAAAACTAAAAAGTTCTTCATGCCTTTTCTTATGAGACATTAACCTTAGATGTGTCTCGCCGATTCTTTAAAATCAAATGGAACTGAAACACGGAGCTGCTATAAAACAGCAATTTAAAATATATACGAAAGCAGCAATTTGTAAAAACATTGCAGAAAATATCTTTTTCATATAACACAACACACAATGCAAAATATTTCAGTTAGAACCATACTATAAAGAATGTTTTCAATGACAGCAACGTAAAAATTCGATATGAAATCAGTTGACAGCCGCAAATAAAAAGCTTCATTTTAAAAAAAGTATCTTTAACCCATCATTCTAGAACTCTCTATGCATACGTCTTTTTAATAACTAGACTCATTCGTCTATAATAACTATGTCTATTCAATATAGTCCATTAAATCTTTTACCAAAAATATATTAGTGAAAGCAGCAATCGGATTTTTCCGTTTAAAGATCACACATATTAATTTCCTTCTTGTTAACTCCTTTACGTCAACTTCTAGTGAACACGTCATCAGTTCATCTATTCAGTGAATAATTTTGCCGTTATACAAGATCAACTTAAAACAAAAAATTTACCTAAGAGAATGTAAATCCAAAGTTCTCACATCATCTCCTTCCACACTTACTTCCCCATTGGAAGGGTCATAAAATCTCATTAAAAGTTGCACCACGGTAGACTTGCCGCAACCACTATCTCCAACTAATGCCACAGTTTTGCCATGCATAATTGAAAGATCAAGACCATTTAAAACTTGAACAGAAGGTCTCGTAGGGTATGAAAAGTAGATTCGAGAAAATTCAACGTCGGGGTTTCCCTAAAATATATATTTGAAAATATACAAATGTAAATAAAAAAAAACTGTCATGCTAAAAAAATATGTAGATATAGATATAAATACACAAAAATAAATTAAAACATTTAGTACAATTCCTTCTTTTAGTAGTCATTTATTAATATGAACATACCCATTCTCGTTGAATGGAGTTTGAATAACTTTTAATTAGAGGAACCCTTTCAAACAGTGTAAAAATTCTGTTTGCTGCCGTTATGCCTTTTTGTAGGTTTGATGAAAAGGCCAATGCGTTTCCTATGGACCACGAACTTGACACCACCACTTCAAGAACTCTAAAAAAAAAATAAAAATTATTGAAAAATTATTTTGATAAGAAGACATTAAACCTAATATCATTCAATCATTAAATTTGAAATGAACGTATCACTCATCAGTTTTGTCGAAAGTGACCAATTACACCTCAGAATGTGAAGACATTTACTTTTTTCTATGTCAAGAATTTTTTGGAGGATATCACAACATCACATAAAAGATGAAACGTCAAGGTACGTACAAATATGTCGAGTTGTCGACTCCGATTGATGTTGACCTAGCTCATCAAGTGAATTTCTTACGAATCTTTTATGCCTTTGGCGGCAAAGGAGATAATAAAAGTATCTGAGATACAACAAGCCATATTTCTCGTGTCGTCGGTTTTGCGCGAGCATGTCATAAAACCATTCAACCAAATAAAAAAACATCCTTTGCGTTCGCTCCAAAAGCTGACAGAAAATGAATCATTGCAAGCCTCGAAAATCTCGTGCGACACCCATTATATTTTTTTATGAAGCTGGAGAATACCAACCCTGATGTTCTCTTGCAAGTCTAGAACATAACTATTCGTCTGAACGCATCTAAGCATCTGAAAGTGGTATATACTTAAAAAACTGTTATACTTACTTGAAAACTGTAGCTGAATCAACTTTGCCTTGTACCATAAGTTTGACTCCACATGCCATACCTGCCGCATATGCAAAAAATTGGAGACTTCTGGCAGATCCTGAAACATAATTTCAATTCATCTTCAAATTAATCTAAACAATTAATTATTTCTTGACTTACCCAAAACTGCGGCTCGAAAGTGTGATCTCCTAAAGGCGATTGTTTTGCAATAAACAATTTCGTTCATATACGAATCACAAAATACGTTTTCACAACCTAGAGCTTTTACAGTTCTTATATTGTCTATTGCTTCTACGGCAATCTAAAAACAAATAAATTATTATTTCTTCTTACCATGATATGAGGAAGAAAGGATAAAATGAGACGGTGGGTAAAATAGAGATCCGGCATGCAATGTTGTTCTAACTAATTACATACAAGCCGCCATCCAAGTGGTGATCGAGCCAGAGGTTAAACTTTTTGCAGTGTCATCGAAAGACTGATTTTACTTGAAATTTAAGTGCGTAGTATAGTAAAATGACAAGCAATGACTTTCTTTACATATTCAATATAAGAAGGGAAAATTAAATATACTAGTTTATTATTTACATACATTTTACCATATGGCTGATTTTTCTACCACACCTAACAATGGGAGGTCGCGACCTTGTTATCACATATTTTGATGAAACTTAAGAATTATACCGACTAAGATCATCTAAAGAAATCCCCGAAAGCGTTCGTGCCATCGCTCATTTGATTGTGGGGGAAAAATTTTTTAAGTCGAAGTGCTATACTCTATTAGCAACTTTCTCACATCAGCTGCCGTGGCGCAACTGGGTAAGTGCTCTACCAGTGCTCCGAGAACTGAGGGTTCGATCCCCAATCAATGCAAAATTTTCTTTTATCATTTCAAAAAATAATTATCATCGGTTTTTACAATTATTAATTATTCCATGTAGTTTTTACACACGAACATATATACTTAAAGTGCTCTTTTTAAATAGTTCATTCCCTCATTATCTTCGTTTTCAGTTTCACAATTGTAGTAAAAATTTTTAAAACAGATGTCTTAATTTTTGAGAATGAATGAATCCTTTATTGATAAGCAATCCAGCTATACAATATTATTGTTTATATATAAAATCATCACTACAGCTACTTTGAAGGCTATATCTAGTCGCCATCGGTCACTATGTCAAGCAGAAAAATATATATGAAATTAAAAAAAAATACAGACCTATTAATTAAAATAAAAAGAAGCCAATGAAAATAGAAAATAAAATGTGAATTACAAACTGACAAAAATTGTACTTTTACAAATTGAAATCATTGAAACAAGATCAAACACTAAAAAAAAATAAAGGAGGAAAAAGACAAGAGACGGCAAAATTTCAAATATTTACAATAAACAGTAATCACAGAATGTACATCACATATTGTTAAAAAAGGGCAATGTGGTATCGTTAAATTTATTTAACGAGTAGTTTACACAAGATACAAGGAAGTTCCTGACAATTCTTTTAAACTTAATGAGATGATATTCTCTAACTCTCATCGGTATAGAGTTATACCAAACCTTACTCAAGTGGTAAAGTGAGTTGATGGCCAACGAGCTATGACTGTGGAATTGCCAGGTCATTCCTTCGTCTTATGGTATATTTAAGAAAATCCTCACGTTTTATATGCTCCTGATTATGAATGCAAATCAATGTTTCACACACCAAAAAATCATAATTAGTAAGAATTTTTAAGGCTTTGAATAATGGTTTAGAGTGAGATCTAGAAACTGCATTACATATTATTCTTATTTTCCTTTTCTGCAGCAAAAGCAGTAAGTTTAATCGATCACGACCAGTATGTCCCCAGAAAACAATAACATACTGTAACGCCTAGCCCCTCTTTTATCTCTTTTTTCATATAGTTTTTCCAACTTCCAGCGGGGCTAGAGCGTTTTCTCTTAATAAAGGAGAGCGAGACGAGGTCCTAGAGTACTTAGTACTGCTTTGAACTTCTTTATAACTGTTTTCTTACCATTAAAACACTGATAGCTTTTTTGGATTAAGTTTTATTAAAATTATGTACGAGCGGTACTAGTTTGCAAAAAGTTGTCAACAATAATTTAACTTAATTAGGGAGTAACTATCATTTTTTTCTATATTATCTTTAACAAATTTAAAATTGACAAAACGCTCACTTTCTTACTGGTTACTATGTTTTATAGTCCGCATTTCTCTTACCCATACGTTGCGGCTACGCAGGGCGAGCTTAAAGTTTGGTTTACCCCATTTTAAAACCCCTTATTAACTGTTTGCTAGACTGCAAAACACACTTAGAATTATTACTGTGAGAATTATATTTAAACCCGCATTTAAAACATTTTTTCACCGTACTGCGAAAGACTCTACTGACACTGTCTAAGTACTTTTTTAATTACCTCTTTCTAAGATTGAAATCACACTCTCGAACTAACTTGTCTAAGCTTGAAATTACACTGCCCCTTGCAATAAATTCGGGCTGTATTTATATCACCTAGTGACGTCGAAATCTATGGGACTTTTTTCTGTGTACGTACCTTAGCTAGCTGATTTTGCGAAAAACATACATAAATCAATATTTTTAATTAAAATCTGACAGCTTAAGAATTTGCTTTATAGTTGGAACGTGACTTTTGGCTAGAAATCTCAGCGAAAACAACAATAAATAATATTTCTTAATTAATTACTGACAGGAGTTAATTGCTAGCTAGAGGATTTCGTGAAGGAATGTGTAAACAAGTGGATCGCCTACCAACTTAAATTTGCGTACTTAGAGTCTCACGAATGCAACATAAGCAAAAGAACACCTGCGGATCACGCGACTTCTATTGACGTCAAAGGCACGGGATTCAGAGGCTCCACACCGGAATGTTTTAAATTCTTTTATTTTTATATTTTATTCGAATTTAGTAAAGAGTTGAGACAAGAAGTGCGCGTCTGTGATAAAATTTGCACACCTATGACTGAGGTAAAGAAAAATAATTTGATTTTAATATTTTAATAAAGTTTTCTTTCTATTGTTGAATTTTAAAGTAAATACTTGTACTGTTTTTCATCTCGATTTATTTATTTATTTTATTTTTAAATAAAATAGATTTTAATCCGACTTTTTCTTTGTAAACTTAGATAAATTTTTGCTTGTGAAGTATTTTTAATATTTTTAATTTATTAACTTTTTTGAAAAATAAAATTAGTCCCGGGGCATCACAATATCTTAGATAGGATTTAAAAAGAGAATAATAAATATCCAGTGAAATATAAACTCAATTTAGTTCTTCAGTCACAGCCTTCTATGAAAATATACCCTTTGCTAGTTCCTTTGCGATATTATGGACTTGTGTTTCCCATTTTAGCTGCCTGGCAATGGTCACTCCCAAAAATTTAAAGTGTGAGACTCCACCTACGAATCGCCCACCTATCCTGATCTGAAAGTACTGCCTTGAAAATGTCACGAATTTTGTTTTAGAAATATTAAAGGATAATCCATTATCTACAGACCAGTTATTTATAATGTTTAAATCATTATTTATTGGAATCTACAAATTCTCGTTACTCCCGACCACTCATCAAAAGGAGGTATCGTCTGCAAACAATGTAAATCTACACGATACACTGAGCAAAGTTAGGTCATTGACATACAATAAGTACAAAATTGGACCCGATATAGAATCCTGGGGAAAGGCATCCGTAATAAGTCCACTCTGTCCCTTTACTTATATATATTGAACTCTGTTCGTTAAATAGAACCCCTACCAATTCAGAGTTTTACCCCGGAATCCAAAATGTTTCATCTTAAAGAGCAGTAAATCGTGATCCACGCAATCAAATGCTTTAGCTACATCACAAAAGACTGCAACTACAGTAGATCGGTCATTAAGTCCATTATAAATATTTTCAAGATACGAGCATACAGCGTCTCTCGTGCTTTTACCTTTTTGAAACCCCTACTGATCAGCAGATATAATATTATATTTTGTTACATAGTCTAATATACGGCCCTTTACCAACGTCTCGATAAGCTTTAAGAATACAGCAGCAGCAAATTTAGAATGAGATTTTTTTTTCCAACTTTATCTACCGGAATAATTGGAGCAGTCTTAAGTTTCACTGAAAATTTGCCTTCCTCAAACAATGCGTTGATAATTTCAGCTAAAATTTGGCATAATTTGTATGGTAAACTCTTTATTAACCTGGTACTCAACTGATCTAATCCTGTGGAATTTTTATATTTTATTCATTTCGCTACTCTTATAACTTCATGCACACAAAAAAAAACAATGAAAAAGGAATTTCAATTATTTTTAATCAAAATACAAAACCATTTAAAAGTGTAGAGAAATATTTTTTCGTCACATTTTTATTATTATATATGTATGTATGTAAATGTTTTGTAAAAACTACATGGAATAATTAATAATTGGAAAAACCGATGATAATTATTTTTTGAAATGATAAAAAAAAAACTTGCATCGGGCGGAGATCGAACCCTCAGCTCTTGGACCACTGATGGCGCGCTTATCCAATTGAGCCAAGGCAGCTGCTGTGAGAGAACTTCTAAAGGAGTGTCACTCTTGTCAGCGTATAACGCTTTCGACTTTAACAAATTTTTTACAACAATCCAATTAGCGATGGCACGAACGTTTTTAGGGATTTCTTTAGATGAACTTTAAACAGTTTTCTTTGAGTTCACCATGTTTTGCGGTAATTATTATTGTCGTGTAAGTATATTTATTTTTGTATTATTTATTAAAATTTTTTCTTACTCTTGCTGATTTTTTTAACAATTTTTGTGTGAAATTGGCCTCCTTATTTTCTGATTTACTCTCATATGATATGGAAAAGAATACCAGTGGAAAGAAAGCTCCGGCGATTAGTGTAAGCCTCCAATCATAATAGAAACCTATTATCGTTGAAAGGATAAAAGTAGACACTGAATTCAAAACCAAACCAATTCTTGAACCACCAGCCTAAAATAAGAAAAAAAAACGTAAAATTATCTTATTATATATTAATTTCGTTTTACTCCTTATAGTAAATTGGGTATTTTAAAAATCAGACACCACACTACAATTCAATAAATAGCCCTATAATCTAAAGTGAATTTAGCATCAGAGTTTTAGACAGAACACAGATTATATTAAAAGTTTTATAAAAAAATTTAACCAACTTCTAAAAATTTGCTAAGAAGAAAAAATAACAATATAAATTTTTATATCGAATTGAAATTTTTGAAGTCAGCGCAAAATTTATACCTGACAAAACGTGACTCGCGAAAAAAGCTTGAGAAATACTTTAATTATAACTGCTCTTTTACAGTAGCTTGTATCTCGTGTTAGAAATAATTTGGAACCGAATTAAAAAATTCCAATTTCATATAGAAATATATATTGTTATTTTTCGCTTTTTATAGCATTTTTAGAAGTTGATTAAATTAAAAAAAAAATATGTTTCGATTTTTAGTTTTGAATTGAGTTGAGTTTCTATGGTCCCAAAAAAGTATTCATTTTTTTCAAAGTTGTAGACCTAAATTGAATAACAAAAAATTCTTTGGTTCTGAGAATTCCAGTTTTGAGTGAAATTATACAAAACCAATATTTGGTCTGCGATATTAAATCCATTATCTTAAATTTTAAGAAATTATCAGTACTGAAAAAACTCGAGACATGTAAATTTTTTAGTCCGATAAACACAGGTCAAAATTTGTGCAATATATGGCTAAAACTGATAAAAATTAAGTTACTCTGATTAAAAAGTAGTAATCTATTTCATCACCACGACATATAACGCCACCTATTGAAGATTAATAAAACCTTTTAGATCTTTTATTTCCTTACCTACAAGTTCGATTTAAATAGTGATTGTTGAAGGGAATAAATTGATCACAGTTTTGAGTGATATCGTTCAAATAACGTTTGATAATTATTTCTGAATAATAAACTTAAAGTATTATGGATTTCATACCTTCAGGTAATTGCCTTTTTTAACAAATAACTAAAACATTTACCTTACTTACGACTTTGAAGACACATAATTTAAAACATAAGGCTATCCATAATTAGTTTATTTTTTCTCATAGTGAAAAAGTTGATACTATGACGCGTTTTTACGTAGGCGGGGAGCAGACCGGGCTCTACGTATCTACTTCGTTTACGGCAGCGGAACATCGGTCAGTGGATATTTCTCGTGCAGACAGTCATCGGTCAAATGTTCAGCGCAGGGGTATCGGGTCGGGATATCCCTGCTCTCTCAACTGATCAACGGTTTGACTGCCTGAAGGTCAAAACATCCACTCGGTGGTCGGTTCTCGAGCGCCACCCTCGGGATTCATGTGGTCGAGGGCCCACTTATGCACCGGGCAGCTTGTTACAGTGGAGAAATGGCAAGCCAGGGGTCAATTGTGCGTATTAGTGCTGGCTGCCGGCTGCCAATTGTTAGATGGTAATAGGACTAGGTAAGAAAACAAACGGTTATAAAACATCCTGTATCCTGTATTCCATTTTTTTTATACAAAGACATGGCCTAAAACTAACTTACAATCTAAGATGGACAATAATATAAACAAATAAAAAGTTCTGGAGGGCAAGAGTATGTTTTGAGAGCTGTTTACGGTAGCTCATACTGGTCGGTTGCGCTAAAGATGGTAACCCGGCGGTATCATTCACCACGCTATTCACGTACCTCGTACTACACGGTTGCGATGCTATTCACGACGGCTCGTACACAAATTATCGCGTTTTGTATCTAAAATCCGCGTTCACGGTTCACGGCGCTTCGTATTAAAATTCGACCGACGGCGGTATACACGGTATGTAACAATAACTCGGCATCGTTCGGCGATAGCGGCGTCTCTACACGGCGATGGTGATTTTTAGTGCGTGTGTGTATCGGTGACGGTAGGAAGGAACGAAAGGAACTGACGCTGCCCGTTCTTATAAGGGTCCTCGACAGCGTCAGCAGGATGGAACGACATTGCCCGTTCTTATAAAGGTCCTCGACAATGCCGACCAATAGCGGTAAGAAATTAGGAAAGGAACCGACACTGCCCGTTCTTATAAGGGTCCTCGGCAGTGACGGTAGAATGACACAACATTGCCCGTTCTTATAAGGGTCCTCGGCAATGCTGGTCATTAGAGAGGTAGAACGTAAGGAAGGAACTGTATGGTAAAACGCCATATACACACAAGCCTAGCCTCACCTAGATTACTAGACCAGGAAGGTGCGGTCCGGCAGGCGACCCAATCCAGTCCGTTTGGACTGTTGACCCGGGTGGAGAACGTGTAGTTCTCAGCGAAATAATGGTCTGCTCGGACTTAAATAGACGGCTCGAGCTCCCACTATGCTGACGTGTGACGGCGTGCGGTGATCGCGCATACAATACTGCTGTATGCGGCGCGCGATTACTATGGTCGGACGCTCTGAAAATCTCGGAAAATGATATTTCCCGGCATAGCGCTGTAAATCTAATTATATGTCGGTAATATTGAAACTTTAAGCAATCTTTTCCTGCAAGAATCAGATTTTTCGGATGTTAAATAAATAAATAAAATCCCGGCGAACATATTCATGCCCAAAAATTAGTAACTTCGTTACAATACTCAACCTCACTCAACCCGTTATTTTTTAATAATCTTAAAATATGTTTCAGTAGTTTCCATATGATACTAAATTTGGCTGCAAATACTTGCAGGTTTGATCAAAATATAACAAGATTATATGTTTATGAATTGAAAAACTATTCGTAATTACTTTTTAGGCAATTCCCTGCAAAGCATAACAATTAGCCGAAGAAAATTATTGAGTTTTTATTTAATGGGTAAAGTTAACAACAAGGAGGCTCGATTTCAATGCCTAGTTACAAAAGTTCGAAGAATAATACATTGTGAAGACGAAATACCAAATGATATAAAACAAGAATTATATCGGTTTATTTATCAACATGGAAAGAAGTGGCAGGGTGTTTCAAGATCTAAGAAACAGTTCAAAACTAAATATAATAACTGGCTAGATACATCCATCAATTTGCATTCACCAAAAAAAGAAAAGAAACTCAAGTGATTCTGTGGGAAGGCCGCAAAAAAACTTCGCGGAATGCAGTGACAGGTCAAAACGACGAAAAACTCAAGAATTAAGAAGTAGTAACGGATCAATGGAGTTGACGTATGCCGCTGAAATGAAGCACAGATCAGAAAGTAATGTTCAAGCTGCCAAAGTTTTAGCTGACATTGTTAAAAGCCCTGATTCTGTAAAAGATTACATTAAGAAAAATGATGTTAAGATTGCTACACTAACAGAAGATAAAGTTATTTCTTTAATTACTAATGCTAAGCTGACTAAATATCAGTATAATATTATTAGAAATAATTCCCTTGAAGAAAATTGTCCGCTATATCCCAATTATGAAAGCTTAATCAAGGCTAAAAAACGCTGCTATCCTAATAACATTATAATAACTGAGAGTTCAGCAGAGGTGTCTGTTCAGGATCTTGTCGATCATACATTAAAAAGGTTGGCTATATCTCTTAGTGATATGCTTTTTACAGTAAAAGAAAGTAAATTAGAGGCCTTGTGGCTCATAAGTAGATGGGGCTGTGATGGCACTTTCAGACAGGCTGAATATACGCAGTTATTTGAAAATACACATGTATCTGATGTTTCTATTTTGATTTCATCTTTAGTACCTAGACAGATAATTTCTGGAGACCTCAGTGATACGCATGAAGTAATTTGGCAACATCAATGTTCTTCATAACCACGGTATTGCAGATCTATAAAGTTAGAATTTGTACATGAAACAACTGAAATATTACAAAACGAGGCAAAGTTTATTGAAGGGCAAATTAAGACTTTAAAAAGTACAAACCTGATAATTAATGAGAAAAATGTGTCTGCTGAACACCATTTAGTTATGACGATGGTAGACGGAAAAGCAATCAACGCAATCACACATACCGATTCTAAAGGGTATTTTTTATAGAGGTATAGAACTTTTAAATGGAATAAAACAAAGATGAATTTTTTAAATTGACATGAAATTTACTTTATTCGAAAGATAACCTTCTGGCATTATAATTTAAATATGACTTCTGGCATATGACCGCCACGGCTAGCTCGGACGTAGGCTAATCTGGAGGTCCAATTTTCGATGACTTTTTCCATCATTTGTGGCCGTATATCGGCAATAACGTGACGAATGTTGTCTTCCAAGTGATCAATCGTTTCGGGCTTATCGGCGTAGACTAGCGACTTCACATAAAATAGTCTAGCGGCGTTAAATCGCACGATCTTGGAGGCCAATTCACGGGTCAGAAATGTGAAACTATGCGGTAACCAAACGTTTCCTTCAATAACTCAATTGTGGCACGAGCTGTGTGACATGTTGCGCCGTCTTGTTGAAACCACAGCTCCTGCACATCATGGTTGTTCAATTGATGAACGAAAAAGTCAATAATCATGGCTCTATAGCGGTCACCATTGACTGTAACGTTGTGACCAGCATCGTTTTTAAAGAAGTACGGACTAATGATTCCACCAGCCCATAAAGCACACCAAACAGTCAGTTTTTCTGGACGTTATGGTGTCTCAACATACACTTGAGGGTTATCATCACTCCAAATATGGCAGTTTTGTTTATTGACGTATCCATTCAAACAAAAGTGAGCTTCATCGCTAAACAAAATTCGCTTATGAAAATCGAGATCAACGGCAATCTTGTTTTGGGCCCATTCACCGAATCTACGCCTTGCTAGGTGATCGTGTGGCTTCAATTCTTGCACGAGTTGGATTTTGTAAGCACGAAAACCAAGATCTTTCCGCAAAATCTTCCATAAAGTGAATGGACACATATTCAATTCCTGTGCACGATGGCGGATAGACTGATTCGGGTCTTCCTCTACGCTACGCTCTACAGCAGCAATGACTTCTTGTGTACGCACTGTACGACATCTCTGTGGATGCGTGTTATCATTTAGAGTAAACATGGTGCGAAAACGTTCCATAGTTAATCGAATTAATTGCTCTGATGGACGATTATGTTGACCGTAAATTGGACGTAGTGCGCGATACGCATTTCGAACAGAACCATGATTTTCAAAATTAATTTGGACAATTTGGAAGCATTGTTCAGGCGTCAGTCTATTCATGTTGAAATGCCAAACCAAACTAAACATAAATCACTTGACAGCTAACAAAATGGCCGCCAGTTAAAAAACTGTTGCCAACTTAAAGTTCTATACCTCTATAAAAAAACACCCTTTACTTAAACATGTAATTTATTTGGAGTTACAGCAAAGGATTTCAATAAACTGAACTATTGTTTAAGTAAACTACATTACTAGACCCGTTTTTATGAATGGATGTTAAATTTGTGAAACAAATTGAAACTGTATAAGTGACAAGCGAGAGGAATAGAAGATAAATCTAAAGTAGAATTTGGGAAAAAAAGAGTCCAATATGAATTTAAAGCTAAACTGGGAATGTTGATTGATCAGCCTAAACATAGCTATGGGAGTTCCAGTGTTGAGAATTCGGCGCGACGATTTTTTAGCAATTACGAAACATCTGCAGAAACCCCTGGCATACGCAAAAATCTGATTTATAGACTATGGATAATATTAATGACAATGTCTAGTGGGCTGCCAATAAATGAGAAAAACTTCAAAAGGTATGCTCTAAAAGCCGCTGTCATATATTTAAAATGGTATCCATGGTATAATATGTCGACTCTCATTCACGGAATATTAATTCATGGACATATTATAATACAGAATGCAGTAGTTCCCAGGTCTTTTATTAGAAGAGACCCAAGAAACCAAGAATAAAGATATTAAGAAATACCGTGAAGGTTTTACCCGGAAATTTTCCAGAAAACAAACAATGAAACATTTATATTACCAACTTTTAATATCTTCAGATCATCATATTACAAGTCTCAGAAAACTACCACAAAAACAAGTAAAATCGTATCCTCACGATGTTATAATACTCTTAAAACAACCATAAATCATGTTTTAATTTTCATATAAATGTTTAATTATATATTCTCTTTTTTATTTTCGTATAAATTAAGCTTTCTTTTTCATAACACACTTTTGAACTATTATTTTAGACCAACCAAAGCAATTTACAGGCACGAACACAAGTCATATAATATTGACCAAGTTTTAGGCGAATTTCACCTGTGTGCGACATATTTTATGCCGCAAACTGAGTTTGAAGAAATTAATTTAAAATCTGTTATCTACGCCCCAAGAACCCTCCAATATCAATATAGACAAAATCGGAAAAATGTAGAATTTTTAGTCCCCCATGTTGTATCGACTATATGAAATTGAAAAATTTTAAAAGTTCAGATTCGTAACCTAAGAAAAACGTAAAATTTTAAACCCACTTTATTGAATCCGTCATTTGACAATTGTTTTAACACATAGTGTTAGTAAACAATAATTAAAGTGCGAAGCAAGCCTAAACGACCTAAATTTCTATAACACAAATTGAGTCATAAAACGATATAATTATACAAAAGATATTTTATTATCCAAAAGGGAAGACTGTTTACAAGTTCAATAATGGAGAATCATTCAAATCTTATAAAAATAATAAATGTAAAACGGACAAAAATTCAAAATCAGGTGTTTATCGACTTAATTGCGGCCCTTGCCCAAAAATCTACATAGGTCAAACAGGAAGATCTTTCGAAAAACAGATACGAGAACACAAACTTAATTTTATTAAGAAACAGAATACATATAACTATGCCTTATATTTAAATTCAGCAAATCACAATTTTGATGAAAAATTTTGAGATTTTGCATGTATAAAATAAATCCCTAACATTTAGTTTTTTAGGAAGTATAATATGAAAATATCTGTGGAGATAACCAAAGCAATGGTAATAGCAAAAGAACCGGTAAGATGCAAACTAATAGTTGATGACAAACGTATCGAACAGGTTGGGAAGTTTAAATACCTGGGAGCACATATAACAAGTAACAGGGCAGTAACGAAAGAAGTACGCACACAAGCCAACAAAGCGGCCATGATATCAGGCCAACTAAGAGACATAATCTGGAACAATAAACATATGACGGTTGAGGGCAAAGCAAGAATTTACAAGGTCTGTGTAAGACCGATACTGACCTATGGCGCAGAAACAAGAAATGAAACAACAAAGACAAAACAAATTATGAGAACCACAGAAATGAAAACGCTGAGAATGATCACGGGAATACGTTTAAGAGATAGAATAAGAAACGCAAAAATACGCGAGGACAGTGGAGTGGGGGATGTTGTGAAGTGGGTTCGAAACCGTCGTAGGCAGTGGAAAGATCACGTGGAACGAATGGACGATGACAGACTAGCAAAAATCGTGATGAGAGAGAAACCAAACACCAAACGGCCGCCTGAACGGCCCCCCAAAAGATGGAGAGACAGCTGGATTTCGACGTCAAACGAGGATCGATGAGGCATTGTGTAGATAACAGAACTCGGTTCTACCTAGAAGAAGAAGAAGAAGAAGAAGAAGAAGAAGAAGAAGAAGAAGGAGGAAGTATAGAAATCAACAAGTTAAAATATGCAAATATAGTGTTAAATGATCAGTTGTATTTGAATGGTTCCCCATTATTGAACTTGTAGACATTCTATTTTTATTTGGAATTTCCGATAATAAAATATGTTGCAAAGGGTTTTCCAATAAGAGTGTCCCGATTTTGTTCACAAATATTGACAGTTTGTCAACATCGTAGGCTGATAAATTTGGACAGCGTGTTTTTATGAACTAGTACGATTTTTTATCATGGAACGATACAGAGTGCAAGAGCGTATTAATATTATTAAAACTTATTATGGAAATGAGTGTTCTTGGAAACAAACATACAGAAAACTTCGTGATTTTTTTTTCTGCTAATAATCGTTCATTGGAGAAAAGTATTTATAAAATGGTGCAAAAATTTAAAGAAACTGGGTCCGTTACAGATAGGCACCTTTTCGTACCCATCGAGTCCGCTCAGCTGAAAACATTATCAGGGTTCGAGAGAATATAAACGAAAATTCGAAAATGTCTATTCCACGACGTTCGCAGCAACTAGGCCTTACGCAAACATTAATCTGGTATATTCTAAGAAAGAATTTGGCTCCGATATACATTAAAAGTTTAACATCAAGGAAACATCAACAAAAATGCTATACCAAAATAGGCCGAAAGAGAAACTAGCCCTAGATCCAAGAATAGAGGAAGATAGTCCTGGTGATGCTTGGAACAAAATCAAGATAAGTAAAATTGATAGTGGAAAAGAAGCACTCGGTACTAGAACAACAAACATAAATGGAAGAAGAAACAACAAACCTTGGTTCACTTTAGAAGTAAAGGCATTGGCACAACAAAAGAAGGAGGCATACTTAAAATACAAAAATATAAGAACGCAAGAAGAATACTCAGCATACAAAGTCGCGAGAAACAGAATTAATAACGCGATTAAAGACCTAAAGGAAACATACTGGGAAAGGTTTTCCACCGAAATGGAAAGGAATTTATACGGAGGGCAAAGGAAAGTTTGGAACGTAATAAGAAATGGGAAAAAAGAAGTCAACGAAGAAGTGGTAATCAACTCTATAACAGCAGAAAACTGGAAAGAATACATGCAGAGCATTTACAATAAACACAAGTATAATAATGAGGACATCCAAATAGATTTAGATAAGGTTATACCGATGATGGAAGACCAGAACATAAAAATAGAAGACGCACACGAAATGCTGGCTAAACTGAAAAATAGAAAAGCTCCGGGAATCGACGTTATTTCCAATGAAATGCTTAAATATGGAAGCCTTGAACTAGAAAAAGCACTAACAATACTATTCGACAAAATTCTATCAACCTGCAGTATTCCAGAACAGTGGAGCAGTGGGACTATACCCATCTTCAAAAAGGGAAATAAGAATGACCCCAACAATTATAGAACAATAACACTACTAAACAGTACAAGCAAATTATTAACAAAAATCATGACTTCAAAACTAACGAATAAAATTGCAATAAGTGAAGAACAACACGGGTTTAAACAGAACAGATCGACAGTGGATGCGATTCTCATTATCCCACAGAATATTGAAAAATCGATAGAATACAATAAACCTCTTTTCATCTGCCTAGTGGATCTTAAAAAAGCGTTTGATAGAGTTCGACTTAAAGACGTCTTGCAAATACTTCAGGAAAATGGCGTTAACCACAACTATATTACGGTAATTGAAGAGCTAAATAAAAACAATAAGACACGTATAAAGACACAACAAGGAGTAACAGAGGAAATACCTATCATGACGGGTATACGACAAGGTGACAGTATGAATCCATTTCTCTTTAATTTAATTATGGACAAGATAATTCAAAATGTAAAAGAAGTCAATGGAGGATACAAAATGGGACGAAAATCTTTTAAAAAATTTAATGTTTTGCCGACGACGCCTTACTGTTAGAAGAAAATGAAGACGATCTGCAACGATTACTATACCGATTCCAGATCACATCAAAAAATTTAAATATGGAAATATCTACAGAAAAAAACCGAAACGATGGTAATTTCAAAAGATCCTATTAGATGTAAATTGGTGGTGAAGCACCATCCGATCAGACAAAGCATGTCTTGCAGTTACTTGGGAGTTGATGTATCAAGCAATAAAAATCTATACCAGGAAGTCAGAGCACAGGCTAACAAGGCCTCAAGGATATCAGGATGCCTGAGGGACATAATCTGGAAAAACAAATATATGTCCACAGAGAGCAAAGTACGCATGTACAGAACTGTGATAAGACCAGTACTAACTTATGCATCGGAAACTCGAGCCGAAACATCTAAAACAAAAAATATGCTACGAACGGCTGAAATGAAAACGTTAAGGACAATCAATGGAGTAGCCCTAAGAGATCAAATACGAAGTTCCGAAATAAGGGAAGAGCTCTAGGTGCCTGATGTGGTACGGTTCATAAGGTCAAGGCGCAGATATTGAAGGGACCATGTGGACAGAATGGGCGACGATCGATGGGCAAAATGGGCTAAGAACGAGATACCAAACACTAGAAGACCCACTGGTCGACCTCCAAAACGATGGCACGAATGTTGGACATCAACATCACAGGAGGCTTAATATAGCAGAAAAACAAGACGTCGTCTTAAATAAAAGAGGAAGAAGAAGAAGAAGATTTGGCTCTTAAACCGTATAAAATCCAGATGACGCAGGAACTAAAGCCATATGATCTTAGACAGCGGCGTGAGTTTATTCGATGGATACAGCAAAAGCAACTGATAATGATTTTAGTCAAAAAAATCATTTTTACTAACGAGGCACATTTTAATCTTTTAGATTACGTCAACAAACAAAAGTTCGAGATCTGGAGTAATGAAAATCCAAGGAAAATTTAGGAAAAACATATGCATAGTCAACGTGTAACCATTTGATGTGGACTTTTTATGGTCAGAACTGGAAGATATTGATCTAGACGGTATTTTGGTTTCAACAGGACGGTGCAACATGCCACATGGTCAGGGAGACAATGGTCCTTTCGCAAGCTAAATTTAAGGACAGAATCCTTTCCAGAAATCGTAACTTCAATTGGCTGCCGAAATCTTGTTACTTGACGCAACTTGATTATTTTCTCTGGGGTTACGTGGAAAGCAATGTGTATGTCGACAATCCACAAACCGTTCCCGATCTAAAGAATGACACTAGGTGCGTAATTAGTGACATAGGACACAACTTATTCTTAGACGTAATTCAAAATTTTAACAAAAGAATTATTGCCTGTCAAAGAAGCAGAGGGGGTCATTTCGCTGACATTATTTTTCACATATAAATGTACACATCTAAAGAATTATCTCACATAAAAATAAAAGAAATATATTAAATATACTGTGTTTTATGTGTAAAAAACATCGGGACACTTTTATTGGAAAACCTTTTATAATTATATAGTTTTATGAATCAATTTCTATACAGAAATTTAGGTAGATTAGCATTACTTCGGACGTTAGTTATTATTTACCATCCGAAGAAGGCGCTGGGTATCGAGAGAATTGTCATATTTTTAAAAAACATTTAAAATAAAACTAAAAATATTGGAAACTAATAACAATTGTATTATTATTATTACTCACAATGAATTTTCATCAAGTATCAGCTACATCTACTAACTTTTCAAAAAAATAATTTTAAACTCTTAAACTAATCATAATCTACAACCTTGAAAACCCCCCAGTAACAATAATCCAGAAATATCACATTTTTAGACCCTCATATTGTCTCTGCCATATAGAACTTTTCATAACAATTATATATTCGTTATTTATACTCTGAGAAACCCCCAATTATCAATTTTGAACAAAAGGGAGATTTTTAATTTTTTGTCCGACATATTAAATTTTTTAAAAATAAATTTAAATTCTCAATTTACACCCTCAAAAATCTCCTATGCCAATTACGAACAAAATCGAGAGATGTTAAACTTTTAGTCTGCCATATTGAATTTTTTTTAATAATTTGAAATTCGTAATTTACACTTTCAAAAACCACCCAATTTTGGACAAAATCGGGAAATATAAAATTTTTAGAACTCCATATTGAATCCGTTACACTGAATTTTTTGAAAATAATTTAAGAATCCTTAACTCCCCCATACCAGTTTTAGAGAAAATCGGACAAAATTTATTTCTTTATCGCCTTATATTTTCAGCGCAATCTTGGATTTCACTGAATCAACGGGATCACCGCGGGAACTTCCTGAACATAACGCAAAAAAATTCATTCAAATCGATGCCGCCAATTCGGAATAATCTACGTACATACATGAAAAAACAGCGGACGAATTTAGACTCTCCTTTTTTTAGAGATCGGTTAAAAGAATGAATTATAATGTGGTCTTTCATAGCTACTACGTGTTATTATTCTCTACTTACGCCTTGGACACTTGCTGCATCACCAGAAAGTTGAGCACATAAGGCGCCAACGCCATTTTCTCTTTTGTCAAACCAACCCATTTCTTGTTTTAGCATAGTAGCAAACATGTTGTTTCTTAGTCTATAGGTCAGCTTTTCTCCTGCATACCCAAAGCCATAAAGCTGTGGAAAAAATGGTCTGTTAAAGTTTAATTATGTCTAAAAATAATACAATTCCAATTTGTTTTTAACATAGTGTCTGTCAGATTTATTAGAGCAGTTCACGCAATATTTTAAATGCTCAAGGTTACCTAAAAAATAAACAATTTAGACCTGCCCTGAGCCAAGTTTGAATATTCGTTGTTATTTTTCCATTGAGTTATAGTAAGAAAATTAAACACAATATAGAACACTTAAAATGAATTAAACTTTTATACAATGAGGACCTAAAATATGGCATTATTTAAAAAATTCTGGGTTTTTTCAAAAATCATTTGTTTACATCGACTTTGTTTTCTTGAGAATTTTTAGCATTAAAATAAATCATTGCATTTTTATTACATGTCCTATACTTAAATATAACTGTTTTCGATTTACGGACAGTTAAAACTCAAAATGAAGTAGTAATAACAGTTACTTTATACTTTTAATAAATGTTTTACTTCTGTAGTAATTAATCGTATTTCTTGTATAATCCGATTCTGTAAATCCCTTATGTCAAAGTCTAAAAAACTTTACTTTTAAAGTAACCTCACAAAAAGAAGTCAAGTGGGTTTAAGCCGTTATTAGGAAAATCTGTTGCGTAATGTGGAAAAGTACCGTCTTGTTAAAACCAGACCTTTTGATGAGGTAAATGTGATTCTTTTCTTCAGGAAACAGAGTCATAAGAGCAAGAATAAAGTATTCTTGTAGAAACCATAAATAACTTTCACCAGTTTAATTTTGATCAATAAAAATCGGCCCTTGTCTATACTGAGTGTGTCCCTCTCTTATTCAATGAATTTATATTCAACTTAAACCGATAATTTTGTGTGTTGCATCACGTTTTATACAAATAAAGAATCGTCGGAGAAAAATATTTTTAACAAAAATTTAAGCCCAGAAACCCATTTCTTGTAAAACTTCACAAAATTAAAGACACCATAATTATCTTCAAACATTTATTGAACGACTTGCCTTTTAAAAAGATGGTGTGCAATATTTTTAGTTCTGTTGTTTTCGCAATATCCGATTTTGGAAATAGCACCTTACCGTTAATATGATAATTAATTTTGACACATAATAATACGTCTACTTTTTGGTCTTCCCTAGTTGCTGGTCGAGAACTTCTTGTGGCATCCCAAACATAACCACGCCGATGAAATTTCTGCTCTTATTAATCCCTGTTTATTGTGAAATTGACGAAAGATTAAAATATTTTCTTTTAGGATTCTTACCCTATCGCCATATCCTATCATCATAAGAATTTTTATCCACTAAGTCTGAGTAAGTCTCGTTTTCAGTTAAAATTAACTCAAAGTGACAATTTGATCAAATGTGACAAAGGAACAAGTTTATTGTATTTCATATCGAGTTTTAACTGTAGATAAATCAGTTACATTTAGGTGTAAATATGTAGCAGAAAAATTGTGAAATTGAAAAAAAATTGGGAGGCACTATTTAAAAAATCGGAGTTGATTATAGCACACTTTCCTTCCAGCCACCCTGTAAAATTTAGCATATAGGAAAAAATTCGTACCAGAAAAAACAATTTACGTTCCCATTGTATGTCAGATGATGCATTAACGGAATTAGGGATATATCCGATATTGATATCGATACCGATGTATCGGAGATATCGTTGGTTTTACGATATATCGGAATCAGCGATATTAGTTTGCCGATACATCCATACATTTTGAATTCCGCGCTATAACCATCCATCGTGTAAAGGCGCCATCCCCGCGCTTAGTTCGTCCATAAAAATGCTGCACAATTTATCTGCGCCTGGAGGATCCCCGCATTTTATAATTTCATTCCGCTAGTTGCTTGTTATCAATTATAGCTTCCGACTCGTAATAACATAAATAATTAATTTCTTTGTGGCAGTGACTTGTGATTATGGCATTTTTTTTACTAAATACGTATACAGTAACTACGTAATCATAAGCATAGTAAAAAGCAAAAGTTAGATCTCGAAATAAAAAGTTCTATATAGAATAACTTTGAAGTTGAAGTATCTGCCTCTGAAAATTCTGAAGCATATTGTAAAGAAAACGTGTTCTGTGTTACCAATTCAAAAAATTATAACACATCGAATTTGTAGATCCACATAAAAACACATCATCAGAGTGAATTGAACACCGCCTCGGTGCCGAAGACAACAAGGAGTGATGACAGTGGCCCACTACCTAAGCGACAAGCAAGTCTAATAGAGATGATCGATAAAAAATCATTTTATAGAGATGATGATACTAGGGCAAAAGAAATAATTCGTACCATTGCTGAGCAAATATGCGGCGATATGGAGCCATTCGACTTAGCCAACAAGCTAGGCTATCTACGATTGTTAAAGAAGCTATGCCCGAATTACAAAAAGGTATCATATTTCCACATTACGGAAAAAGTTATACCAGAAATATATGAGCGAATGAGAACTAAAGTACTAAACTATTAAAAGAGTTGTCGCCTATTGTAATAACCACCAAAATATCGACAAGTGACTGTTCTTCGTGATCTAATGATTTTATTAGCGTAACTTGGGATAGATGCTAACTTCGAGTACAAGCTTTATTGCCTCAAAGTAATGCCATTTGAGGGTCTTCAGCACTCAAAATCCAACATATCATATAATCTAAAGAAGGATTTTCAGTAGTGAAATATTCAAGGCAGAGTTCGAGCCATAGTTATCGATGACGCTACAAATATGGGTGTCGCTATCAGTGAGATTCAACAAACATACAATTTAGTGTCCATCACATGTTTAGCTCATTCACTACAATTAGTTGGTAATTTAAGCTAACCTTTTTAACAAGATCAGGTGAATGTCATGATTACTAAAGCACGGTCTATCATTGGTCATTTTAATCATTCTACGAGAAGCAGCAATATTTTAAAGGAAATGCAAGATGCTCATAACATTCCGAATTATGTACGTATACAAGACATATCTAAGCGATGGGACTCGACACTGCAAGCGTTAAGGCGATTGTTGGAGCAACGAGTTGTACTGCAAACTTGTTTGCCTAGTATAAAGTGCAACGTAGAACTCACAAAGGAATAATAGATAATGATGAATGAGGTGGTAAACAGTTTACATAATTTTGAAGAGGTTAATCAGCAAAGCCACAGCTGTATTACCTGGTGCTATTTCTTTAATTAACAGTCTCCGAAGAGTGCTTCAGAACATCAAAGATACAGACAAGTCTTTTGCAAGAGGGAATGTATCGAAACTTATGGCGGTTGATATGATATTGGTTTTTACTGAAAGATGTGATTATTTGGAAAATGAAGAATCGTATTATCTAGCCACCGTAAAAGACGGCTTGGAGAGTTACTGAATTCAGATACTATTTCAGAATCGACAATGAAACAACGAAGAACAAGTTCTGATCCATCTACGAGATGCGGAATATGGAGCATTTGTGAAAATATTATTAAAGGGGCTGAAGAAGATGAGCCTCTCTCTCTTTTGAGCACTGATTCTCTCAAAGATGAACTAGAGGGATATTTGAGATCCCTCAATATATCAAGAGAAGCAGATATTCTCTCCTTTTCTCGCGGAATGATATTTTAAATCCAAATTTGGAAAAAAATGGCACAAAAATATTTTAGTTTCCAAATGAGTTCTATCGCATCTGAAAGCCTATTCTCAAGGGCAGTTCTCGTCCAAATAAACTTACGAAATCGGCTTTCACCTAATAATTTAAGGATGTTGTGTTTCTAAATAAAAATCTCATAAATGTGAATTTTAATTATTAATTTATAACTTGAACTTTATTATTAAATAAATATTTTGTTTAATTACTATTTTCAAAAAATAACAAATATTTTGTTCAATTAGAATTTTCAAAACATAATTGATATTTTGTTAAATTATAATTTCGTTAGTTAACATTCTAAATAAGTATCATATTTGTAAGTAATGTCGTCTGTTTCTATATTTTCTACCCTAAACCGACAGCTTTTTACTTTTTACACCTTTTGAAGCCTGCAATATCCGTATCGGAATCGGTATCAATATCGTCGATACTTTTTTATAAATATCAGTAGCGGTATCGTAACAGCAGAAGTGCGTATCGATGCATCCCTAAACGGAATATTAATTTAAGTATATTAATTTTCTGGCATTTTAGACAACTACCGTTCAAGTTATTTTTTTATTGTATATAAGTCTGCATGATTTATATTACCTGGAAGAACATAGCTACTCCTGAAGCTACTCCCAAATATAAAAAGTCCAAGCAAAAGGAATTCGCTGTACTTCTAAGAATTAAAGTATCAGGTAGAGACAACACCTAAAATTATGTATATTTTCAAATGGCAATTGATTTATATTATATAATTAGCTGTATGGACTTTAAATATAAGAAGATAATAGTTTTAAAATATGCTTACTCCCAATATGTCACCAAATATCAATCCATAAAGCGGTAAAGACGCACCATTCATTAAAGAAGCTATACAAGCTGCAAGTATTGCCAACCATTCAGGTTTGTTTACTTTTAATATTTTCAAAAAAATACTAGATTTATCACCAACATCTTTTTTCTTTTCCTAAAAAGTTTTCATACCCATTAATTATGATATTAGTAAATATTTACAAATAAAATATTAGTATGGTTCTAAAGTGCAATTTAACGTAATGTGTCATCAAGTTAAATTTTTAGTAACTATGTTTGTTAAATTAAAAATTGGAGATACGTAATAAATTTCAAAAATTTTCGACCTAAATCGTAAAATTATACTCATTTTAAAATTAACATCATTTTTCAATCTAATTCCCTCTAATTTCAATACAGTTTTAAAATTTTAGTTTTAAGAATTATTAATAGTTACTAAGGGCGAAATCGATCTATATGGTGAATAGCTGAATTCAGTAAAGTCGCTTTGCTGGACATTTTTTAATTTCATTAACTGAAAGAATTTTCGGCATCACTCTTTCACAGATTTTATTCATAAAGAAATGATTCATGCACGAACACGATTGTTTTTGAAAAACCATTTTCTTCTAATTCTTCCGCATTTAGTTTTCTGTCTTTCATTATTTCTGCTTCCGCTAATTTAACGTCGACCGATCTGCGTACAGTTAGTTTTTAATCAACAAAACTCTTTTGGCAATTTTTTTCAGTAGAATATACAGGCGAAAACTTCCTATATACAATGTATACGGTATTTTTAATTTCATAGTCAAAAATTTAATCAATGTGCGATGTCCGATTGAAGTTTTTAAACAACAATTACGATATCATTACGACGAAATGAAAATAAATAATATATTTTTTGATGGTAACTCATGAATCTAACTCACCGATAATTTCAATTTGTTAAGCCAGAAATTTTGATTGGGACTAAAACTAAAACTAAATCTCATTTATTTTATGAGGAAAGTCATTCTACGAACTAAAAAATAAAAACGAGCAAAAATTACATATTAATTAGAAAAAATGATTCCGAAATTCATGTCAAAGGAAAATTCGAAATTTCTAATTAAGTACTATCCAGTTACGAACAAAAATTTAATTTTTATTATATCCTTTTAAGATAAAAAAGAAATATTTTCCAAGTTTATGTTAACATAACTTTTTTTTCTTATTTATAACATTAATATACCTGTTGTGTAATAATCATAACTAAAAATAAATATTAAAACTCAGATTCACTAACAAGGTTTAAGACCCAGACCCGATCTAGTTTCCGCGGAAGATAGATTTTCTAGTTAGCTAGTTTTGTTTTGCTTATGTTATAGTAATTTGTTCATATATGTCAGCAATTAAACCTTGATATAATAAAATTGTGGATAAAAACCTAAAAAAAAAACCTTAGAATCGGTACCAAACATTATTTTCTCCCGAAAATAAAAAAAAAATCCTTCTTCTTCTTCTTCCTCTTTTATTTAAGACGACGTCTTATTTGCTATATTAAGCCTCCTGTGATGTTGATGTCCAACATTCGTGTCATCGTTTTGGAGGTCGATCAGTGGGTCTTCTAGTGTTTAGTATCTGGTTCTTAGCCCATTTTGCCCATCGATCGTTGCCCATTCTGTCCACATAGTCCCTCCAATATCTGCGCCTTGACCTTATGAACCGTACCACATCAGGCACCTTGAACTCTTTCCTTATTTCGGAACTTCTTATTTGATCTCTTAGGGTTACTCCTTTGATTGTTCTTAACGTTTTCATTTCAGCCGTTCGTAGCATACTTTTTGTTTTAGATGTTTCGGCTCGAGTTTCCGATGCATAAGTTAGTACTGGTCTTATCACTGTTTTGTAGATGCTCTCTGTGGATATATGCTTATTGTTCCAGATTATGTCCCTCAGGCACCCTGATATCCTTGAGGCCTTGTTAGCCTGTGCTCTGACTTCCTGGTATAGATTTTTATTGCTTGATACATCAACTCCCAAGTATCTGCAAGACATGCTTTGTCTGATAGGATGGTTCTTCACCACCAATTTGCATCTGACATGATCTTTTGAAATTACCGTCGTTTCGGTCTTTTCTGTAGATATTTCCATATTTAAATTTTTTGATGTGGTCAGGAATCGGTATAGTAGTCATTACAGATCGTCTTCATTTTCTGCTAACAGTAAGGCGTCATCGGCAAAACATGAGATTTTTAAAGATTTTCGTCCCATTTTGTATCCTCCATTGACTTCTTTTACATTTTGTATTACCTTGTTCATAATTAAATTAAAGAGAAATGGACTCATACTGTCGCCTTGTCGTATTCTCGTCATGATAGGTATTTCATCTGTTACTCCTTGTTGCGTCTTTATGCGTGTCTTATTGTTTTTATTTAGCTCTTCAATTACCGTAATATAGTTGTGGTTAACGCCATTTTCCTGAAGTATTTGCAAGACGTCTTTATGTCGAACTCTATCAAACGCTTTTTTAAGATCCACTAGGCAGATGAAAAGAGGTTTATTGTATTCTATCGATTTTTCAATATTCTGTCGGATAATGAAAATCGCATCTGTTCTGTTTAAACCCGTGTTGTTCTTCACTTATTGCAATTTTACTCATTAGTTTTGAAGTCATGATTTTTGTTAATAATTTGCTTGTACTATTTAGTAGTGTTATTGTTCTATAATTGTTGGGGTCATTCTTATTTCCCTTTTTGAAGATGGGTATAGTGAGGCTGTTCCTTCACTGTTCTGGAATACTGCAAGTTGATAGAATTTTATCGAATAGTAAATTTCCATTTTTGCTAATTTTATAATAAAAGAATATAATTCTTCCATCCCTGTGTTTTCAAGGTTCAAAACCTGGCTGACTTATTGTTGCATTCGTCATTTTAAACCCTTATTGGCACCTAGATCAGTTTTAAAGTTAGACCATATTAGTAAATTAGGAAGTAGACATCATATATTTACTTTAAAGAGGTATTTGGATATAGTTTAAAAAAATCGTTCCTTTTATTAAATACGATAACTCCAACCGAAAACAAATTAATATTTTTTAAAAGATTTGAACTTTTTACCTCGACAACTTCTTCATCATCTTCAATTTCGCCTGCTTCATAGGACTTACATGAAATACTTTTAGATTTCATAAGTTTTTTCTTATTGTCATCTAAAATAGAATTCAAAAATATGACTACTTAATAAAAACGCATTTTAAAATATTGTCATAATAATAGTTCAGTTTCTAAAGGTAACCATAAAGTTGATGCATTTTCAATCGTTGGCTAATTTGCTAATGTCAGTATTTTTCTTACAGGAATACGATAGTTGCAAATAATATCATACAAAACAGTAAAATAAAATTTCGTTGCTAATGACTATTGGTAAAAATTTTAAATTAAATAATTTATTATCTTTCAAAGCAGATATTTAAATCTTAATATATCTTCGCTTCTCAAACTGCAGTCGATATTAATAATTTCTTTATTTTGTTAGTACGTCAATATAGTATTAAAAATTTACCAAACTACAATTATTATATTATAAAAGAGCTTCTTTTTACAACAAGCTATCTTTAGTTTGCTTACTTTCATTATTTAGTTCTGTATATCCCTGGGAATTAACCATATTATAATATGCGCCCTTAGCTTCAATTAAACTGTGATGTGATCCTTCTTCAACTATGTTTCCGTTGTCAAACACTATAATTCTGTTGGCATTTCTTATTGTAGATAATCTGTGGGCCACTACGATTTTCGTACATTCTCCACTAATCTGTAAAAGGAAATAATTATTTTAGCATTGCATCTTCCCAACCCGAAAATGAAGTGATTTTTGTTTAAAATAGACAGTTTCTGGTGGATTATGTGTTAAGAGAATAGTTAATGTAATAGAATACTCAAATCTAATCACACCATAACAAAATAGTGAAGAATACTGACATACTGCTACGATATCACTTACATTGATGTCAGGAAAAATTATTCCATAAATATTTATTTTAGAGAAAACTAAACTTATATAAAATGCCTTAATGTGTAAATTACATTGAAAAACACAATCCTTCGTTGATTACTTGCAAAGGTAAACCTACATTATTGCTAAGACTATATGAATGTGCTGCTGTTACATATACACCATATTTACAAAAAATGTCTGTTTCAAATGGTATGACGGTATAGAAACTAATAATCTACAAGACACAAATCATATTTTAATAATATTACCACCCTTCTGAATCTTTGTGAGTCCTACAACTTTTACCTGCGTTACTGCATTAACTGTAATAGCCTACAGTTGGTTTTCCTTATATTTTCAACAGAGTCCAATGCCCCTCACTTATAATAGTAGAGGAGCCCCAGCGGGGATTTTGGGATTTATACAAGCTCGGCAGAATACTATAAAGGAAGAAAGTTTGTACCCTGTTATGAACTTTAAATATAGGGGGGGTGCGTCTAAGGCAGCCGATCAGATTAGTAAAAAAAATCGATTAAAGTAACTCGAGCTCGTCAGATTAAGACAAGGTAAGTTAATTACATGCAGAAAAGTATATATTTCAATATTCTGACGATTTTAGCGTGACATAAGAAAATGAGCGAGTGACAAAGTTGCAAAAAAAAGGTCACTTGGACATATTTGAGCGCGGTTGATTTTTTTTTATTTTAATGGAAATCATTTAAGGATCACGGAAATAATATAATCTGACGATTTTCGCAAGCCAAAAAAGCTAATTTCATCAATCAAGTGTAGTACGTGCAGGTGCTGAAAATAATGTATTTCCCACTCCGCGCCTTTCTCCCCTTCTCACTCTTTCTCTATTTCTCACTCTCTCGCACCGTCCCCACAATACTTTCTGCCGCCATGATGTTATTCCAGCTGATCATAACAACGCGTTTGTGCTCTTAGATGTATAATGTTTGTTTATTGTAGTTTCAAAAAGTTTAGTGAATTAAATACAGTAAGTTTTATATGTATTACTACAATGAGTAATAATAGTGATAAAAGAGTGAACTGTGTATTTTATGGTCAAGAAATACATGAAAAATTAATAAAATTTACACCAGAAATATTAAAAAAATGCATGGTGATTTTAGAATATCGCCTAAGTGAAGAAAATCACACAGAACTTACACTGAAATTGAAATTTCAAAGGAAACATCATTAAATGACGGCTACCATTTGCAGTATTATTATGACGCTTGTAACTTGCCCCCATGCCAATCAGAGCTACGGCAACAATTATTACGAACGCAATACATCGCATGCTTATGGAAGAATGCCCACTTTCGAATCGTCGCTGAGATGTCATCAACAGATTTCGTGTGGAAAAATGTGGATGGAAAGTTGGAGATGACTTGGTTCATTGGAAATCAACTCCCAGAAGCATATGAAGATATTGTCGTAACACCTGATATTTTAGGGAATACTCCAGATTCAGGTATGTTTTCTTTTTAAAATACTAATAATATCATGAAATAAATTAAATATTATTAAATATCATAACCATTTCTGATTACAGATGCGCAAGATGTAGATGAAAATGACCAAAGTGATTCATTCGAACTCCCGATTCCACTGATGACGATGAAGTAATCTTTTTTAAAAATTATTTTAGATTCGTTATGTGCGACTTGAAAAACTCCCCCGTACCAATTTTGGAGAAAATCGGACCATATTGTAAGCGCCATCTTAGATTTTATTACACCAATTTCAACTAAAAAAATATGAGCCACCGCAGCAACTTCCTGAATATAACGTAAAAAATTTCATTCAAATCGGTGCAGCCGTTCCGGAGTAATCAGTGTATATACATAAAAAATATATATATACGCGACGAATTGAGAACCTCCTTCTTTTAGAAGTCGGTTAAAAAGCGAATCCATCATTGATCAATAATTGTGTATTTTATTACTTACATCATCTAAAGCAGCTTGAACTTCTAACTCATTGGCAGTGTCCAAAGCAGATGTGGCCTCGTCGAGAATTAACAAATTAGGTTCTTTAATTAAAGCCCTAGCTATTGCTATCCTTTGCTTTTGACCTCCAGATAATTGTGCTCCTCTTTCACCTATCATTGTTTGGTAACCATGGGGCAAATTGGATATAAATTTATGAGCATTAGCTCTCTTTGCTGCCTTAACTAAAAAAATATATTTTTTTTACTTATTCTCTAGACAATCTTATCGAACATTACATTGACATTTTATCATTAATTCACCTACAATGCTACAAATTTGATGAAATTTCCGTTTAGTTTATGCTCTAAAAATTATTTTCGAAAATCTAGCATATACGTTGTAATGTTTCTCTAAAGATTTACAATTCGTTCCATAAAAACGTGTTGTTGCATATTTGCATATCATACTTGTCCGGACCTGTTTACTTGAGACGTCTAACACTCGAGGTTCCAAATTACTATACGCTGTGCATGCATAGTCAGTTGGTTCATATTCGTGAAGTCAACCAAAAATATTCATAATAATTCCGAAACGTCATGAAAGATTCAAAGCAGGACAAGGATAAATAGTCCAAACCATAGGTAAATATAGTGACGTAAATTCCGAGATGGATGAGACCTACCCATGTAATGTAAGAACAAACTCTACATAAAATGTAACAGCAAAAAATAGGTTTGGGCCAAGAGGGGTCGGTCAAAGTTGGCGAAAACAAGTTTTTAGAATTTACAAGCCACGGAACACATTTGGGAAAAAAAGTTTTAGATAAAAGTTGTAGAGATTTTAAAACTCTGCAATTTGTGCCATTACTTTGTGTTAATTTGTTATTGTAAAAAGGCCAAAAAACCATCAATTTCGGCCATTTTTTTCATATCAATTATTTATTGTAAAATTATTTTTTTTGCACTTTTAAATGGAAGCTCTCGTCTTTCTGAACAAAATGATATTTTATAATTGTAAATCGGATAATTTGTTACTGAGATTTTGCTAATTGTTCCAAGACGCAAAATGTTGATTGCTATAACTGTTTTTTGAGCGAACATTTTGACCTCCACAAAGGGTCAATCTCTTCGCGAACATCTAAACTTTCATATCTTGTTAGGGGCATATAAAAAAATTGATTTTCAACCCCTTAGATATCGGTTTAAAAAAAGAGATATTTTTTTATAAAGAAATAGAGATATCGCAGCAACGCTCCGAAAATTTCGCAGTATTTCAGCAACGAATGGACCAATTTCGGTCTTTTTTTTAACTGGGGTAGCTCGAAAAATTATGGACATGGCTCACCCCCTTTTTTAGAGCAATATTAAAGGGCTTAAAAATTAGTTTTTTCATTTGCCCCTAGAAGATTTGAAAATGTAGTCTTTCACGAACAAATTGAGCCTTTGTGGAGATTAAAATGTTTACCCAAAAAAAAGTTATGGCAATCAATATTTTGCGTCTTGTGATAAACAAATATTAATATCTCAGTGACAAATTATCCGATTTACTATAATAAAATATCATTTTGTTCAAAATGACCAAGGCTTCCTTTTAAAATAAAAAATTTAATTTGGCAATAAATAATTGATATGCAAAAAATGGCCGATTTTAAGGGTTTTTTGGTTTTTTGCAATAACAAATTGATAAAGATGGTCACACAAATTATAGGTTTTTAAAATCTCTACAACTTTTATTTGAAACTTTTTTTCCAAAATACGTTCCTTGACTTGTAGATTTAAAAAAAAACCTGTATTAGCCAGCTTTGACATTCCCCTCTCTTTTGGCTCTAACCTATTTTTGCTGTTACATTTTGTGTAGAATTTGTTCTTATATGGTCCCCAACACCCCTGGATAGGACTTATCCAACTCAAAAACTGCATTAATTTTTAAATATGGCTTGGACTTTCTTGGACACAAATCGGATGTCTGGAAATGGTTCCCTCTTCATGAATTTGGATCATTGAGTCTTTTTACTGAAAATCGGAACGCTGCAACAATGAAAAGAATTTATGCAAAATGTTATGTCAAGTTTGCTTAACGCTGATTATAATTTGATCATGACTTATGAATTTTACAAGGCGATAATGATCCGAAACATCACAGTTGCCTTTGTCAGGACTCAAAAGAAGACAAAGGCGTTACTACCATGGAGTAATCTGCTTCTTTCCAGACGCAAATCCTATTAAAATATATGGGGTTTATTGACGGTTCAACTTCGTAAAAAACATATATGCACTTTAAATAAACTAAGCAGTAGTAGTAGAAAATGAAAAAATTATCACAAAATTACGTTGTTGATGTGATCGCATCTTAGACCGAAAACTAATGTCTCCAAAAATATGGGACTTTTTACTTTAGTTTTTTAGGTAGTTACATTTTGTCAAAACATTATACTTTCATGAAAAAATTTTGATTGTCAATTTGTACCTGGTGCCTCAAAATCAAAAAGATATGAAGGATAAAAAAGTCATAATTATGGAAAATACCCAATGTAAAGAGTTTTTTAATTTGGGCTTTTACCTATTACTATTATTATATGGCAGTCTTTAAGATAAGACCTATACAATCAGATAAAAGTGGGACCCATTTATAAAAACTGTAAAAATTCCGGTATTTAAAAATATTAAATGCTCGAGATCGCATTTAAATATATCGTGTAATTCTATTTGCGCTTCAATATAATGCTAAAAATAAAAAAGAAGTATGTAAAATATATTTTATTTTGTCTCTTCTTGTGAAAGTAAAAGTGGAGTAAAATATATTAGAGTTACTTACTGATTTCGTCCATGGTAGCATTAAGCTTACCATAACGGATGTTGTCAGCTATGGTTGTTGCAAATAAAGAAGGTTCTTGGCTTACTACACCTACATTTTGCCTCAAGTATCTTAAGTTAATATCTTTCAAATTAACACCGTCTATCGTAATCTAAAAGTAATACAGAAATATTATAGCGTAGTTTTCACGGGCGGGAACACACACACAGTTCATTTAAAATGTTCCGGGATTAATTTTTTTTTTACGAATGAAAACAAGAATTTAGAAAAGAGATTTTACTTAGTTTTCAACACAATCCTATCCTCGTTCTATACAAATTTTGCTGCGCCCGAATAGCTACTGGAACGATCTAGAAACTCTCCTTCTGGAATAGCTTTCAGAGTCCTGGTCACATTCCTGTGAATCGCCTCAACGTTTTCAAGACGTTCTCCCTTCATAGTCATTTTCAAATTAGAGAATAAAAAAGTCTGACAAGAAAGGCGAATAATGAAACATGGAGACCAACTTTTAGGACAAAAATTGTATTATGAGTATTACGGAATCAGCTGGCGCATTGACATGCAACAGAAACCAGTAACCTGTGCGGTACAATTCCGGTCTCACGACGAATGGATATGCCCACGAGAATCGAAAAATGAAATGAGCAACATTTTGATTTATTTTTGAAAACCCCATGAATCGTCGCCGGTTACCATTTTATTTAAAAAAAATTTCATGCGTGTCCCCCCATTTAACCAAATCGCGTGAAGATTCCACACGGCGCTCTTTCAGCTCTGCCATTAGCAAGTGCGGAACGAACCTCGCACACACTTTTTTCTCCAGAACATCGTGCAAAATATGGTGCACGCTTCTTACACTGATATTGAGTTTCTCTGACAACATTTCAACCGTAATTCGCCAATTTCGAGACAGTATAACAATTCGAATGTTTTCGAACGACTTTTTTTTAATTTGAAACAAAATTTGATTGCGGCAGGTTGCTCTATAGCGAAAATTGTGACGCAGTGACAAAATTACGTCTACTTCAATCCAACACAGCTGGCCAATAAGTGAAGTTACAGCGCTCACATCTCCACTGTGGGTAACTAAGGCGTGATATTACAGAGTTCGATCGTTGAGTAACAGATAGCGCTAGTTATAAATTGTATACAAAATTAGTCCCGAAACTTTTTAAATGAACTGTGAATAATTCAGTATTAATCCGAAAATCCACCGTTCGTTCGATTGGTTTCTTGAAGGAATTTGCAGACGTTTCATCAAATCTCGTTTATCATCTTCTGTGCTTGCTAGTTTTCGTCTAACTGAAGAAAATCAGTGTGCAGTATACTTTATACGCAGTCGTAGATCGTACCGGTTTATTGGCGTGGGTCCCTTTTCGAAAGCCGTTGGAGGTGTCAATATCGACTCAGGCGTCGTGCCGGTACAATGACCTCGCTCGAGGAGAGTTTTCCTGGTGAAAGGAAAATTAACTGCATTGCCTCTCTTATTCAGAGTGCCGTTCTTTTACGGTAGTAGTCTATGTTAGTGATTTTCTGATCGTTGTCAAAATCAGTTTTGTGTCTTTTCTCGGGTTGATGGAAAAGAATCGATGTTGTATGTTTGTTTCTTATGCTGGATTTATTTTCTTCTAGCTTTTTGTTGGTCTGGAGTATGTATGTTTTACTGCAGATGATCTTATATACACCTTGATTGTCTAGATTGATATTGTCCTTTGGGGTTCTTAAAGATAAACCTGTTGTTTTGTGTGGTTTGTAGACTGTAGACATGTGAAATTTACCTATTCTGTCCGTTGTGCATTTTATGAATAAAAGTATGGTGATTTATCTATTTTCGGCAGATTTATTTCTTGCGGAGGTTTTTGTTTCAATTTTATTATTTTATTTATGGTTGGTGATTTGTAGCTCTTTTGTTTGAGGGCCCTTTTTATGTGTGATAATTACATTTCTTTTCTTTAGTTGTCCACTAAACAAAGAGATCTTAATATTGGAGTGTTGGCTACGCCCTGAATTTGTGAAGGGTGATGGTGAGAATCAGCATTGAAGTATCTATCTGTGTGGGTTGATTTTTAATATATTGTATGTCGCAGATTTTCTTGATCACAAAAACGTCTAGAAACGCAAGCTGATTATTTTCCTCATGTTCCATGGTGATTTATATCGTCAGGCAGCCAGTATCAAGAAACACATAGAGGCAGTTGAGCTGTTGTTTGCCGTGGAACCAAATCAAATCCACAAAACGACACCAAGGTTTGAATTTGAGGGGGATTCTTCAAGAGTTTTGGATTTGAAATAAATCATGAATAGACTTGTCACAGTTGTAGATAGTGATGAACCCATGGTAGCGCCATGGGAATGTGTAATGAGCTTCATAATGTGGGTTGGAAGATCCTCTCTTTGGACGACCTGGTCCAGTGCTTCATCCATCGGTATGCTCGAATACAGGGATTTTACGTCAATGCTCGCAATGATATCATTATTGTCAATTTTTACAGAGTATAAAATTGTTAATAACTGATCAGGGTTTTTTTACGTAAGATGCAACATTCTCCACACGTGGTTGCATAAGGCCATCAAGATTTTTTCTAGTTTTTGAATCGAAGAGTTATAAGCGCTAATGATGGATATTAGAGGGGCATTTTGCTTATGAATCTTTGGAATTCCGTAGAATCTTGGGCACCTGCTGGATTTTTCTGGTGGTGTCAATTTTCGTCTGCCATCCAGTTCTTTGTATGGGTCCATGATTTAGATCTTAGTTATTTTTTCAAGATATGTGGTAAGATCCCTTGACACAGGTTTGTTGGCAGGGCTTTTAAAGATATCTTTCATTTTTGTGGGATAATCTTTGTTATCCATGATGCATTACTTTTATCTGTTAATATTCAAGTCTTTCGAGGCTATCAATTTAGCTTTGCTCAGGTTATGTTTCGGAGAATTCGGTGCATATTTGCCTTAGGAACGGATATTTTTTGTTTGGTGGGCAGATATACAAACAGATAAATAGCATTATCTTCAGCTGTGACATCTATTCATGACCTATTTCGAAACCACAGCTTTTGAATAATTGCACCTAAAGCCCAAACTTTGGAAGATGTATTTGTGATATGACCCCATAACAAATAAATTTAAGAAAAACAATCAGTTTCCGTTTCTAGACGCCTTATGACGAAGACAACGGATGGACACCTGTGATAAACAGTATGTCAAAAACCAACCTAAACGGACATAAATCTCAATGCTGATTCCCACCATCACCACAAATGTAGGATGTAGCTAACACTCTAGTATCAAGATCCTTTCGTCTAACCGACAACAAAAAAAAAAGAAACTATCACACATAAAAAGGGCCCTCAAACAACGCAGCAACAAACCACCAACCATTAATAAAGCAATACAATTGCAGCAAAAACCCACACGAGAAATAAAGCCAACTGCTGAAAATAGACAAATTACCCTACAAAAAGCACAACATAACATATCTACAGTCTACAAATCACACAAAACAATAAACTCATCTCTAAGAAACCCGAAGAACAAGATCAATCTAGAAAATCAAAGCGTATGTAAGATGGCACCTGCAGTAAAGCATACGTAGGCCAGACCAAAAGAAGAATATCGGCAAGGCTAGAAGAACATAAACTCAGCATAAGAAATTAAGAAACGACATCAATCCTTTTCCAACATCAGCCTGAGACAGAACAATTTAGGCAACCGTCAGCACATCGCTAACATAGAATACAAGTCAAAATTGATTCGCGTATCCATCGAAATGGAAAAGAACTGCCCTTCCTTCCACCAGGAAATCTCTCTTCAAGCAGGACCATTGCACTTACATGGCGCTTGAACCGCCATTCACACCTCCAACGGGGCTCGCAAAGGAAGCCAGCGCCAATTAACCGATATAATCTACGATCGCGCATAAACCACACTACACATTTAATTTCTTTAGTTTATCTACAACCAGCTTGCACAGAAGACGCCAAATGAGATGTGATGTCGATTAATACTGAATCACACATATCTTTTTCACATTTCTCAATTAAGCCGCAAAAAATAATATGCATATAATGTGCTAAAAATAAGCGATACTGTACAGAAAGAAACATTAAGTTTTATGAAAAAATTGTTGAATGGAGGTCTGTCTTAAATTTTTAAATTTCATTTTTGCTACTTTACTCTCACATTTTATGAAAAAGCTGGAAATATCAAGGGTCAAATCGCCATTTTTTTGTCTGTTGTTGTACATCGCTTAATTTTTTACAAAATTCACTCATATTTTTCACAGATGAACTAAAAATCTCTTGGTCTTCTTCACTTTCATAGTTTTCGTCTTCGGAAGAGGTCAGTCTTGCGTTCTTGGATAGCGAATTCCTAAATTATTTCCTGTATGTTAACACTAGGATTTTCTGTTGAAATATTTGAGTCGATTAGAAGATATTATTCCAGGTCTAGATTACCTGAAATGCCTTCAAAAACGGGAAACAACTCATTTAGTCGGACATAGTCTTCTTCGTCAAAAGTTTCGTTTTCTTGGATAATTTCTATAAATCCAGCTTGTTGAAAACGTTTTTTGATAGTTGAGGATGAAACGTTTTTTCCTGCTGCAGCAATCTATACCATTGATACTTGACAAATTTATGCTTTTTTCAGATTTTTCAACGAATCTTCGGTGTTTGTAAAAGTTAAAAGCCTTGAGCCAGTAAGATATAGTGTTTGAAGGCAGAAAAACAATTCGAACATTTTAGCACATATTTTCGGGTGAAAAATCGCGTTATCCAAAAATAAGAACTTTTCCAATCAGCTTTCTCATTTTGCTGTCAAAGTTTTTCAGCCAGGAAGTCATTACCTCAGTTCTTATCAAACCTTTTTATTGAAGACCAATTCTAATGGTAAGTTTTCTATATGTGCTCCTTTAAAACATGCGGATTTTTACTTTTTCCTATAAGTAATTGTTTTTTCTTCTCACCACTCATGCTACTACACAAAAGAATTGTCACTCGTTGCTTAGCTGATTTTCTTCTAGCACATTTATCATTCTTTAAGGTGAAAGTTTTTTTGGCATTGCCACAGAGTAAAGTCCTGTTTCAGCTGAATAAAAAATGTTTTTAGCATCATAATACTTAATGATTGGTGTATGTTTAGTTAATCAATATTGAACACTTACGTCATCCACATGAGCAGACTCGACACAAATTGTTCTAAAACTGATATCATGCCTTTTGTAGAACCTATCTAACCAGCCACTTGATGCCTTCAAGTCACTAATTTTCAAGTATTCTGACACTTCCAAAGCATTTTCTTTAATTAATGGTCTAGATATAGGAACGTTCCTAGCTTTGCAAACTAATCATAAACCATTTGGTCAATCGCCAGTCCCTCTCTCTGTTTTTGGAAACTTCCGTTTTTGATCTACATGAAATCTGCGGTCTTCTAAAAGATTTTCAATTCGATTTTACATTTTGGAATATCATTCACTAGTGTTCTTCCAACACCAAACTTTTCCGTTAACTTTCGTGCACTGGTACTGTATTTTTTACTTCCGCACTGATTTCCACTTTTTCTTTAAGAGATAAACGTTTAGACAGAGACATGTTGACTATTTTTAAACTTTAAACTGAATAAATTATAAATTATAAATACATTTGAACAAACTACCTACAAACCCATTTATATAATTGGATTACTTTGGTATTTCCAATCATAAAAGTACCCATTGTGTGCGGTTTATGACCGTTATTAAGTGTGAGAGTTCTAGGTTATTATCATGAAATTCACGGATTGTCGTAACCATGATCGCTTTTGCAAGGTTCCGGTATTAGCAGCTCTTTTGCTATGAAAACTGTAAATTCATGGCTCAAGACGTTCAGAGGAGTAAACGTTTTTAAGAGGTGACCGAAATGAAAAGTTTTAATATATATATATATATATATATATATATATATATATATATATATATATATATATATATATATATATATATATATATATATATATGTATATAAAAATATAATTAATAAACAATTAAAATACTTACAACACCTGATGTTGGATCGTAAAACCTTTGTAATAGCTGTACAACTGTTGATTTTCCGGAACCTGAATGTCCTACCAAGGCTACTGTTTCTCCAAATGGAACTTTTATATTAATGCTTTTTAAAACCTAAAGAGAACAAATAGTTAAGTTGAATTAATTTGTTTCTAATTCGCATTTAATAGTGACTGTTTGTTTGAAATTAACTTTACCAAACAACATTCTAGAGAAGTTCTACATTCCCAAATAAAAAAAAGTTTCCCCATTAAAGCAATTTATATTTTTTGATTGACTGATTCATTCAGATTCTGTTTGAATACCTTAATAGTGTTAAACATATTTTAAAAACGTCTTTTCAAAGATAAATGAGAGCCGAATTGCAACTCTAATTATTTTCCTTTGCTTAATAGGTACTACTGTTTTCTCAAGATATTGCCAATGTAGCCATTTCACTGATGGTTTCTTTAGATTTATCTTTATTAAGTGTTGTTACATAAAGTATATTTCACTAAATGAAGAAATTAAATAAGCAATCTGTAGATGGATTTAATCGTGGAGAATTGAAAAGGTGTATATCTTAAATTCCCATGTAAAAAAGTGCAAGGATCCCCAAGATAATGGATAAACTCTGAGAACGAAAAATGACTGCGCTGTTTCGTCATAATATGGGACTAATCAGGCCATTGCATTCGGTACACAGTTGAAGAATAATAAATAAGACACAGTGGCGATATCTCAATGGATCACTCAATAACACAAAAGCAACACATACCAACAATGTTGTATAAAACCGCCATGTGATGGCGCGACGGTAAATTAAAAAAGGAATATTCAAAACTCGATACACGAAATGTACTGCTCCAAGGATAAAGGTCGCATTATTCGGTATCGGCAACCAAACCAACCACGAATTCCGCAGTTTAAATAAAGTGTCGCACCAACGATCTCCTTAAGAGAGCTGCTGCGTGTTTTTTAAGCCAACAAATATAAAAAAAGACACATTGTATTATTGAGTGATCCATCGAGATGTCGCTGGTGTGTCTTATTTACTATTTTTCAACTGTGAAATCTGTTTATAAGACACAGATGCGAAATGATGGTTTGTACCAAATGCAATGGCCTGATGAGTCCCATACTTGGACGAAACTGCGCTGTTGTATATATATATATATATATATATATATATATATATATATATATATATATATATATATATATATATATTTATACGGCTTTCACGGATTCCTCCGTGTGTCTAGTGAGAGACGAAACATGTATCTCTACCGTATCACTGTGGCAGGGAGGGTAAGCTTTGACTTTCTTCTCGGTATTGTGGTACAGGTAGGCCACCATCTCGATGGTGGTGAAATGGGATGAATTGTATTTTATAACAATTTATTCTAACTGTGCAACCTGTAACACAGAAAGGATATGATGGAGAGAAGTTTGCATTTACTGTTTCGCATTTTACTTTATATATATATATATATATATATATATATATATATATATATATATATATATATATATATATATATATATGTATATATGTATGTTTATGCGGCTTTCACGGATTCCTCCGTGTGAGATACAATAGCAGTGGATATATCCTGTCCTTTGCACAGCCAGGTGCATATCGGTAACCTGATGAGTCTAGTAGAGACGAAACATGTACCTCTGCCGTATCACTGTAGCGGGGAGGGTAAGTTTCGACTTTCTTCTCGATATGGTGGGACAGGTAGGCCATCATCTCGATGGTGGTGTAATAGGATGAATTGTGTTCTGTAGCAATTCATTCAAACTGTGCAACCTCTAACACGGAAAGGATATGACAAGGTTTGCAATTACTGTTCGCATTTTACTTCATATATATATATATATATACATATATATATATATATATATATATATATATATATATATATATATATATATATATATATATATATATATCTTCTTTAATATATAAAATTCTCGTGTCACAATGTTTGTCTTCGTACTCCTCCGAAACGGCTTTACCGATTTTAACCAAATTTTGCATGCATATTCAGTAGGTCTGAGAATCGGCTAACATCTATTTTTCATACCCCTAAGTGTTAAGGGTTGTCCACCCTTAACATTTTTTTTATAATTCTATACAAATTTTTATTATTTTATTTTTTTTATTATGTCGCATTAAAAAATACATTCAACCCTAAATTTATATCCTTCTATCACCAACCCCTATTTTTTAATAATCATTTTAGTAATTTAATTAATTTTTAAAATTTTCCGCGCTTTTACTGGATACTCATCGGTGTAACTATCCAGTGAACAACGCGGAGTAGGGATGAGACCGAAGCCGGTCTCCTGTTTCTCTCACTCCCTCCACAGTTGTCGGCCATCATTAATGTTTATGTGTTTATGCATCAAACTTAGTAGTGACGTTTACAATTGTTATTTTTTTATGTCAGTGTAACTCTCATTATTAATTATAAATTAATACTAATAATAACTCTCTTAAATTAATCATACAATTAATTAATTAATAGTAAATTAATAATATTAATAAGATTAATAGTATCTGTTATTATTAATTATAACCTAAAAATACTCAACGCGTGTCAGGGGCCCCTACCAACAACGACTTTTGTGTTGTTGTAAGTATATTTTTTTTTATACTCAAATTGTTGTTGAAAAAGGTCAGAAAAGATTCGGTAAACGGTAATTTTGTTTTGTATTCATTTTTTCATCATTTCCAACAATATATTTTCAATATAATTATTAACAGTAAAATGTGTCGCTTGCGTAAAACAGTCTAATATTTACATGAATAACAATATAATTATGATGTTTTTCATTCTTAAGTAATTTTGTTAGTTCTATTTATGTGTATTTTGTACAGCGAACAATGCCACGAAAACGCAAAGGGGCTGATTTGAGCCGTAATACAAGTACAACCAGAAACAAGAGAAATATAAGATCCGAAAGAACTGAAGAAGAAATCCAGCAACAAAATACTGATGTACGTGTGAGCATGGCGCAATTGCGTCAAGAACAATCTGAAGATACACGAGCTGAACGCAATGAAGTGATAAGATTACAACAACGACAATCACGCCGATTCACAGCCAATAGACGCAGAACAAACAACCAGCAACGCCAACAGGTACACCGAGCATTTACATCTGATTCATTCCTGCGGCTAGCATTCCAGTATGAGCCTGATATGGAATATTATGCCCATACAAAAGTGGTGATTGGTGCTATGGACAAAGAATGTTCAAATTGTCATGCTCTTAAATTTAAAAACGAGCCAGCTGGGATGTGTTGCGCGTCAGGAAAAGTTCAACTACCCGACATTGAAACACCACCGGAACCATTGAACGGTTTACTTATCGGCACGGATCCAGATTCTAACGTGTTCTTGAAGTCCATTCGAACATTCAATTCATGCTTTCAAATGACATCGTTCGGAGCAACAGAAATAGTTCGAAATACTAATTCACTTGGTCAACAATACAATTCTACATTTAAAATTAGAGGTCAAGTTTATCATAAAATAGGCTCATTACTGCCAATGCCAAACGAAGCACATAAATTTTTACAAATCTACTTTATGGGCGGCGAGGATTCCGGAAGCGCACTTGCCAATCGTGTGAATGCACGTTGTGACTATAACAACCTTGATTCATTTTTTGCCAAACGCATCGTGAGCGAACTGGACGCTCTACTGAATGAGCACAATGAATTGTTGAAAATATTCAAATCACACATGCATAAATTACAAAACGATAACCACGCTATTGTCATTAATCCTGATAAAACACCAGCTGGAGAACATATTCGTAGATTTAATGCACCTGTTGTTGACGACGTTGCGGGAATCATGGTTGGCGATTGTACAGGCGCACGAGAAATTGTGGTTCGTAGAAGGAGTAATAATCTTCAGTTCATTGCTGATACACATCGTTCATATGATGCTTTCCAATATCCGCTAATGTTCTGGAAGGGACAAGACGGATACTGCATAAATATCAAACAACGCGATCCCGTATCAGGTACTTCATTCATTTTGAACTTGATTACTAATTAAAAAAAAATTAAATTATTTATCGTAATTGATTTAATCTAATATTTAAAAATATATTATTACAGGAGCCGAAACAAACAAGAACGTTAGCTCGAAAGATTATTATGCGTACCGATTGATGATTCGACGCGGCCGGGACAACGTCATTCTACGATGTCGCGAGCTTTGTCAACAATTCATGGTCGACATGTACGCCAAGATAGAAGGCGAACGACTACGATACTTACGATATAATCAACTCAAGCTGCGTGCGGAAGAGTACATTCACTTGCGGGACGCTATTAACAACAACGCTGACGCTGCCGAAATTGGTAACTCTGTCATTCTACCATCATCGTATGTGGGCAGTCCACGTCATATGCAAGAATATATACAGGATGCTCTGACTTTCGTGCGCGAATATGGACGACCGTGTTTATTTATCACGTTTACATGTAATCCAAAATGGCCAGAGATTGCATCTTTGCTATTGCCTGGCCAAAATTCAATCCATCGTCATGACGTTACAGCACGTGTGTTCAAACAAAAGTTGAAGTCTTTAATAAGTTTCATTACTAAATTACATGTATTCGGCCGCACACGTTGCTGGCTGTATTCAGTTGAGTGGCAAAAGCGAGGATTACCTCATGCTCACATTTTGGTTTGGTTAATCGATAGAATCCGTCCTGAAGAAATCGATAGCATCATTTCTGCAGAAATTCCAGATCCGTCTACTGACCAACTGCTGTTTGATATTGTTACAGCGAACATGATTCATGGTCCATGCGGTACTCTTAATCGTACATCGCCTTGCATGGCAGATGGAAAATGCACTAAAAATTTCCCTAAAGATTTCACGAACGATACGATCACAAATGTCGACGGATATCCAATATATCGTCGAAGAAGTCCCGATAATGGCGGACGATCATTTATTAAAAACATCAACAACACAGACATTGACATTGATAATCGTTGGGTGGTACCGTATTCACCTCTGTTGAGCAAGACATACAATGCTCATATTAATGTTGAGTTCTGCAGTTCTGTGAAGAGCATCAAATACATTTGCAAGTATGTCCATAAAGGCAGTGATATGGCTGTGTTTAGAGTGGAAAATACTAACGTGAATGCTCCACCAGTGAATAAAAACGATGAAATAACACTTTATCAAATTGGTCGGTACATCAGCTCCAATGAAGCTGCTTGGCGTATCTTTGGTTTCCCGATTCATGAACGGGATCCAGCAGTTGTTCAGTTAGCCGTCCATCTCGAAAACGGCCAGCGTGTATTTTTCACGAACGAGACAGCAATTGATCGTGCTGTAAATCCACCTAAAACTACACTCACTGAATTTTTCGAATTGTGTAATCGTGCGGATGATTTTGGTGCCTTTGCACGAACGTTACTCTATTCACAAGTACCATGCTATTTCACATGGGCTCAAACAAAAAAATGGATGCCCCGCAAGCAAGGCTCCCCAGTTGATGCATGTCCCAATTTATTTAAATCAAACGCCTTGGGGCGAGTATTTACAGTCAATCCAAAGCAAACTGAATGCTTTTATCTTCGATTGTTGTTGGTTAATGTTACTGGCCCATTGTCATTTCAAGATATACGGAAAGTGAATGGGCAACAGTATTCAACGTATAAAGATGCGTGCCTTGCACTCGGCTTGCTGGAAGACGACAACCAGTGGGAATGTATGCTTGCTGAAGCAGCATTGAACTGTACAGCAATACAAATTCGTCTACTATTCGCTATAGTGTTAACTACATGTTTTCCAGCTCGAGCACAGATATTGTGGGATAATCACAAAGATTCAATGACTGATGATATATTGCATCAACATCGTACACGATGCAACGATGTAACGATAACGTTCAGCGACGCTATGTACAATGAAGCATTGACTGCTATTGAAGATCTCTGCATTATAATTGCTAATTTATCACTCAGTCATTTCGGTATGAATTCGCCAGATCGAGCTGCATCTGATTTCATGAACATGGAAATGAATCGTGAAATGCAGTACAACACTGTAGAAATGGCGGCGATTGTTACTCGCAATGTCCCATTAATGAATGAGGAACAAAGAATCATTTACGACCGCATTATGCTCGCAGTTTCAGCAGGACAAGGTGGATTCTTCTTTTTGGATGCACCAGGTGGAACTGGAAAAACATTCCTTATTTCGCTAATTCTTGCTGAAATACGATCAAATAATGGCATCGCATTGGCCGTTGCATCGTCAGGCATTGCTGCAACTTTATTGGATGGAGGCAGAACAGCTCATTCAGTATTTAAGCTGCCATTAAATATTCAAAATAACCCTGACGGAGTGTGCAACATAAAAAAACAATCGTCCATGGCCACCGTGCTGAAACAGTGTAAAATTATCATCTGGGATGAATGTACTATGGCGCACAAACATTCACTTGAGGCGTTTAACAGGACGTTAAAAGATATCAAAAACAACGACAAACTATTTGGCGGCACTCTGTTAGTTCTTTCAGGTGATTTCAGGCAAACACTTCCCGTCATTCCACGTTCAACATACGCTGATGAGATTAATGCTTGCTTAAAATCATCTACACTGTGGCGTAATGTTGAAAAAGTAGAGCTGAAAGTAAATATGCGCGTTCAAATGCTTCAAGATCCATCCGCTGAAACATTCTCAAAACAACTCCTAGATATCGGTGATGGAAAAGTAACTATAGATGAAACTGGATGCGTAAAATTACCGACAGATTTTTGCACAATCGTTGACTCGCAAGATACTCTCATTGATAAAATATTTCCCGATGTACACACACAGTACTTAAATCATGAGTGGCTTGCAGAAAGAGCAATTTTAGCGGCAAAAAATGTAGACGTTGACAATTTGAATCTGAAGATACAACAGTTATTGCCAGGGAGCTTGATATCATATAAATCTATTGACACAGTTTGCGATGCGAGTGAAACTGTAAATTTTCCCACAGAGTTTTTGAACTCACTGGATTTGCCAGGTATGCCACCGCATAATTTACAATTAAAGGTTGGATCTCCGATTATCTTGCTTCGCAATTTGAACCCGCCACGGCTGTGCAACGGTACGCGATTGGTCATTCGAAAATTAATGAAAAACGTCATCGAAGCTAGCATTTTAAGTGGAAAGTTCCGAGGTGAAAACATATTAATACCACGGATTCCTATTATACCTACGGATGCGCCAATTCAATTAAAACGTATTCAGTTTCCAATTCGATTGGCATTTGCCATGACCATCAATAAATCCCAAGGCCAAACGATGTCGGTTTGTGGCGTAGATTTAAGCACGCCATGTTTTTCACACGGACAATTATACGTAGCATGCTCTCGAGTGGGTAAACCATCAAGTTTGTTTGTGTTAGCTAAAGATGGGCTAACAAAAAATATTGTTCACGCTGTAGCATTAAGAGACTGATATTTTTTGATAGTGTTACCGTTCTTATCGAATAATAATATGTATATATATATATATATATATATATATATATATATATATATATATATATATATATATATATATTAAAGAAATAAATTATAATAATTTAATAAATATAGTGCTTGGCGTTTGTTATTCTATATTCCCTTATCGTTCACAGCATTACACACCTATTTCGTGCATATACCACATCCTTACACACTTAAAATAGGTTAGTTATTTTCTGTCGGCACTAGAAAGTACATAGAAATTATTTATATGGCAAAACAGCGTTTGCCGGGTCAGCTAGTATATATATATATATATATATATATATATATATATATATATATATATATATATATATATATATATATCAAATAAAAACTTACCGCTACATCAAGTCTGGCCGGATAACTAAATTTAACACTCTTGAAAACAATATCGGACATAAAATCAGGTTTTTTCCCAACATCATTATGTTGATACATGACTGGTTCACTTTCCAATATTTTAAAAACTTTATAAGCTGCACCTTTTGCCATTCCAAATACCTCAAGATAAGGACCTGCGCTGCTAAAATTCCAACTTGCCATAAGAGTTGCAAAAAATACCTAAAAAAACACCAAGATTTTTTAGCAATCTTCATAATTATTAAACAATTTTACTGTATTACAATAAAAATCAAATTTTCAACTCACCCCCATCATATTTCCGGGTGTATAAACTCTTTCATTTTCTGGCAAAGCTCTTTCCTCTATCACCAAACCAACTCCATACCAAAAGGCCAAAGCGTAACAAGCATATGCCAAAAACCAAGTAACCGCTTGATTTAAACCATTGAACAGGCATCGTGTAATATTGTTATTTTGGGCTAAAAACATTAATAAAATAAATTTGATTTTTTGTCGTGGAAACTAATGTACAAAAATTCTAAAAAATATCATATAAATAAAATTAAAAATGTATATCATTAGCAAATTATCTAAGAGCAGCAAATGCGACTGTGTGTGTTAGATCTGTGTGAAATCGTCATCCTAAAAGTACCGACTATCAATAACTTAACAATTTGTTTAATAGGTAAGCAATAATTACATTACCTTCCAAAACTAAAAGACCAGCAAAACTTGTTTTTAATTATTGTTTACCTTGCTTTACATATTGATCATATCTTCGACATTCTCGTTCTTGTCCGTCAAATGCCACGACAGTTCTAATGGAACTTAATACTTCTTCAGCGACGGCACCAGCGGTACTGTAGGCTGCCATTTCTTGTTTGCAATATTTGGCCGAAAACTAAAATATTTTTGTTATTTATTATTTATTCAAATCTTAATTCTTACAAACCATCAAATAATGACAGAATTATGATATGGATTTCATCTATATCAACATGATATGGTTCTTATTTATTGTTATGTGGTGAAATTTATTTGTAATGAGCATCCCAAATAAATTGTGTTAATATACTAGATAATCATAATCTATAAGTAAGAAATATCCCATGTAAATTTATTTTTTAACTTCAAGATTTAAATCATCTACAAGCATTGGTTACTACAGGGTGTCCGATAAGTACCTCCTAATTTCTCGGGAGCATACAGGGGAGGTCAAAATAACTTTAATATTTTATAGATGCCTTACAGATTCATTAACCATACTACAGTACATGTTTTAGATCATCAGATAAGTCGGGAACGGATTTGAAGCTACACTAGTTGGGGTTTATTTTTGACAGGTGTCATTTTACAGAAGTGAAAACTGATTTTTTATATGCTTTTATTATTTTTCTTCAAAAAAAGTACTCTATATTTATTTCGATAAAACTGGCGGTTTTCGAGATAAATCGGTTTTTATGCAAAAAACTCAAAAGTTACTAATGCTAAACACAAACAGGTTAAAATAAAATACGCATGCAATATGTATGCATGTACATTAATTTATGGGGAAGCTCTATCTCCCTCTTCGAGGGCAAGAAGATGTTATACTGAGAGATTTCCATCTCAGACATTGTCAAGTCTAGAAATCTTTCAAAGAGTGGATTGAGGCTCAATTAATTTACAATGTTATTAAAATGAAAAAATAGAAAAATCGTTTAAATGTTATTTTGGCAAATGTTCAATATGGACTCCACGTACTTCAATAAATTTTCTTTTTCTCCGAATATTTTTCCGCTGCACTGTAAATAATATTCAGGCATCATTAGAGACTTCGTTATAATGATGTGCTATTCTCGCTAGTAGTTCTTCTCTAGTATTTACTGTTGTTGAATTAACTATACCTATTTTCAAGAAGGGTGATAAGAAAATCACGGAAAACTATGGAGGAATAACTTTATTAAATTCGATAATGAAATTATTCACCAAAATTTTTGAAGGTATAATAACTAACTATTGCAGAATATCAGAAGAACAGCAAGGTTTCCGCAAAAACAGATCTACAGTAGATGCCATATTCATCGTAAGACAGATAGCAGAGAAATCTATTGAATTTACTAAGCCGGCTTTTATGTGCTTTATAGATCTCACTGAAGCCTTTGATAGGGTGAGACTGGATGATATTCTGCAATAATGCGAATTAAAGGCATCCCAAACACCACAACACAAATCTCAGTAAGCGGCAGCCTAACTAAGGATGTACCGATAGCGTTGGGCATACGACAAGGGGACTCTCTGAGTCCATTACTGTTTAACATAGTAATGGACCAAATAATTGAGAACGTCAAAAGAGCGGCACCAGGGTACAGAATGAATACCGGGAAAATAACAATAATATGTTACGCTGATGACGCCGTCATACTCTCGGAAAATGAAGACGATCTCCAAAGACTTCTATTTGCATTCCACATCATAAGCAAGCAATTCAACATGAAAATATCCATCGATAAAACTAAGTCAATTGTAATAAGCAAAGTGCCCTTAAGATGCAAACTAGTAGTGGATGACAAACCAATAGAACAACTCATGACCTTTAATTACTTAGGAGTTGAGATATCCGCAAACCAAGACAGAACAAGAGAAGTAAGGAACTAAGTAAACAAGGCAAATAGAATCTCAGGAAGCCTGGCGGATATAATATGGCACTACACATACATGAGCAAGGACGCAAAAACAAAAATCTACAAAACCTGTATTCGACCGATAATGACGTACCCAATAGAGACGAGAGCTGACAACACAAAAACAAAATCAATTCTAACAACTGCCGAAATGAAAGTACTAAGAAGAATATCGGGATACACATTAAGAGATCACATACGCAATTCAACAATACGCGAGGAACATGGAATGTAGGATATAGTAAGATGGGGACGGAAGCGCAGAAGAGCCTGGAATGAGCACTTAGGAAGAATGGCGCAAAATAGGATAGCGAGAATCGCCCGAGATGGAACACCGGAAACCAGAAGACCAATAGGTATACCACCTAAAAGATGGAGAGAGTCCTGGATTTCAACATCAAATGAGATGAATGATTGAGTTGGAAAAAACAGGCTGTAAGCCTATAACAAGAGGAAGAAGAAGAAGAAGAAGAAGAATTAACTATTTCTTTTAAAGGTCCCTAGAAGTAAAAGTCTAAGGGATTTAAGTCTGGAAACCTTGGTGGCCATAAAACAGGCCCACCTCGACCTATTCATCGAAAGTTATTTGTTGACTCACTATACGGTTAAAATGAGATGCATCTACCACATTTGCATTCTTCTATCAAGAGGTGCATCTTCCAATAGATTATTTAAATTTTGTTGCAAAAATTGTAAATAAATCTCACCATTGAGTCTTCCTTCCAAAAGAAATAGAAGGTTATTTCCGATGATGCCAGCCCACTCATTTAGAATAAACCTTTGTTGGTATTTGTTTTGAATTATAGCCTACATGTTTTCAACAGCCTACAAATTTTAATTGTGTGAGTTTATTATGCCATCTCTTATAAAACCGGCCTCCTCGGTAAACAAAATAAGGTTGGACAAATTTAGATTTAGATTATTTGCTGTCATCAATATCTTGCAAAATTGGTTCCTCTACGTGAGAGTCTCGTGGTCTCCTGAGAGGGCCCTCAACGCCACGTCGTGACAAAAATGACCCTTAATAAAACTTGTAAAAACTTAATTCATTAACTCTAATAATTATTTTCTAATCATGTTTTACTTCTATCCTTTAGGCTTCGATCAACCCTTTGAAAGATTTTTGGACTTGGCAATGTTCGAGCTGGAAATCTCTTAGCATAAAGTATTCTTGCCTTCGAAGAATTTGACAGCATTTCACCATAAATTAAATGCATATCATTAAACTCTGGGTAAGAATTCCATTTTTTAAAATTATTTTTACTTCAAGGTGGTTTTGATAAGTTCCGTCAAGTAATTTATTATGTAGGTGTTAACAATAACACCTTGATTTTTGTATTGAGTTTGCCGATACTTGGTCGAACTCCATATCATTAAAGATACGTAGTAAAAATTTGGATGAAAAATTTGGATGAAAGGGACTTAAGGTTGATATCAAATCTGTATTACAATCAGCGAGCGGCAGTAAGATTTGGACAGGAAATATCCGGAGATGTGGAAATACAAAGGGGAGTCAGACAAGGGTGTATATTGTCACCTTTACTATTTAACGCTTATTCTGAAGAGGTCATATTGGAAAGTCTTGAATCTGAAACAGCAGGGATAAAAGTAAACGGAGTTTTAATCAGCAATATTAGGTATGCAGATGACACCGTAATAATAGCTGATAGTTTGAAAGACCTAGATAGATAATGAATAAAATATTAAAAGTTAGTGGAGAATATGGACTCTCTCTTAACACAAAAAAGACAAAGTTCATGATAATTAGTAAAAACAACACCAATAATAATGAAACCCTAATGGTAGGAGGCCAGCACATAGAAAGAGTTAAGAAGTATACTTACTTGGGAACCCTAATAACAGAAAATAATGACTATACTGTCGAAATAAAAACCAAAATCGAGAAAGCACGTGCTAACTTTATTAGAATGAAAAAGGTTATCTGCAGCAAAGATCTAACGTTAGCCCTGAAAATACGACTGACTAAATGTTACGTATATAGTGTTCTATGTTATGGAATGGAAGCATGGACACTGAATCGAGAGGCAATGAGAAGACTTAACTCTTTTGAAATGTGGACCTATAGAAGAATTTAGAGGATTTCGTGGGTAGATCGAGTTACGAACGCCGAAGTGTTGAGAAGAATGGGGAAAGAAAAGGAAGTCGAGATAACAGTAAAACAGAGAAATCTGCAATATTTCGGACACATTATGCGAGGAGAAAAGTACAGCATCTTATGGCTCATACTCCAGGGCAGAAGAAGCGTGGGACGACGATGAATTTCATGGCTAAAAAACCCAAGGGAATGGTTTGGATGCAGTTCAAAACAGTTATTTAGAGCAACTGCCTCAAAAATTAAAATAGCTATTATGATTGCCAACCTCCGCAATGGAGAAGGCACTTGAAGAAGAAGTAAAACTCAAATTTTACTTAAAAATTCAACTTTAATTGAACCTTGAATAAACATATTTAACATGTTTCGCTACATGATAGCTTTATCAAGAATGTATAGACATTCTTAGGTCTAGGCAGGATAAACTAAATGTGGATTTTCTAATAATAAACGGGTAATTGAAATGGGTCATTAAAATAGGTTAAATAAAGGAGAGTTGTTTAAGTCTAATTGACAGTTTAACAAAGAATCGGTATTTTTAAATTTATTTATTTCTAGGGATTCCAATCAATCTAATTTAGTTGCTTTATTTTCTGTATATAAAATTTGGAAATTTTGATCAAAATTATGATTAGATTCTGTTAAGTGATTTGAATAATAAGAATTTCTTTTTCTCTAATAAAACTATTAAAGTGTTCTTTTATTCTTGTTGACTTCTGCCTGCCTGTCCTATAAGAAATCTTGAGCAATCTTTACATTTTATTTTATATACACCAGATTTATTTTCTTTTTCTATTTTCTATGTTTTGTTGTTTATTATAATATGACCAGATGAATTATTGCCTTTAAAAGCCATACTAATGTTAAACTTTTTTAGAAATTTTGCGATGCAATTAATTGCTCGGCCGAAATATGTAATAGTATAAACTTTTTTTGTTGTATTTTTTATTATGGGAAACACCAGATTTAACGCTTTCATATAATATTTTTTTATTTAAAATTTTGTTTATTATTTATGGAGTGTATCCATTGTTAACAGCAATTTGTTTAATAATATTTAGTTCCTGGTTGTAATAAGTCTGTGTAGCATACTATGGAACTTGACAGTTCATGCTACATTGGGTGACAAGAACAATTGTGTATGGTTGTGTCTGTATTTGTTTCTTACTGAAATGTTAATTTTTAAATCAGAGTATTTGTTACCTTCATTTCTGGTTTTCGAGAATAAAATAGGAATATACTTCAATCTTGATTACTGCTTTAATGTAAAATCTACTGCAGGGAAAATCTTTCAAAGTTTTAGATATATATATATATATTTTTTTCATTCTTACCCACGTAATTCCGCTCATCCCCAAAATTTGTAATGGAAATACAGACAAACAGACCAGTGCCAATTTCCATCCGCTTAATAGTGCCCATATGATACCAGTTACAAATGTTGCTTCTAAGAAGCATAACATTCCTACTTTTTCTCCAATACCATCTTCAATTTTCGGCATATTGCTAAAACATAAATGAACACGGATTAATATTAAATACAATTCTGTCTGTCTGATTAATCTTCAGTATTATCCGTTAATTTTATTGTTTTATAACTTTTAGTATATTTATTGAAAATATTTATAATTGAAACGAAAAATATGTGATTGTTAACATTTGGAACATTCGAGCATAGAATTCAGCATAATTAAGTTCAAGAGGAAGGTGCATGCACATTGAATTTGACATTTACATTGTCCAGGATAGTCTTTTAAAACAACATGTTCTAAGAGTTCAGATAATTACTTAAAATATTTTTTAGGCCACTCATCAAGTAAAAGGGGAAACCAATATACCCGTATGAGGTAAGCCCAGTACACTAAGTTTCTAATCAAAGTCCTAAATACTTACTCAGTTATTATACTGGCAAAGTCTCCAGTTTGATTTTTATCATACCATCCTATGTCTTGATTTAAAATCTTTTCCAAAAATAGTTTCTTCATTTTGAATGTCTGAAAGTAAAGAATATTAATTTTATTTTATTAGAAGCTTTTTGTAATCACAATCCATTAAAATAGTGTGGAGGGGATAAAATAGATATTATTTCGTGTTCGTAATAATAGTAACTAAACAAATATCCAATAAGATCAAAAACCCTTATTTGAATTAAACTTTTCTTTCCTTCGATGTAATCACATTAATAATACGAGGCAATGTCCAATGAAAACCTTAAAAATGTTATTATACAAAAAATAGTAAAACATTGTCAGACTTTTTCAACGTAGTTTCTATTTTATTCTTCACTCTTTTGTAAAGGCTTAAACACCTTAAAAATTATTTTGATAGTCTACTCTTGATAATCAAAGACAGAGTTACCCACTTGGAGCAAAGATAGGAAAATAAGAAAAACGTGATAGCCACAAATACTTCAAATTTTAAATTGCTGCCCATTAAACGAACTTAGATTTGGTTCCATCTTGTTGTGCAGCAAAAGTGAAATATTTGCCTATTTTAGACATAATTTAAATTGAGAGCTTCAATGGTTTCATCATCGATAAATCGACGATTTTCTATCACCAAAGCTTCAAACGACACGTTTATTCAGGCATCACAATAAAATTGGCCTGTAGAAAGTTGCCTTTGCTTGGCTGGATCAGGGAAAAACACTTATAAAACCAAAAATTTGTTATTCCATTTACTTGTTAGCAAGATAAATATGAATTTTTATAATATAGCCAAATTCTACAATAAGTGTCAGTGGGTAGAGTAAAGGGGCGATCCTATACTATAAAGGAATCACTATTTAACAGTAATAAAGTGTTTTGTCTCAACGGCGCTAAGCACAATCTGCGGTGTATCCGCAGAGCGAACCCTGACGAGAATCGACTCTGCAACTACATCTATCTATCTCTATCTAATGAACTTCAATCATCCATCTGTGGACATAGGCCTCCTCTTGTCTTCTCCATTATTTTCTATCTTGAGCGGTCTGTACCCATTTTTATCTGGCTTGCTTTTTTAAGTCGCCTATCCATCTCATTTGCGGTCTTCCTCTTCTTCATTTGTGTTGCCAGGATCTCCATTCTAGGATTATTTTGTCCCATCTATTGTCTTTCTGTCTTAAAGTATGACCGGCGAATTTCCATTTAAGCTTGGCTACATATGTCGAGATATTTACTTTTGTTTTGTCTTATATCCATACTTTGGTTTTGTCTTGTAGTCATATGTTCTTCTTTTATCTATAAGTCTAATACCTAGCATTTGTCTCTCTATTGCTCTTTGTGTAACTACATAACAAATTATAATATACAGGTTTTACATCCTGGTGAATCCATTCACTATCCAGCGAACGGATTTTACTTCCATCTGCCTCGATATCGCTCTTAACAAAAACATAAATAACCTATGCGACCCTACTATAATAGACCATCATCTATCTTCAGATCACACCCCAATTATCATGATATGGAACAAACACATATAATTAAAAAATCTGCAAAACTCCTATCTATATAAAAACATAAACTAGAAAAAATTTAGAAATATACTAGTGAAAAAATAATAATAATCAACAACAAGAAAGTCCATAAATTGACGGATGGAATACAAATAGTTAGAAATCAAATAGTTAAAAAAAAATAAGAATAATACGAAAAGAAAGTAAGTACTAGAGGAAATCGTTGAATTAATAATATTTAAAAACAAAATCAGAAAAACCTGAAAAAGGCACAAACGTAGAATAAATTATATACGAATGACAGAATTACAGAATACTGAAAGTACAAAAATAATGCATGCTCAGACATATTAAGAGGACTATCTATTGTTAACAATACGCTCTGAAAACTGAATAAATGCCTTAAAAAACCTTAATAAGATACCAACACTCCACAACACACATGCACAAACTAATACCGAAAAAGCAGAAAACATCGCTAGAAACCTAGCCGAAGTTTGTTTAACCTCGCCTAATATCACTGCAGAACAAAAGAAAATAAAACGTGTCGTAACTAATATGAAAAAGTGGATATATCCCATCCCTTTATGCTAAAACGAAAAATATTATGGCGAATATAAAAAATAGCGCGATCAACAAACTTCCTGGTCCAGATACTCTACCAAATATAATACTATAAAAAAAAACTTCTAATAAAAGCAATTTCACAACCAACGCATATGGTAAATGCCATAACATCATCCCAGTATTAGCCTACCTCATAGAAGCAGACAGTTGTAATACTCCTCTTAAAACAGAGCTTAAATTCAGACGCAGTATCACTCCGAGCCTTGGTCGCGCTGCTCGCGAGCAATAGAAATATGATGACGCTTTTATTATCTATATTAACGTCGGCCGCCGGAGTCGGCAAAATTCAAAGGTGGCACATCAAAGACGCGACTCGCCATAATTATATGCACCTTCACATTTAATAGCCTCGCCATGCTCGTTTAGGTATAACTTCGCTATTTTTTTCGCTTTTTAACTTGATTTTTTTACATACTTTCCTTCTTAATAAAATGTTATTAAAAAAAAACACTCACCTGCCTTAAGGAGCTATAGCTAAAACAAACCACCGTAATATAAGTACAAATCATTATGACTATAGCAAATACACAAGTCGAAATAACGAAATTGTTGACTTCGGAAAACACAGTGTTGGTAACCCTAATTCTTTCTTCATCTGTTAAATTTAGGTTTATGGCAGTGGTATAGTCTACAATTGCTCCTGTGACGGTTCCAAAAATGATCATAAGATATGGTTGTAATACACCACATATTATGGCACCCATCAGTCCAAAACATATTAAGAGTATGTCTAGTGAAGTAGCGTATTTATACTAAAAATCAAAATAATTTATAAAAAGAGGAATTAGGAGGGTGAGTATTCGTAGTCTAGCATCTTTGCTAATGCAATGTACGAGAATGAATAAGATGTAAACAAGACTTTGTCTCTCAAAAATTTGTATTTTCACTGTCCTCCTAGTGCTTCTTTAAGAGGCGCAAAAAGATAAAAATCGCAAGGCGATAAATCAGAACTATAAAGAGGATAGTGAAGTATGATCCATCTCATTTTCTCTAATTTTGCGCAAGTTAGAATTGTCGAGCGTGCAGGAGAATGATATCCCGAATCGGTTGATTACGTCTCTTGGAACAATAGGCGGCTTTTGCCGTAATCAAGAGCTCACATTAATAAGCAGCGTTTATTTTGCGACAGTCATGTAAGAAATTAAGGTACAAAACACCACGCCAGCCGGGAAAATGGTTATAAACACTTTACCAGTTGACAGTGGAGTCTTGGCTTTCACAAGGGTTGTCTTTTCCTTTCTACGCCATTCCATACTGACCTGTTCGCTTTTAGGTGTGTAATGATGAACCCAAATTTTGTCACGTGACAGTTTTTCTCAGGAATGTATCGTCTTCATTTATAAACTATGCTGAAATCTCCTGGCAGATCCGCAAACATCTTAACTTCTGTCCATCTGCTAGTAGGCAAAGGACCCACCTGGAACTGACGGTCCTCAGTAATTATTTATTGCCAGCTCTCATAACTTATTCCCACATATGCTGCAATTTCGTAAACTTACAAACTTGAATCGTTTTCAAGAAAGTTTCGAATCTATTGAATATTTTTCTCTGTAACGCTGGTCTGAGATCAACGATCATGTTTCTCATTTTCAACTTTTTCACGTCCTGCCTGGAACTTCTTGTACCAAGCAAGCACGCAAGCCTTTGAGAATATTTGATTTCCAAACTCTGCAGTCAATTTTTATATAATTTTAGTTGGTTTATAGCCTTTATGAGCAAGAAATTTTATTAAAATGCGTTACACAGTCTAAGGGTTGACTTGTTGCTCCTTCATTGCGATAGCTATTGCTGATGTGATCCAAACAAGCAACCAACCATCTCTCCCGATTTCAAACATCCATACCAATGTAATCTAACAACGCTTGCCTATTTTCATCAAATTTACGCTATCTGGAATAAAGCCCTCGTTTACATTTGATTCACCCTCGTAAAAAGTTTTTCTGTAACAAGTGATTTCTTATAAATGTGTAATCACCATCTTGTGTACGACTACAAAAATTGTTTAATTAAAACAATTTATTTTCAAAAAATAAGCTGTAAGATACTGCTGAGAAGTTTAAATCTAATATTTGACAGATCAATATAAGATAGCTGGAAATATCAATATAAGGTAGCTCTAAATAATCAAACTTCACTTACGAGGACAACTAATAAATTTCATCAAACCAATGATAATATATAAAGCAGACCTTTAAAAAAATATCTGATATTCCACACTATTCTAGTACCTTTAAAGCTCAGTTTTATCATCGATAGTAACATCCAGTAGTTGAATCACTAACACTTTCAAGTTAATCATGAGTTTTCAGGACCAAATGTTTCACAAATAAAAGTTGGTTACGAAACTATTGGTTCAATTTTATATCAAGTAGAGTAAGATCAAGAATACTTTCTATAAATTACACCTTAGAAGACTCTACACCTGGAAGTCTCCTCAAGATGGACAGGAAAATACTGTACGCAACCAAATTGACTTTATTTTGATCAATAAAAGATATCAGAATAGCATTACACGTGTTGCCGCCTACCCAGGGTCAGACATCAGATCAGATCATAACCCTCTTGTTGCGAATTTCTATTTTCGATGTAAACTACTATCAAAACGACGTAGACTCCGAAAATATTATATTCAGGCATTAAAACAACCCGCAGTGCAGAGAAGCATGAAGACTACATTGGACAGGTTTTGCCAAGAAAATAACCCTAGTCAAAAAGTTGCAGCTAATAAGATCTGGATTACGTTAAAAACAAATATCCAATCAGCTACTGAAACTGTTCTTGGTCGACCGAAATAAGAAAAAATTAAAGCGTGGATGACAGACGAAGTATTAAACTTAATGGCTGAACGTCGGATTGTTAAAAACCAGCATGATAAATATAAGGAAATGAATCGCAGTGTCAAAAGAAAGATAAGGGAAGCTAAGGAGAAATGGACTCAGGAACAATATGACGAGGCTGAAAGACTTCACCAGCTGCACGACTACTTTAATTTCCATAGAAAAATCAAGGAAATAACTGGAACAAATAGAACAACAGCATTGCCGTCAATAAGAAATAGACAAGAAAGACTGATATTGGATACCGACGAATTAAAGGAAACTTGGGGAAGAACTATGCGGGGACTTTGTTCAGTGATCAACGAACAAATGCCCCCATGAATGACACTGAAAACATGTGTGGTCCAAAAGTTCTTGAATCTGAAGTCAGGTACGCAATGAACTGTACAAAGAATGGTAAAAGTGCAGGTCACGACGATATATATGCAGAAATTTTAAAGCAAGTCGATATTAAACAACTTACATATCTCTTTAACGTGATATATAACTCTGGGCAAATCCCAGTGGATTGGTTAAAGTCTACGTTCATTACTATTCCAAAGAAACCAAACCTCAAGAACTGCGAAGACTCGAAGAGCCACGCTCTTAAAATGTTCCTTCGAGTAGTCCATTCAAGAATATAAAGACAGTATGAGGATATGAGTGGCGACACACAGTTTGGCTTTATCAAGGGACTTGACACTAGAGAAGCTGCTCTCTTCTCAATGAAATTACTTGTGCAAAAGTGCTATGACCATCTAATTTATTGACTATCAGAAAGCTTTTGACAACGTAAAGCACGAGCCGCTGTTGGTAAAATTACAGGAGATCGGTATCGATGATAAAGATATTAGAATAATAAGAGAACTTTATTGGCAACAGTTAGTTGAGATCCGTATTGATGGCGTTCTGTCAACAGAGACCTTTAATATACTGAAGGGAGTCTGGCAGGGACGTGTACTGTCGCTTGTTCTGTTTAATATTTAGGTAGAGAAAATATTTCAGTTAGCATTAGAAAATGAAACGCGAACTATCAAGGTCAATGGCATCCAAATAAACAATATTCGCTATGCAGATGATACTGCAGTCTTAGCTAACAACTTTGAAGATATCCAGTTAATATTAAAAAAAAAACTCAATGAGCGAGGTGAACAGTTCGGGCTGCATATTAATACAGTCAAAACAAAAATGATGGTGATTAGTAGACATCAGTACATCACTCTTCTTAACATCAACGCGGAAAATATTGAACGTGTCGCACAGTTCACGTATCTTGGCGCTACTCTGAATGAAAAGTGGAAATGTGACGAAGAAGTGAAGGGAAGAATTGGCCGTGCAAAAGCAACTTTCTTTAAACTTAAGAGTATTCTCCTTCACAGAAATATGCCACTACACACCCGAATACCTGTGGTTCAATGTTATGTATAGCCTATTCTACTATATAGTGCTGAAGCTTGGTCATTTAGGGCTGGGACGCTGAATCGGATCGAAGCTTTTGAACTGTGGACACTCCGCTGACTACTACGTATCCCTTGGACTGCTCACATAACGAATGATGAAATTCTACGAGGAGCTGGCGTAAAGAGACAACTAATGGACACAGTAAAATAACGAAAAGTGTCTTATCTAGGGCATATACCAAGAGGATCTCACTACTCCATACCAAGGCTAATACTACAGGGAAAAATTAAAGGCAGACGGGCCAGGTCGAAAACAACACTCTTGGCTCTGCAATATAAGAAGCTGGTGTGGTATATCAGACGCCGCAACCATATTTAGACAGGCTGAGGAGGGCACTCTAGTTATAATGTGGCCATGAGATGGAGAAATGATCACCGACGTGCAGCATAGCACATGGCACCCGAAGATGAAGAAGATTAAAACCAGTTTATAATAAGATCACGTTTAATCAAATTTTCTGCACAATACGCCATTTTACGTCGGTCCCTGTAACTTCAGGCATGTTGTCGTAGATTTTGTCATGTTTCGTCTTCCCGCTTAATACGCCATCTGTCACGAATTACACTGTTTACCACATGTATCTTACCAGTACTGATTAAAAACTTTAGATGATCACTTTCAATTGAAATGTTGACGGATAATACTGATCATCCCAAAGATGTTGAGTTAAGGGACATCAAGCTTGCTTTCTCACTTCCAAATACGAAGAGCAAATTGCCATTCATGGATTAGGGTACTGTAAAAGTCGTTAAGCAAGGTTATAGAACACCACCGATATATGGCTATCTAAGAAGATGGACTACCCTGTTTACAAAAGACCCCTGAATGTGCATGATACGATACTAAACATTGCAGCGTCATGGGAAGCAGAAACTACAAGATGGTTTAAGAAAGTAGGTTTCCGAAATAACGAAGATAATATCATGTTGTAAGAAGCAGAACTGGCGGTATTGCAAAATTTTTCTGGTTATTCTTCCACCGATGACAATGTTGACACCTACGAAGTCCGTTCAATCGAAAATCATAGTGACCCTAAGTGATGACGATGTTGATGACGAGAAATCAGCTCCAATTTTATCAACCTTTCAGACTTTGTTAGCAGCGATGATTTATAGCATTAATCTTCTTTGAGTGATAATGAAGACGCCCTTGAAATATTAAATTATTTCGAAGTGTAATTACTAATGTATCACAATCGCTTGGTCAAACTAAAATAAGTGCTTACATTAAGTAATAGGGAAATTATTACATTATGTGTATAGTAATCTACTTGAAAAATATGATCTCCGTAACGTAACTTTATAAATATATAAAATATTTACGCATTTGTGTATGTACTTCATTTTTTCCGTTCTCGTTCAAAAAGTTTTTTCGCTTAAAACGCGTTTATGCTGGGTCCCTTCAGAATTGTCTTAAGTGAGTTTTCTTTACTTGAATTTTATGGAAAAAATACAGAAACTGAAACAATGAATAAAGAAGAAATGTTGCCTTGCCGACTGGCTGCTATTTTTTCGACGATGTTTTCAAAAAATGAATTCAAAAATATACAATAATTTAAAGTTGAAAATAAATCTAGAAATTTTGGATGTTATGGCCCTTCATCACCTTTTTATTGTCTCTGTAACATAATTTCTAATTCCGTAAAACTAAACTTACCAATTTAAAATAGGGAATACTTTCTTCTTTTGTCTTCTCGGTGCTTCTGAAAAGAAGAAAAATATTGCTTGAATACATCGACCACTTAAATTAAAATTATTATTCTTTATATACGAAGAAGATACCTTCTTAAACACATTTCATTTTCTAATTTGTTATTTTAACTATTTGATACGTGCAGAACTTCTTTATTAAAGCAAACGAGTTGCCAATAATTTTACTCCATAATATACTGTTTCAAGGATATTAAGTTCAAAAAGGAGAATTTTGCCGAATGAAGTCACTATTTTGGGTTTGTAGGATAAATAAAATGCTTGTTTGCTTCTTGGAAAGGTTTTCCCCTTGTCTTCTCGTAGCTTCGTACTGGATTTTCAACGTTTGTTTAATAGTTGTAGACAGTGCTGAAGAGTGATTGTAGAAGTTTATATTTAATATTGATTAAAGATATAGCTTAATCGAAACGTTACGTACAAACAAACAAAAAAATAAAAAGAATACAAGTACTACAACCACTTTTTAGTCATTAAAATTTCAGTAACCTTATGTCTTACGAAAATTTTAATTTTACATCTTCTTATTACTGAGATGTATAAAAAGGTTGTTGCACTGTTGATATTTTAGTCGGGCATCAAAATTCTATATAAACAGTTGTTTTCTGTGAATTTTGCTCTTGGTTCATTACAGGTCAACTGACGAGATTATTAGGTTGTTAGATTCGCAGGAAATAAACTACCTGTATATCTATTTTTCCTTCAACAGCCTGAAGAAGCTTATTAAACTAATCGACTTGTTTTCGACTGTTATATAAGAGAAATATTCCTATCAATATAATTCAGACTATCGAAAACATATACGCAAACAATAAAGTTCAGATTCGCACTAACGGTAAATTATCTACACCCATACCAGTCAACAACGGTATTAGACAGGGAGATTCGCTTGGTCCTTTGTTGTTTAACATGATAATGGACGAAATAATAAAGGAGGTGCGACTTGGTAGAGGATATAAAATGGGTGATACAGAGATAAAAATTCTCTATTACGCTGATGACGCTGTGATATGTGCCGAAAATGAAGACGACCTCCAGAGATTGTTAAATACCTTTAATCTTACGGGAAGAAAATATAATATGATTATCTCAGCCGATAAAAACTAAATGTATGACAACCTCAAAAGAACCCCTCCGATGCAAACTAGAACTAGACGGTCAAATAATACAACAAGAAATGAGTTTCAAATATCTAGGAATCGACATAACTAGTTATGGCAACATCGAAGATGAAGTAAGAGGGCAGGTGGCCAAAGCAAATAAAGTGGCGGGTTGTCTCAACGACGTGATCTGGCGAAACAAACACTTACAACAAGAAACGGATCTACAAAACCACAATTAGACCTATTATGACATATACCTCAGAAACACGGCCAGAGACGACAAAAATGAAACAACTATTGGAGACTACAGAAATGAGAATACTTCGACGAATAACAGGAAAAACGCTACTAGACAGAGAAAGAAGCGATAACATTAGGCAATCATGCAACACAGACTGCATTAATGAGTGGGTCCTACAGCTAAGACACAATGGAACAAACACATAAGCCGAATGACAGAGGATAGACTGGTAAGGATCGCACGAGATAAATCGCCTAGTGGTGGAACATAACCCGATTCGCTCGATCCCCCCACTCCTCGACCTTGACCTTGACCTTGCTTCACCCCTCTTTGGCCCCGCCCACATGTCCTTGTCATTGACCTTGAAAGTGCACGTGTGCTTTGGCCTTGGCCTTGTGTTCAAGGTTGTGTGTGTGACCTTGACCTTGACCTTGGTCGAGACGACCTTGACTTTGTTGAAGGTCATCTTGGGTGTGTGACCTTGAAGATATGTTACGTGGTTGGGGGTGACCTTGAAAGGTTTTATATAAGGTATGGGGCAGTTTCATTCATCAGTTGGCTCTGACTTGTATAGGTAGTACATGTGTTAATATTTGACAAATCATGGCATATGTTTGTGAAAATTGCGGTTCTAAGTTTACTAATATTTATAATATGAGACGTCATCAAAGAGAATCGTGTGCGGCGAGATTTAATGAAGTGCCTGGAGGAAAACGGCTCCGAATTGAAGAGTATACATCGACGATTCCGCTAATTAATTGCGCTACATGTAATGTAGATGTTCCAATAAATCATTTGTCGGTGCATAAACGAACACAACAACATAAAAATAATTCATGTTTGCCGGTATGTCATGGTGTGCAACTCGTTGAATGTGCCTTCAAAAGGAGAATTGCAACCTATCGGGTTAGCAGTGATATGGAGCATTCCGATTACGTAATGTTCTTTGCAGACATTAAATCCAAGGTGGTGGAACTTGTTAATAATTTATTGCGTGTGCATCATGCTTTAAAAGTTAACATGACAGCTGTTGGCGAGTACATGCTTCCATCACAAGAAATATTCAGTGAAAAATCCTTCAACACTGCTAATCAAATAATTAGTGTAGAAAGTGATTTGGATGCCGTTTACCATTCTTTCACCGAATTAATAAAAACGCAGGCGACAGAGTTCCAGGAGAAAGATTCAGGTATGGAAAAATCAAAACCCGATATATTAAACTGATTTTTATATATTATTTTTCTTGTTATAGGATGGGCTCTTGTGCGAATTTTATACTTGGAAGTTGGTATCAACAAGTATATGCCTATGGGTGGCTCATCATACATCAAGTTGCCGTATTCTATTGAAAGGAAAGGAGCTGTCGTCAATGTGATTAACCAGGACGAATTTTGCTTTGCGTGGGCTGTAACATCAGCATTGTTTCCTCCAACAGCAGAGCCTTCACAGAAGACATCCTACCCCCATTTTTCTAGAGTGCTAAATGTAACAGGTATGGATTTTCCAGTAAAATTACGTGACATTAAAAAATTTGAGGAAATGAACAACATATCAATTAACGTATACGGTCTGGAATCTAAATATGAAAATAATGAAGTAATACATGAAGTTATTGGTCCACTGAGGTATGCGTCAAAAAAGTTGGATAGGCATGTAAATTTATTGTTAATTACAAAAGACTGTAGTAGTAAAGATGGCGGTGAACATTTGTGCGATACGACTTGTTCAAAGAGTCATTATTGTTGGATTCGGGATTTATCACGTTTAGTTTCAAGTCAAATTAGTTGTCAGCAACATAAAATATATTTCTGTGATGGTTGCCTCATTTATTTTAGTACACCGTCAGCTTTAACTTTACATCAAAGCTACGATTGTAACCACATTTTCACGCAAACACCCTCAGTGGATTTAAAAATCGATAAATTTGGAAAGAGTGTGCCGGAAAATATTTTAAAATTCGAGGGTATAGAAAAGCAAATGCGCGTTCCATTCGTGGTTTATGCAGATTTCGAATCTGTTTTAAAACCCGTTGAAACGGTACAACCAAACCCACAAAATTCTTGCACTGTAAAAAGTTTTAAACATGAACCATATTCTTTTGCTTATTTAATTAAATGCTCTTTTGACGACTCACTTTCGAAATTTGAGCTATTTCGGGGGAATAATGCAGCTCAAGTCTTTGTGGATCGTATCGAGTGTGATTTAAGGGCTCTATACAACACATATTTAAAAGACATTAAGCCTATGAAACCGTTAACGCCTGAAGAAAAAAGGGAGTTTAATGATGCTAAAATATGTGGTATATGTGAGGGCCCTTTTGAAGAGGGTGAGATTAAAGTACGAGACCACTGTCACATAACTGGTGCAAAAAGATTTGGTGCTGCACATTCCGTTTGTAATTTAAATTATAAATTACCCTCTTTTATCCCTATCATATTTCATAACTTAAGCGGCTACGACAGCCATTTATTTATAAAAGAGTTATGTAAATATGGGGATAAAATTGGTGTTTTGGCTCAAAGTAAGGAAAAGTACATATCATTTACCAAAAGCATTTATGTGCACGATTATTTTGATAGTAAATGTGGAAAAGTCAAGAGGAAATATTTAAAGTTGCGATTTATTGATAGTTTTAAATTTCTGTCAACGTCTTTGGAAAATTTAGGCAGCGGTTTAAACGACGACGATTTTATTGAAACGCGGAAACATTTTTCAAATATCAACCAATTTAATTTGATGCGTCAAAAGGGTGTTTTTCCCTATAGCTTTATTGACTCTATAGAAAAAATGGAAAATACATGTCTTCCAAGTAAAGATGAATTTTATGATAATTTACGGGAAGAACATATTAGCGATGAAAGTTATAGAAGAGCAAAAGAAGTATGGCGCTTGTTTGGGTGTAAAACTTTGGGGGACTATTCGGACGTGTATTTAAAATCAGATGTGTTGCTATTGTGTGATGTTTTTGAGCAATTTCGGAATAATTGTTTAAAATTCGATAAACTTGATCCAGCACATTACTATACCCTTCCAAGTTTATCATTTGATTGTATGCTACGTATGACTAAGGTAGAGTTAGAGCTCTTAACTGATATAGACATGATACATTTTTTTAAGAAAGGTATACGCGGCGGCATAAGCCAGTGTACAGAAAGGAAGCACATCGCTAATAATATTTTTTTACCAGACTATGACCCAACAAAACCTTCTTCATTTATAACATACCTTGATGCTACAAATCTATATGGTCATCATGGTCACAAGCATTACCATATGGTGGTTTTCGATGGTTAAGCGAGCGCGAAATTCTGGATTTAAATATTATGGCTGTTGGTGATGATAGTTTACATGGCTACGTTTTGGAAGTGGATGTGCATTATCCGACTGAGTTGCATGATGCACATTCTGATCTTCCATTTCTAGTAGAAAATATCATACCGCCAGCAGAAAACGCTAAATTACCGAAATTAATTCCTAATTTACAAGATAAAAAAAAATACATTGTACACTATAGAACTTTAAAACAAGCCATCGCCAACGGCTTAGTGGTAATGCAAACCCATCGAGTATTACAGTTTGAGCAATCAAAATGGCTAAAATCGTATATTGATTTTAATACCAATTTACGTAACAAGGCCACCACAAAATTTGCGAAGGACACTTTTAAATTAAAAAATAACGCGATATTTGGTAAAACTATGGAAAATGTGGAAAATCGAAAGGATATAAAATTAGTAACACATTGGGAGAACAGTGTAGGCAGAAATGGAGCTAGAGCACTAATATCCCGCCCCAATTTCAATAGTAGCTCGATATTTACCGAGAACTTTGTTGCTATACATATGAATAAAGTTAAAATATTGTACAATAAACCAATTTATATCGGTTTTTCCATATTAGATATATCAAAGACTGTAATATACGATTTTTATTATAATTTTATTAAATCCAAGTTTGGCGATGATGCTTCGTTACTTTACACCGATACTGACTCGCTTATATTAAAAGTGTATACGGAAAACTTTTATCAAACTATATCAGAAAACCCCGAAAAATTCGATACATCAAATTACCCCGAAATTAATAATTTCAACATAATTAAAAGTAATTCTGTAGTTGGTAGAATGAAAGATGAGTTTCCTGGTGATCCGATAATAAGTTTTTATGGTACCGGCGCGAAGGCTTATTATGTAAAGTCCATTAATAATGAATTAAAAAAAGCCAAAGGTATCAAAAAATGTGTTATCGAGAAAGACCTTCATCAGGAAGACTACCAAAGAATTGTTGAACGGGGTGGTTTGATATTAAGAAAGATGAAGACATTTAGAAGTGAATTACATAACATTTATACCAACATAATAAATAAAGTAGCATTGTCACATAGCGATGATAAACGTTATGTAATTCCCAGTTCAACCAAAACTCTACCTTGGGGGCATGCAGACATAGATTTTTACAAAACAGACCCGGAAGAAAACTTAGCAAATTTAGTCACCGTGTTGGAATCATTTCTAAGTCAGGACAGCACGTAATCTGGAAAATCCATATTTCATTATTTGTATTGTTTTTATTATTTCTATTAAACATACAACATTAATATGTAACGATAGTATTGTAATTTTTTTTTTTTTTTTTTTTTAAATAAAAAACATGTATTCATTACTTGATTGCTTTTTTATTGAACCTTTATTTTAAAATTATAAATATAATGAAGTGTCGACAAATAACAAACTGTAAAAGTTATTGTTGAAAAATTTGTCTAATAGTAAATTAAACGCACAGGTCTACGAGTAAATGTTTAATGTGAAACAGGTTTGCTGACAAGATCCTCCATAGTCTTTTCAATTTTCAACATTCTAGAGTTAAGTTCATCACGCAGTTCGTCTTGCCTAAGTTCATATATTGCAATAACAGTATCATCAATGTATCCTCTAAGTTCTTGACCGGTTTCAATTAATTTCTTGCGTACGTAACCTTCAAGTTGGTTTCTGAATATATCTTTAATAACAATTGTTGAGTCATGTAAAGCTTTCTGCGTATCTTGCACACACTGAGCAAGGTTATTATCAACATAATTTCGTGTGGTCGCATCGTCTCCTTCAAGAGGTTCTGCTAAATAGCACAATCTTTTGCTTCCCATGTCGTAATCTCCATTAGGTGTAAGTTTAAAACCTATTCCTAAAGGACCTCGCATAAAGTTAAAATCCTTAAATTTTCTTTTGCGACCGAACTTATCAATAGTGTTTACTTCTGACATTGTTATGTGAGACTGATTTGAAACCATTAGATTTCACCCTAATATATGGTTCTATTTCATTAATAAACGGACTCTGCAGAAAAATATGGATTGCAAAACGTATTTTAGGCGATGTTTAATAAATACACATACAGATTCATTTTACTATTGTTTTATTGAAAAAAAAAATTAAAATATAACAAAAGATTGAGTTTACTTTTTATTATTAAAAAAAAATAAAAAAAATAACAAACAAAAAAATTAAAAATTAAGAAATAAAATACATGTTAATTTCTTCTGTACAGGTAAGCTTCTTCTATGACCCAATTTCTTCTCTGGATGGCATGTTCATTAATGCCCTTGAACTGGTAGTAAACTAGTCCACAAAAGCCGCATTGTACAAATTTAACCCTGAAAAGGTCAATGTAGTTGAAGTCGTACGTAAGATCATTTCGCCAGCAGATACCTAGTCTTTTACAATGATGACAAGTTAAATAAAAAGCTTTTGGTATATGACTGTATGTTTTGGCTGCTTCACTAGGTTGTTCATCGGTTGGCAACATGATGTTTGAATATGTTGTACTTTTCAATCGCGGTACTCTAATTATGTATTACTTTTTAAAATAACCTTGACAGGACCAAAAAAAATCCTTGAAAATTACAACCTCGAAAACGACCCTGACATTGACGGGTACTTTGACCTTGGCCTTGGCCTCGCATCTAACAAGTTTAGTACTATATTTATATGCTTCTTTAAAATAACCTTGACAGGGGCAAAAAAAAAAATCCATGAAAATTACAGCCCTGAAAACGACCCTGGTATTGCCGGTTACGTCGGCCTTGGCCTTGGCCTTGCATCTGACAAGTTTAAATATTATACTTAATGCATCGAACAAAAGGAATAAAGGCGGTGTAGTGGGGGAAATGGGCATAAAAGCAGACTTGCTGGCTCGAGCTCTTCACAGTTCGTCAGAACAGCAAACAGTACAGTGCTAAGAAAAAGTTAATTGTGTGAGTTTGAATATCGAAAATGTCTAGTGTACGGTCTCTTTTAGATGCTCTTGACGTGAGCTGCGGTTCACAGCAAGGCATGCTGGATAACATGAGTGGTTTAGAAGTGTTAAGTCCGGGGGTGTTCGAGAACTGGAATGGCGTGGAGCATGAAGATGCCGAAGACCGAGCCCTCAACGATGGTCGCGATGAAGAGTTAGTTCAGTCGGCAGCGCAATTCCTGGAATGCTGGACGGAGGAGAAGGAGCCGAAGATAAATGTGATTAGTGATGTGGTTGTGCGAAAAGCATCGCGGCCTAGGGAATCTTCTCCGAAAGCTTCGAAACTGAAAAAGCTCTTGACTATGCGGAAGTCGGAAATCGCCGATAAAAAAACATTTTATTCGGCGATTAAAGGTGTGGGACAAGGGAAGAAGAAAAAGTTTAACTTTAAGCGTCCCTCCACCCCTGTTCCATTACCCGACTTCCTAAAAACAGCACCAAAAGAGCCATTGTCAGTAGAAGTGGAAGTCATAGAAGGCCCCGATGGACCAACACCACCAACGCCACCAACACCGGCCAGCGTAGAGAATGAAATAGTGTCGGAGGTGAAGTCTTCCCCAGCGCCAGCGCCACTGTCGCCGATATTGGGGTGCCGGAAACCCATGAAGAAGCGGTTTAAGCGGTGTTTTGAAGGCGATGAAGTTTCCGCTGCTTCGTCGTCGTCGTCGTCGTCATCGTCTTCACCAAATAAAACCGCGTCTTCTTCCGAGCCATCACAACCGGAGTGGGTCGAAGACTTCACCAACTCTCAGAAGACCAAATTGACAGACATTTACGCCATGAAAAAACGCTTAGTGAATGAAGTGAACGAGTGTGCCAGTGACATTATAGAACTTGAAAGACAATTAGAGATAAAAAAGGTGAAATCTGCGCGGTTAAAAAGACAATTAGAGGACTTTAATAAATTATGTAGTAGGTGTTAGGTAGTTGTAGAGATTAGCTTTTAATTTATAGTATTAAGTTTGTAAATATATATATATATATATATATATATATATATATATATATATATATATATATATATATATATATATAATGTAGTTAATAAAAAAGTGTTTGATCAAATTTTTATATTTTATAATGAGAATAAAAATGACTTGAAAATTTATTTTTGTGTGTTATTTCATATAGGCCCTGTCCCACATAATATTAGGTAATAAAAAAAAAAGAGTGAATAATCCACTAAAACTACGCAATAGCAATAGTTGTAAATATTTTCTGATAATATTTACAAGTATGCTAAAACATGGTTCGGTTTATGAAGTTAAGGTTCTGTCGCCAGAACTTCTAATACTTTGTATCTCAATATTGTATGTTTTTATGAAAAAAAACATAAAATATTGGTTACAAAGTATTATAACCAACTAAAACTACGATCAAATTATTTTGTGGTCCTGAAAAGGACCGCTTGGTTGTAAAACATGCGACTCTTTTATTGAGTTGTGGAGTCGTACGGCCCGTCATCATCAGCGGGGGTGGCGGTGCTGTCCTCTGTGTATTCGATGATGAACCGCCAAAGTTCATCCCATCTAGGATCGTTCGGCTCCCACTCCAAACAATTCTCTGTGGTAGAATCTACCACAGGGCATTGGATGGGTTGTTGTTGTTGTTGTTGTTGAGTCGCTGACATGTTGAACTAAAATGATTGTAATAAGTATTGGCGGTCGTATATATAGAGACAAGTTAATGGTGGGGGGTGAAAACAAATGTTGTATTACGTATTGAGACCAAAAGTTGTTTGTGGTCTCAAATACGAACGAACGATTTAGCTGGGTTCCACCAGCACTTAAAGTTTTAATACTTTTTATCTAAGAAAAACTTAGAAAAAAAAAAAAAAAAAAAAAAACCTCCCCTACAACTTCCACATACTCCCGTTCGGCGGCCCTAGCCTCCTAACTCGAGAATTTCAATTTTTTCGTCTAAATTTTTTGTCATTTTTAAGATTTTCCAAATTTTTTTTTCACCATTGTATTCTACTCAAAATTCTAGGTAATTAAAGTGCTTTTATTTTTTCTCTATCTTGAACGGTTCCCGAGCTACAGCGCTTTAAAGAATTCAAATTACTAACTTTCTGTAACCCTTTTTTTCAAATTTCATTTTTTCGAATTTTCAAAAATACTACAATATGTAGAAAAAAATTCTCTCTTTAATTTCCCAATACCGTTTTTCTCTAAATCTTCAACTTTAGCGCGTATTCAGCATTTTCAAAAAAAAAAAAATTATAATTTTTTTTACACCATCGCATTCTCCTCAAAATTTTGGGCTATCAAAGTGCTTTTATTTTTTTTCTATCTTGAACGGTTCCCGAGCTACAGCGCTTTAAAAAATCCAAATTACTAACTTATTGTAACCCTTTTCTTAAAATTTCATCTTTCCGAATTTTGAAAAGTACTACCATATGTAGAAAAAATTCTCTTTCTAATTTCCTAATATCATTTTGCTCCAAAACTTCAACTTTGGCGCGCATTCACCATTTTTCAATTTTTTTTTTGAAAAAATTTTTTTTTACGTTTTTACTATCGAGAAAAATGCTTGCTTATAGTACTCGATTTCCTCTATAATTTTTTCTTATAACTTTTTTCCCTATTCCTAACCGTTACTTTCCTACAAATTTTCTAAATCGTTGTTTTCATATTTTGCCTTAAAAATTTTTTCTTGTGTTATTTAAGCTCTTTTTTCCACTTAATAAACCACCATTTTCTAAATTCCCGTACTCTTTTCTTAAAGAGCGGGCTTTTCCGCCAGCTTTTTTTTTTGGTTGGGTTTCAAATAAATATAAAACTACTACTTCACTCATTACAAATTTATTGATTCAAGAACATTATTTTGTGTTACATATAATAGATACATTAAAATATAGATTTATTGGTCACCGAACCGTTTAATACATTATAACTAAAAAATGAGTCGTGAATAACTAATGCGTACACTTTAGTGTCTTTGGGGAATTTATTCTTTCTCGTTTGGAACTCCAATTTTACATCCACTGTCGATGAGTTAATCGCCTCTGGTTGATGACTGCAATTGATAATAAAAACGGGGTTTTTCATATATTCCGCGAACGTTATCATCGGATCGTTTATTTCGCGCCCGTAGTAGCTGCTTTGGAAGTTTTCGTAATTGTAATAGGCTGCTGCGTACAGTTTCTTGGCGAAATCTAAATTCCATCTTTCGTATGGATAAACGGTTGAATTCAGATACAGTCTAATGTCGCATACGTCGGCATGGGTAAACTGGGTTGCGTTTTTTCCTTTCTTGTCGCAATTATTGCTGTCTTGAAACCCGACGATTATATAGCGCGGTCTTTCCAGACTTGTACTCGTTCTCAAGGCCCACACGTCGGAAGATGTTTGCCTTAAAGCTGGTAATTCGTACAGATCCCATTTACGATATGCCATTTGAATACTGGCATTGTTTCCTCCTTTATTAATGCGAGACAGTATTTTCAATTTTTGCTTATCGTCTGGAATGATGTGACGAATTTTCCATTCGATTTTGTCGATACTAATTTCTGCCTCTACTTCGCCGACGTAACAATTGGTAAAAGTGCGAGCTATAATCATAATAAGCTCTTGTTTTACGTTGAAAACACCTTTTGCGTAATCTTCGGCAAATCCCATAAGATATTTTAAGGGTAATTTCCCGGAGAATACGTTACTTGCCGTGTCTACGATATCTTGGTTTGCTTCGTCGAGACCCCATCCGCACGTCATGAGAGATCTTTGTTGCAAACTTCCGAATGAAACCATGGTTTTTAATGTCGTCGTAACTCCAGGTTTACGAACCACGGCGACCTGTTCACCTCCCATCTCGTAGCGAATTTCATCGAACAAAAATGCGAGGGCATTATTTGATAAAAAACATCTTTTCGTTGCGTCTATGGGTTTAAATTTTCCTTCGATATATATGTAACTTTCGGCGATATCCAGTATAATATCTTGAAAATTAATGGGGATACGGACTTCATCCGAATTGTTGAATGATGGAGATCCGTATGGTTTATACGTATGCTCTTCTAGACTAATAATGGAATTGTCCAAGATGGGCTCGGAGAAAACTTCTATTTTATCGCTGGTGGTGGAAATCATTTTCGCACTTTAAGACCGATTGATTTTAAAAATTTATAGTCTTCGGCAGATAACTGTTGAGATGTTTGTGATCTAACGTCTGGACGACGACTAACCTTGACGTTAACTCTTCTTTTACTTTTATTATGTTTCGGCGGTTCCCCCATCTTAGTCGACAGCACACACAATTGACGATTGAAGCAAAAACCCATTTCTATGAAAGTTTCTTCAGTTCCAATTTCACGATTATTTTCTCGCCTTGAAAATTGATTAGATCACCGCTATCGTCCAAGATGCGAAGAGTAATGTTGTCGATAAACTGACGTCCTGCCGGCATTAACGGCATATAAATATTATTTTGTGGTTCTTTACTGATTTTGTAACCGGGCTCCACGTCGATATCGAATTCGAACAAGGTATGACCTTCCACCGAATTCATATATGCTCCGGATATTATATTACAATCTACGCGTATGATGCGTACTTTCATTATTTCCACCATCTCGGTTGATTCGTGCTTTTTGTCTCTTTTTAACACTGTATGATTAAATCCTAACATTTTACCGATACTCGCCTCTCCCCGGAAATCTATAGTATATTGGGATTTCAGTTCACATTTCAGCGTATTATTATTAGCGACCAAGTAAAAGATTCCATCGTTCTTTTCTTCAGTTGAAATCCTCAAAGCCTCCAACATAGCTTTACCTATCTCATCTATTTCATAGGCCCCAGGTGGAATCTGCAATTGTATCGGCTCGGTGGTGTAACCCTCCTTCATGTAGGCAAACTTATTGTTGCTTTCGTCCACATTAAAAATTGAATTGTATGTGTAAAATCCCAGCAATGCCAGACCATATTTGTTTTCTCTATTTAATTCGACTGGTGGATAAAAATCGGCGCTTAAGACGCTCGAGTGTCCTGTTAGTGTGAACGTATAAGACATGACTAACCATTAAAACATCACACATCTCGGTTTTATTCTTAGCGGCAACATTTAAAAAGATTCATCTTCACACCTTTTCTCACTGCATTAGATAGTGATGTTTTTATGCTATTTTCTGCTTTTATGCGCACATCGCTGATTTTGCAATAACAACAAAATATTTTTCTAGCCGTAAGATCCTCATCAGTCATAACCTCGTTTAAATTGCTGCTGCTGCTGCTGAAATAATGTTTGCAACCGCACTGATATTTTAATATATCGATATCGCTTTTAAGGTGCTCCGGCAACTTTTCCCAAACGAATGGAATTTCATTTGGGGCTAATGCAATCATTACTTCCTTGGGCATGTTTTCTAACTGTTTCACGGTCATTTTCCTTAATCCACCGGCTAGATGAAATGCTTTCAGTGATTGCAACATTTTAGTATAGTTATTGCGATCCATTTGCGGTGTTAATGGTGACGATGATGATGATGACATCTTTTACGCTGATGATTCGACAAGAAACTTTAAGCACAAATGTCCACACCAGACTGTTCCAAAATCCTGCTGACGATCGTATGTATAGTAAATAATTTTTGATGGTTCCGATCCCGTTTGTAGATATCGTACCAATTCGATCGGTGGGGGTAAATCGCCGAAGCTGTCATAATATGTTACTTTAGAATTATTTTTTCTATAAGCTACCCAATGAGTCCCTGCACCACGCGTACTATCCAAATTCACTATTGCTGCTTCGTAACGTCGAGGACCTTGTCTAGGTAATAAATCCCTCATATAAACGCCTCGAAAGTGTCCTATTCTTTTCTTTTTGGCATATTTTTCTATATCGATGTTAGATAGTGGTCTTCGAGGTAGGGATTCAATTAGTTTTTTGATCTACGATTTAAAAATAATCCCATACCTTTACGATATGGCTTTAGAAACAAACCATTTCCTTTCGATTTTAAATACAGGCCGGCACCGGTTTTATCTTCGCTGCTTTTTTTTACTGCTTTTATGGCGCGCACAATTCCCGCTGCCCCACCGGCTAATGAACCCAAAGCTGATAACCCGGCAAAAATTGGTATTAATGGTAATATTCCACCAGTTTTAGGAATCGGTATTATTCTCGGTGTACGAACCTTCCTTTTGCCACCTGCCGCTTTTACCGATCTACGTGCTGCCGACAGAGCTATTTTAGATGCATTCATGACATTTTTTTCCAACACATTTTTACTTCCGGCTTTTAATAATTCCCTTCGAACTGCTTGTCGAATAGCTGTTCCGAAACTGGCTTTCCGAACATGTCGATTTTTATTAACACCTTTCCTTTTTGTATGACGCGTGCCTTTACTAGATGTTTTTTTTGTTGATAATGATGATGGTACACCCATACCAAAACGTTGTTTTCCTTTCATGATGTTTGTAACTAACCAAGCTGCTGTTTTTTCACCTAAACTGGAATCTTTCGATTTTACTCTATTCCAAGCACTTTGTTCGAGCTCGTAATCCGCTCGATGTCTCGCACTTATGTTGTCTTTATTATGTAAATAGGCTAAATCGTGTTTTTTGCATGCGGCATCCAAAGGATTAATGCCTGGATCACCTCTTGTTACACGTTTTATTACTTTTGTTCCGGGTCCGCAATATTGATAACCAGGAATGTGTACCTCGAATGGTAATTTATTTATTAACGAATTCACAATACCGTATCCAGTTTTGTTGGAAACGTGAGACCGTCCACTTCGTTTGACGCTCGGCATCTGAATGAAAAATTGCCTATAAAATATCAAATTTTCCTAAGATGCGCGTTATCGATCTTAAACAAAAACTTCCTATTGACAATCTCGATGAAAAAGTCGGACTTGGATTTGAAAAGAAGATAATGAAGAGACACGGTCCTCTACTTCCTTCCTCTATTCGCGGCCTGTTAATTGGTCCATCCAATTGTGGAAAAACTAATGTCATGATTTCGCTGCTTACACACCCCCTTGGGCTACGTTTCGAAAATGTCTATATTTACTCGAAATCTCTGTATCAACCGAAATATGAGTATTTAAGGAAAATTTTAGCGCCCATCAAAGGTTTAGGCTACTATGCCTTTAGTGATTCCAGTAATATTGTGGTACCGTCCGATGCAAAACCAAACTCTATATTTATCTTTGATGATGTTATATGTGAAAAACAAGATGTTATAAGATCGTACTTTAGCATGGGACGTCATAAAAATATCGACTCCTTTTACCTAGCGCAAACATATTCGCGAGTGCCTAAACAGCTTGTGCGAGACAACGCCAATTTTATTATTATGTTTAAACAAGATGAGTTGAATATGAAACACATATTTTCCGACCACGTTTCACCGGATCTAACTTTTACTCAATTTCAAGAAATGTGCTCAAAATGTTGGGATAATAAGTATGGATTTTTAGTAATTGATAAAGACAGTGATGTGAAATCGGGAAGATACCGCAAAGGATTTGATAGCTATATATTACTGTAATAATAAGAGAAAATGCTCATTTGATTGTTGAAACGTCCTTTGTTAACATCATGAATAACGCGATCGACTTAAAACGTAAACTAGTGGAAGCTACCAATGCCGTCAGAAAAAAATTTAAACAAATTAAAGCGGCTATAGAGTTTAATGTTGTGGAATTGGAAAAGTTTTACGAACCCATTTCTAAGCCGTTGACAACTATATCTGATGTGGTTAAGCAACGTCAGCAGCAGCAGCAGCAGCAACAACAACAGCAACAACATTATCCAGCTACAAAGTCACATAGTCTCAGTACATCAGTGCAGTCGACTCAAATATCAGGTTTTCCCCAACCTACACATTCCTTTCAAACCTCCACACCTATTCAGCAGCAGCAGCAGCAGCATCGCATTTCAAAAGAAGATATTAGCCAATCGGTGTTTGATACACCCTCGACATCAACTAATACATCTCTCGCATCCGCTGACACCACAACTTCCGATACTTTAAACGCACACCTGAAAGGATTACGTTCGAAACCATCTCTATACGATACTGTATATGGTGTACGTTTTGGTTCAAAAACAGATTATAACAAAAATTTTATTGGTAATTTAGAGGTGCGTTTTCGAAATGGAAATATTGTCTTATACAAAAAAGGGAAAAATATTGCAGAATATGGTGGATCACCGGCACTTTATGATTTGTTATTTCTTAAAACACCCCCAAGTGTAGGCAAGGAACAACAACAATTAAGTGATAATGTACTTTCAACGTACAAGGAAATTTTGGAATCAACGAATGCTGTCTACAACAATTTTAAAAAAAGTGATGGTTTACGGGAGACCAGATGGAACAAATATTTACGAATTATTAAACCTCTGATAATGGGCACAAAATTAGGTGGTACTATTACAAGAAAAAATCTCTCGGAAAAACTACAGTTACCCACAAAAAAGAAATTATCTTCGAAAAAATTTCAATATGTCTACTGGAACAAAGCTAAAGAGTTGGTGGATCGTTTACGTTTGTTGTGGAGTTCCAAAATGGCCGGTCACACTGGACACGAAAATGAAATTATGTCAATCATAGAGGAATTACGAGAAGAAGATATAATATATTAAGCTCAATATTTAATGATATTATTCAGTTCTTCCTTCGATCTGAAACCTTTAGTATTACTAATAATATGGAGCCCAGTCTAGAAAAAATCAAGATTGTTAATGAACTACATAGAACGGCTAGAAAAAATTTTGTAAGACGGCGCACGATAATAAAAGGATACAGAGATTTGTGGCAAATTGATTTGGCTGAAATGCAACAGTATGCTGATGAAAACGATGGTTATCGTTATATTTTGGTCTGTATAAATTGTTACTCGAAATTTGTCTATACCAAAGCCATAAAAAACAAGACTGGTATAGAAGTTACTAATGCGATGAAAAGCATCATTGAAGAGGCATCATATACACCAACAAATCTGCAAAGTGATCAAGGAAAGGAGTTCTATAATACAAACTTTCAAGCCCTGATGAAAAAATATAATATAAATCATTATTCCACTTACAGCACAAAGAAAGCTGCAATTGTTGAGCGAGTCATAAGGACTTTAAAAAATAATTTATATAAACAATTCTCGACAAGAGGATCTTACAAATGGATACATATATTATCGGCAGTAACAAAAACCTATAACCATTCGAAACATCGCACCATTGGAATGAAGCCTGCAGACGTGCAAGAAAAAACACATATTAAAGCATATGATTATTTAAAAATTGTACCTAAAAAATTTAAGTTTTCCATGGGTGACATTGTGCGTATTAGCAAGTACAAAAGCTTATTCGAGAAAGGATATACGCCCTCTTGGTCAACCGAATTGTTTAAAGTTGTAAAAGTTAACGTTACAAATCCACCTACTTACTTGTTGGAATCGTTAGAAGGTCAGCCTATAAGAGGGTGTTTTTACGAATCAGAACTACAAAAAACAAGCAGTCCTGACGTTTATCTAGTAGAAAAGGTCCTTAGACAACGCAAGAAAAATCACATCGAACAATTATTTGTCAAATGGCTAGGATTTCCCAACCACTTCAACTCTTGGATAGATAAAGCTAATATTGTTTAAATAACATATTGTATGACTATATTTTTTATTTAAAATGTAAAATAAATAAACAATATATTGTAAAATAAAGTTTTTTATTTCAATCTTCATTATTAAAAACAATGACAATAAAACATCATACACATAAATAACATTTCAATATTCTTGGAGGGAAGGTCCAATTCACCGACGACTACGACGTTATCTTCAAGGCTATGCCACTCGGAGTGCGTTCTCCTATTCTTTAACCTGCTTTTTTTAGATTTTTTTTGAAGTCGAGTCGTACGACAGTGCGCTTAATGAGTCATTTAAAGGCTGATGATAGAGTATTTTCTGCATAACTTCAATTTTTGTTTTAAGCTCACTATTATTTTTGTATATCATGGGGAGGACATCCTTGTTAAATATGTCACATATTACAACTGCAAAATTGTAAAACTTTCTATTAACAAAGTGTTTTGTCACAGCATCGTCATCATCTTTAGGTTCGCCTAAGTTGGTTATGATTTTTCCACCCATATCATACTGCCCATCCGCTGTAAGTTTAAAACCAATCCCTTGTGGCCCAGATAATATATGATATTTTTCATTATATTTCTGACAACCAAATTTATCAATTGTGTTGTTTCCTCGACTCATTTTCAATCTTTACTAAACTATTTTATTTTTATTTGCCCTACTTATATTAAATATTTCAGCTGAGAAAAAGAAACACTGCCTATGATCTACTGGGTTGGTATGTTTATAAAAGAAATAAAATAAAACTGTGATTGTAACAGATATTTATTTACAGTTATTTAATTGCACAAATACAAAAATTATAAAAAATTAGTTTTCCATGTCTTCGTTTTCGTTGCTCAAAATTCTATCCCATCCGACACTATTTCGATCGTCAACGTCTTGGGCTGTTGCTGTTGCAGAAACCAATTCATATTTTGCAGCAAGCTCACCTGGTAAATGTGGAATATTGACGAGGTATTCTTTTAATTCTTCTTCAACCATTTCAGCACAAAATGTATCCATGTCTATGGAACCATATAAAAATTTGTCGCACAAGTGTGCCCCAGCCATAAAATTGATTGTATCCCTGATCTCGTTCTTATATTGATCTTTGGTTACATCAACATGCGACCAATCATTTACGCTATCTAACATATCGTGAGCCCTATTTCTTAATTCTCTCCCCAACCAAAATATGTATCTATCTACACATTCGTTGGCGGTCGTCGTCGTCGTCGTCGCATCAGCAGACATCTTTAACAGAAATAATGAACACGCGTAAGTATTCTGACATGTGCAACTATATTTTAAATTTAATTACATCCTTTTTTTCAAACAATTTACATACAATTTACTCCAATGAGCCAAAACGTAATAATGTTCGAGTATTGTTTCCAAAAACTCTAGTGCCCTGCCCCAAATAAGTTAGAGTGTATTTATCTTTAGTTTTACTCATAATATCTACAATATCGTCAGATAGTGTTTCGGCCACACGTTTTGGTAAAAAAGTCTCAAATGTGCTATTATCACCGTCATCGTGTAAAGCCACTAAAAGAGTTTTACCAAATCGTGTAGTCATTGAAACCATCTTTACAATTTTATACACTTTGCCTACAATCATTTCGGTAACCTTTTTTTTTTCTCTAAAACCTCGAAATCTTTGCTAAACATTTCATTAATTTCATCTAGAGTTTCTTTTGCAATACTCATTATTGAAAAAAATGGTATATAAATCCAAAAATTACCGTGAATATAAAAGCACTTTCAGAACACTACACGAACACAATATTTGATGTTTATGCCACTGATATCTGCGACTGTTTGAAGTCACTTCTTCTCCCACGAACCTTTATAGCGGGGTTTCAAGGTCGAATTGTAACAATGGTGGGGGTAGCTTAACGATAGAAATAGTGGGAGGAGTATTGAAGGTCAAATGACGTCACACATTTAAATTGGTATAAGGATAACTTCAAGGACAAAATATAATGAAACAAATAACTACATTTTATGTACTTTATTCATTGATTTTTTTCTGCCATTCTTCTATGCGTTTAACATTATCACCTAAACCTAATTTCCTTAATTTATTCAATAATAATTGTTTGTTTTTATCTCTTAGAAAATTCTTACAAACTATACTAGCTAAAAGACACACTTCGGCATGGTCCATATACTTAAAAAATACACTAAAGTCCTGAGCCTCCGAATCTTGCATTTCATATGCGTAAAATTCCGAACAGGCTGCAGAAATTAGAAATTCCTCGTACATTTCTCGCACTAAACTTTCCATATTAACTACTACTACGTTAAACTTAAGTCCTACACTCTAATTTCATCTAACACAACCGGATCTGCAATGAACCTAATCAGTTTTTCCAAACAGTCACCAAACCCCAACTTTTTTATCTCACGAACAAAGTCTTGTAAATTTATTGTTTTGCTGCAATATTTACGACATGCATTCGCAGCCTTTTCATATTCATAAGCCAAATCACAATAGCGCGACGCCCATTCTGCTCGACTTTTCATTGCATCATTGAAATAATTATTAGCCGTTTCAGTGAACTCATCGCCCAATTTTTTTACTGTCTCTTACAAAGCACTATTCATATTATTCACTCATTTTTACATTCACGACACTTTTTTATTGCTGGTGGTGGCCCATCTATATGATGACGATATATTTGTTCATAGTGAATGTAACAGGGTAAGCTTAACTGTAGTTCCTTGTTACACCGATATGGCGCTGGCAGCTTATCCCAAATTTGCCGTAAACTCAGCGTATCAACGCAAGTTTTTAAATATTCGAGAGGAAAAAATGCTAGATCCTTCTCTTCAAAATCACACAAACTTTTTAAATTACTCTGATATAAACAAATTACTCTGCCGACTTGCTCTATAATTTTTTCTTTAGATAGTTCCGTATCTGACATTTCACACTGAATGAATGCAAGTAGACTCACACAATTTATAGAACAATTTGCAAGGTCAAAATCATTTCAAGATCATCCCACACTATTACAATGCACAAATAACTACTTCAAGGTCACACACCCAAGATGACCTTCAACAAAGTCAAGGTCGTCTCGACCAAGGTCAAGGTCAAGGTCACACACACAACCTTGAACACAAGGCCAAGGCCAAAGCACACATGCACTTTCAAGGTCAATGACAAGGACATGTGGGCGGGGCCAAAGAGGGGTGAAGCAAGGTCAAGGTCAAGGTCGAGGAGTGGGGGGATCGAGCGAATCGGGTTATGTTCACTACTAGCGATAATTTAAGTCCAGAATGAGGAAAATCGAAGAAGGAACTGGTCAGGGACCTATTATAGAAGGTAGAAGAAGAAGAAGAAAAAGAAGACTTGTTTTCCTGAGAGAGAATTTATTAAAAAATAGGTTCATGAAATTATGCAAAAAGAATAAAAAGGCAGCTGAAAGATCGTAGCATGGAAAGAGGTGAAATAATTTCTATGAGTTCCGCTTATTTTATATAAAATTACAGAATGTTTAAAAAAAACTGAGAGAATAAAAATATTACACCTTATTAACTTCTTATTTATTCTTTTCCCTTTAATATGTCTTTAAAAATGTAAAAATATCTTCTTGTATTAACTTTACAAAAACAGAATAAATTAAAAATGAATATCAAAAAATTACATTTATTTTCAGTAAATAATAGGTGTCTCTATTTTACCTCAAAAAATCGGCCCAAAATTCATGAAATTTTGAACTTATTATAATTCTTTATAATAATGATGATTAAAAGTAAAATTACTGACTCTAAAATTAGTTATCGTAATATTATTTGTTCAGTTTTTTAACACTCAAGTCAAAAAAGAGAATTCTCCCGAGAAGAAATAAAAAGGAGACATATTTCTCATAAAAAGAAGATATATTTCGTAACAAGTTTTAGTTTATTGATTTTTGGTTATTTCTTTTCGGCTACATACATCTAATTTTCTCAAGAAATTATGAAGAAATTTGAATTTCTGCTAAATTCTATAGAAATTGTGATTTCATATTTTTTTAATCCGAAAAATCTACAAGTTTGTATTGGTGTAAAAGAAAAATTATATTTTAAAGATTGTGTGTGTGTGTTTTTTTTGAAATACTTCTTAATTGGAATAAAAATTTTACGTTTGAAACAATGGTATGATTAACTTTTTTATAGATATAATAGAAATATCTGAATAAATGCACATTTTCTTAAATTTACAACAACAATAAATTTAATTTTATGCAAAAAAGGATGAAAAACTAAATAAATTACAAACATATAATTTTCGATTATTTAATTTTTATTTAAAAAAAGATTAAATTTAAAAAACGTTAAATATAACTCTTAAGTACTCTATTATGCTGAAAAATGTACTTACTCATCTCTATTTTTATTTTCAGTATTTTTCAAACCCATATTTAGATTTTTGATCTTCTCACGTTTGCATTAGACTAATTTTTAGCAACTGAAATACTATATTTTGCTAATTAGTAAAAACAAACTACGTATTTTTAAATCACCGACTATCATAGCCAGATGTTAAAGATTTGGCTTTTTATAGGTAGAATATCTTTAGTTAGAGATTAAGAATATTAACTTGCCACATTGTTATGGTTTAAAATAAAAAATTTATAAAAACTCATAAATGTGAAAATATCTACCAATTTATCCTGTAGCAAAAAAAAAAGAAATTTATGATGGTGTACGAATATCAAACGTTGAAAATTATATTTGGAACATAATTTCTGAAATAAATTAAAGATAATATCACATAAATTTTCGATTATATGAAGTGTTAAAGCTCGTGAAGTAATAGCCTAAAGTTGTGACAATATTTTAAACTTATTTTTCGCATTCATATTTTGGGTGGAATATTAATACTCTCTACATCTAAGCTTCATTAGGTTAAAAAAAGCTCATGTTTTCTTACATTAGTTGATGTTCCTTTAGAAACTTATTATGTACCCAAAAATTTTAAAAATTTTATTAAATTCGAAATAATAAATGAGTAAAAATACTTAGCTTGCCCGGTATGTGACATATTTTGGCAAGACCGTGATTGGCCAACAACTCCTAGAATACAAATACCCAGAACTTGATAGAAGGGCGTTTTTTGTTTATTAATTTATACACTAATTGGTTGTCAATATAGATATGTACTTATTTTTTAATTATTATTTATCTGAATAGCCCAGAGTATGCTCAATCTAAAAAGGTCTTTTGTAAAATGACACGCACTCGGCTACTATCACTAGTATGCTTGGCCGATACCAAAAAAGTAAATCAGATCACAAAAAGTCGCCATGGATGTGTCGCAGGGGTCGGTTTTGGCCTCTCTTGTTTATGGTTTATGTTAACGACCTACCTAGATTCATCAGAAGGGGAAAATTGGTCATGTTTGCAGATGATATCACGATAGCTATATCTGCAGATGCCACGTACAGCGGGAGGGGTATGTAAGGAATTGGAGATTTGGTGTCAGCGTAATCACTTAATACTGAACCCGACAAAGACTGAATATATAAATTGTAATATTAAAAACCATTGCTTGTAGAGGATAAAGTAACATATAATATTGAAACCTCAGCTTATGCTAAATTTTTAGGTACATGGCTTGATGAATCGCTTTTCCCATATTGAACTTGTATGTAAAAAGTTAAATTCTGCCTTCTTTGCCATTTTGCAGATGAAATCATCTCTAGACAGGGCTGGACTGCTTACTTACTTACTTACTCCGTGGCGTTACAACCCTGGGTGGATTTTAGCCGACTTTACGACATGCCTCCATTCATTTCGATCTATCGCAACCTCCATCCAGTGTTCGATGCCCATAGTTTTGAGGTCTTTTGTTATATTATGTCTCCACCGAAGTCGGGGTCATCCCAGTGGCCTTCTCCCAGTCGGTACTTCCTCCCAAGCTAGTCTTATTATTCTATCGTTAGGAGGCCTTCTGATATGTCCTGCCCACTGGAGTCTTCTGGCCTTTATTTCTATTACTACATCTGTATCTGGGAATAGTTCTTCTAGTTCCTTGTTAGTTCTTGTTCTGTATTGTCCTGTCGTTTCATTTATCGTTGGTCCCGGGATTTTTCTCGAGATTTTTCTTTCAAAGACTCGTAGTCTCTCTTCATTCGCTGCTGCTAGCGTCCATGTTTCGCAACCATATATAACTATAGCTCTTATAACTATTTTGTATAGGTCCATCCTTGTTCGTCTTGTGAGGTGTTTCATCAGATCTTGCAGTGCGTACAGGCGTCTGTTTCCTGCTTGTATTCTATTGTTTATTTCCTGCGATTCATTGTTATTTTCGCATATTGTTGTTCCTAGGTATTTAAATTCTTTGACTCGTTCAAAGTTATATTCATCGATGGTAATGTTTTGACCTATTCTGTCTCTGTTTCGGCCATTCCGACTCATAAACATGTATTTAGTTTTGTCTTCGTTGATTTGAAGTCCCATCTTCTTTGCTTCCCTTTCGAACCGTATTAGAGTTTCTTTCATTTTTATTCTACTACTACCAATCATATCGACATGATCTGCAAATGCCAACAGTAGATTTAGTCCATCTTGATGGAATATAGATGTCAGTGCTTTAATATTCGAATTTCGGATTATATATTCCAGCGTTATGTTAAAAAGTTGAGGTGAGAGCACATCTCCTTGCTTAAGACCGTTGTTTATTTCAAACATTTCAGAGTAGTACTGTCCCACTTTCACTTTGCACTTCAGCCCCTCCATACACATCCTTATTAGGCTGACCAGTTTTTTGGGAAAGCCAAGCTCCTGCATTGCTGTCCATAGTCTCGCAGCTGGACTGCTGACTGTGTATTATTCTCTTGCATACAGTCATTTGTCAAACAATGTCATATCTTGGCGAAGAGAGTGTGCGGTGAACAGAGTGTTTCTGTCTCAGAAAAAAATACTCAGGTTTATAATCGGTCTTAAGCCGACGGATTCGTGTAGACCCATTTTTAAAGAAAACAGCATTTTGACTTTTCATTCTATATATTTTCTAAAATGTCTTTTATATGTTAAACAAAATTACTCAGAGTTTAAAACTCTTGGCCAGGGTCACAGATCTAATAAACGAAATAGTGACTTTCTTAGTATACCTAAACATAGAAAGGCATTCTTTGAGAAATCTCCAATTTATAGTTTCATTATTCTGTTTAACAAATTACGTGAAAAATTGAAAACATATGAAACAGTAGTAGATTCAAAATAGAAATAAAAAAATTTCTTGTTCAGACATCATTTTATTCTTTTAATGAATACTTAAGTCTGTAGGGTATACTGACTGTTTTGCTATATATCGAGTGATTATCTCGTTGCGACCTTCGCTGACCAGTGCGACAGATTATGTTCTTATGGTTTTCTTTTTTTTTTCTTTCCTGTTAATTGCTTTAGGATTCTGATCTGTGGCTTTTATTATTAAAATGTTAGATTAAGTTTAGTTTACATATTATAACAAGTATCTTATGATACCAACTAATATAATTTTTTGTGTTTTTTCTAGCTTTAAGGTATGTTGTTTATATATTTTTTATTTGATTGTTAGGGGTTAATTTTCTGAAATGTAAATCTGCCTGTAATATTGGTTATTTGAGAATTAATTTTTATTTCGGATGTCATTTAGGTATTACATGATGGTTTTAGCAACACACTGACTAGCTGGTAATTATCAGTTATTTCTTACATGGTTTTCAAGTTTCCATCCAAGTCATGAATTTATCAGTTAAAAGTAGTTTCTAAACAAAAAGGAAATTAAATTTTAATTGGAATCGATAAAAGTTGAAGGTTATCATAAAATAATTAAGCCTTTTGGTGCATTTTTTTCTGCCAATCTGGGACGCAATGTATAAAAGTATTATAACCAATTTTGGAATATATTCCACATATAAATAAATATCGCATATATTTTTAAATTTTATTGTGTTTAAAAATAATTAAATATGAAATAATAAAGTTTTTAAATAACATTTCATAATATTTCTCATACTATTGTTATCATTTTTACTACCCAAAAAACATTTATTATCAAAATTACTCAGTGATATATTTTGCTTTTTATTATGACTGGCATATTAACGCGTTAGTTGTCTAGCGATATCGTAGATAATGACGGCGCAAAAAAATATTTTTTCATGAGTTATTATTTGAAATAAGTAGTTTTTATTTCCTCTAAATTAAAAATTAAATTGATTATAATTTTTCCTTCATTAATCATAAGTGATCTCTAATTTAATTTTAATATTTTAATTATATTTTTTATACAGTTTAGACTTTTTATTATTGTTCATCTCTGATTCAACTGTGAAAAAAATGTGGGCGTAAACGTTGTTCTACTAATTCACATTCAAAGAAACAAATAGATTACCCTTCAGGAAAATAATAAACTTCGTGAAGGCTCTCAAACGCTCGATTTTATATTAGGACAGTTTACAAAAGTTCTTATAGATTGAAGTCTTATCGGGAGGAGTAAGAAGTGCCTTAATGACCCACTCACAATCTGTGACCTACAATACAACCTTTAATCTACAAGTTACAGTGTACAACCACAATCTACAACCTATAATCTGCAACCTACAACCTACAATCAAAAACCTACAGTCTAAAATCTACAATCAACAATCTATAGCTTGATATGGAATAATTAATCAACGAAGTGCAAAAGAGAGCAATGATATGCGATATAGAATCTTCTGATTACTAGAACAGAATTTTTAAACTTAAAACTTGGACAGAACTCATTGTGTGTCATAGAATTGGATCCACCCTATATGGCTTATTTTCTCGATGGTGCACAAGTCATTCAACTCTATATGGAATACTGACTGCTACTGCTACCATAATTTACCCTATTCAAAATATTATAGCAGACCAGTCGCGGCTCTAAAGAGGGAGGGGGAGGCAATTGTCCCCCCCCCCAAAAAAGCTTTGAATTAATAGAAATAGACCCTCCTCTGCCTTTTACACGAGGAGTGTGAATGCGGCTGGTATATCCCCCTCCCGTCGACAATTCGCTTTTGTTTGTGATCGCCCTCCCCTCATGAACTTCGAATTCAGAGAAAAATAGACTCGTCCCAGTTTGCTGCATTACGAACGTGAATGAAGCTGGCATCTCCCCCTGTCGATAACTTGTTTTCGCTTGCCATACTGTACTCTTGTGACATCACCGCTCTCCTCCAAAGAGGGAGACTGGATCGGCCCCTGTAGCAGAGCCGTATAAAATTAATGTTGGGACTGTATCATTTTTTTATTTGGCACCCATTTTTAAATATCAGTTATTTAAATGAGTGAATTAACCTTGGTATTTGTTTCCTAATAAATTAGGAAATTTAGCGTCGACAAATCTCATGGAATCACCCTGAAAATAACTTTTTAATTTTCTGAATCGGATAAGGAACTAAAGTAAGTTCTCACATACGACTAACTGATAACTGGTGCGGATAATGCAATGAAACATGAGTGAGTAATTTTTAAATTAAAAAGAGAGTGGGGGGAAAATAATGAAAAATGAATGAAGTTGCCGATTTAAAATGTTTACTGTAAAAACACATTCGAGTTTGGAAAAGAGTTAAGTACATCTATAAGTGTATGATATTGAAAAAATCACATTTAATAGCATATCAAGTACCTTGAATTTAATTCTATTTAAATCGATATATTTGATCTGTGGCAGGAGGATTATAGATTTAAGAAAGTATAGCATGGAAAGAAAGCATGTCAGTATTGCTTTATTTAGTTAAATGTGTTTATCAATGCTTTTGGAATGAATAAACTACACAAAGATATAAGAGGTATCGTACTGTAAATTATATCTTAATAATCCCAAAACAAACTTAATAATAATAAATTGTGTTAAAAAAATTTTAACAAACTAAATAACAATATTTACCATCAAATAAATAAATTTCAATTGTATTAACACTGGCGATACTTGATGGAACTTCTTATCAATTAGAGATTAGAGGTAAAATAAATTTCGCTTCTAAAACCAACAACACGATTGTAAAGTACATAAAAAATAATAAAACTAAAACAGAAGAAACAAATAAATAAACCAACCTGTAAAAACTGCCCCTGAACTCTAAATAGGCCAATCTGGAAGAGGTTTAGTTTTATATTTGAAGTAAACAATATGTCGAGAATTGACAATACGAGTAAATCTGAAAAATTTAATTTCTTTAACATTGATTTGTGCATTATTTGCTAAGAAAATAAAAAAGGGATTAGTTTAGCGAGTACTGACCAAGGTAGGTGTCAAATATGAGACGCAACTGCCGAGTTCTTGCGACTGCACGACATGAACTATAAGTCTCAAAAAATTAACATATAAACTTGAAAAAAAATGTGCAAAGCTCGAAATTTTTTTCGTAATATCGAATTTTAATTTTCTGTATTTTCTTAGGTTCATATTCTAGAAAAAATATTTCTGAATGATTTATTTTTTCTTTAAATGTTGTAGGGTGAATTTTAAGGTTGCCAGAATTCCCGCCATTTTTGAATCTCATTTTGGACACGCTTCAGAGTGACACGAATATGTTCGCCATTTTATTTTCAAAAAAATATAGTTTTTGTTATTTTAATAGTTACTATTTAAGACATGTGCAATAGAAATATGTTAATAATTAAACTTCATAATTTAAACCAATCGTGAAAATTGCCTTTTTTTAAGCCTTTTATACGACCCGCCTCCCTTAACGATTTGTAACTCGAAAACGATACGTGGGAACACAAATATATTTAAAAAAAACAATTTTTTGTTTTATAACAAATTATCTGATCATTAGACTCCCCGACTATTAGAGTTCTATACTAATGCGACTTCAATATTTATTCATGTTATAAGTAGTGCGAGACGCAATAACCCAAAAGAAAAACAAAACCTGGGAAAGAACCTGTACCAGAATAAAGGCACATTTGGGGGGTAGCAAAAGTACCGAGAGCTGGAAAATACTGAGGTCTCTTCGACAAGAAAAATCTAAAGATATCATTTTACCGATTGGTTTATCTCAATGGGATGAATACTTTTCAAAATTGCTAGCAGAAGAAAGAGCAGAATACCAACAAACAGTACAAGCTGATTCTGGCGTGCACGTACGCACCATAGCATCTCCACTAAGGATAGATTGCAAAGAAACCAAGCAAATATGCCAAACATTAAAAAACCGAAAATCACCAGGTCCTAGAAATATCCCGCCTGAGCTACTTAAATACGGCACAGAGAAGTTATACAGACAATTGACAAACCTCTACCAAAAATGTATAAACGGAGAAAAGATACCCGAAAAGTGGAAAATATCCTATATTACCACTATACACAAAAAAGAAAGTAAAGGCGTTTGTGATAACTATCGAGGAATTGCGGTTCTCTGCACAATCTCGAGAGTGTATGGGAAACTAGTCAAAAAGAGGATTGAGAGTGAATACTCAAATATGGAGGCCGAAGAACAGGCTGGATTTAGAGCAGGTAGATCTACTCTTGACCATCTCTTTACAATAACGCAGCTCATTGAGAAAAAATCAGCACGGAACCAAGAAGTACACCTGCTCTACGTGGTTCCCAAAAAAGCCTATGACAGCGTACCACAACAAAAACTCTGGGAAACCCTAAAAAAACAAATATAAATATAATACTTATCAAGGCTGTTCAAGAGCTCTATTCAAATAATACCAGCAAAATAAAGAAAGGGCATAATATTTCAAAAGGATTCACGGTTAGCAATGGGCTCAAGCAGGGATGTTGTTTGTCTCCAACCTTGTTTAAAATCTAGTTGGAACAAGCGTTAAAAACATGCAAAAGAAAGTGAGAAAATATGGGCATTCCACTAAACGATTCCATACTATACACATTGTGCTTCGCAGACGACCAAATAGTTCTGGCACAAGACTACGAAGATCTAGAATACATGGCTCGTAAGCTAATAGAAGAATATCAAAAATGGGGGCTAGAAATTAACATCAAAAAAAGGAATAGGTGTGTATTGGGGGACAGCAACAAAACTTGATTCTGGAACAACAGCAGCAGGAAATAAATCACTGTGAGAAATACAAGTATCTCGGAATGCATATAACCAACGATGGAAAACTTGACGAAGGAATCAAGCATAGAAACACCCAGGGACGACAAGCTATTAGACAGTTGAACAGCATATTGTGGGATAAAACAATTTCCAAAGAAAACAAACACAAAATCTTTAATAGTATTGTTAAAAGCATTGTCACCTATGAAAGTGAAGTATGGCCATTGAAAGAAAGAACTCTAAGAACACTGGAAGTTACAGAAATGGATTATAGGAGAAAAGCGGCTAGAAAATCCAGAATGGACAGAGTAAAAAATGAAAGAATCCAAGAAATTATGGGCGTTAAGCACAAGATAACAGAAGATATTAAAATCAACTAAGATGGTACGGACATGGATGTGAAATATTTTCCATATTCATTGAGCAAGCAATAACTAAGTATTTCGATAGCGCTCAGCACTTTACAAACGTCCTGATAACTACGTCACACAGTGTTACTGCAACACCACAACATCGCTACATATTTGTCAGAAATTGGCTATTTCCTCAATATATTATAAATTTCCTAAATTAACTAAAAGCTAAACTCCAATCACTCTCTAACCTTAAATGAAACGCCTGAAGAGATAGAAGTCTATGGACTCAGTCCAACTTGTGTAACAAAAAGATCCTATTCTGACTAGTTGCATGAAGGTCGTGGAAAATTGGTTGTAGTTCTAGAACTGTGAGTGAACTGATTGCAAGATCATCATGTAGCACACCGCAGATTAAGATATCCCTGGGTATTATAACATCGGTGTATAAAGTATTTTGCATAAATATTTAGTCGTGACGAAACTATGTTTGCTTTGGATCCCGCATAATTTAACATTGGTTCAAAAAGAGCCTCGTGTTGATTCGTTCAAGGAAATGTTCAGAAGATACGATCACGGTTTTTGAAAAACATTTATAAAATCGTGAAAAGCGACGTGTCTTGGACCAATGCGTATGAGCCCGAAAGTAGACAGCAATTAATCGTAAAGGTCTCCCGTGAATTGAGGAAAACAAACAAAATACGATAGACCATTCTCCACCAAGTCAATACGAACTCTCCCCAGATTGACCAAAACAAAGGACTTTCTGACCACTTAAAACCTGAAATTCATGGGTCATCTGCCATACTGTCCTGATATGGCACTCAATTATTTCTTCTTGTTCCCTTACATGAAGAACAAACTGATTTTCTACAACAAAAGATACTCTCAATGCGTTCAAAAAACCACTTTTTGGGAATATCATTTTCATAGTGACAAAAATGCTTCTCAAATTGGTTCAAACGCATGCAAAAGTGTATCGATTATCGTGGTGAATATTGGTGTTTTTTTGTTTTTTCCGAAATTTTACCCAAGTATAATATATTCACTTTGACACTATAATATACCCGGGAATGTAGTTACATACTTTAATAACTCATCATAATATATAAATCCAATAAAACCCCATAATCAAAAAGAACAAACACAAAATTGCACAAAACCGTAACCTGAAAAGATAACTATTTTTATATAATTCGAGATAAATTGACCCAATTAAAAACACCCCATAATATTCAGGTTGTCTGAGAAAATGTGGGAAATCTCATATAAAGTTTTTTTGTATAGGCCTCCTCTTCGGAGATATGGGCTCACAAAGAGCTGCATTGGAATCAAGTTTTTTATACGTGATTATTGAATGACCGGGTATATTTAATTTTTTTTAATATAATGTATACCCGGTAAGATCCTTCAAATTACTATGCAAGAAAGTGTTGTGAATTACTCACAGCTTCAGGGACGGACTAGCTCTGACATTCAGACCTCATTTCTTTGCACCCTGTATGTATATATTTACATTGTTAGTCCCCTAACTTCCGTCGGGTTGAATATGAAAAAGAAGAATTTTCCCTTGTCACCATAGTTTCAACAAAAAGTTAAACTAACTGCTTAGTTAAAACTTCGTAAGAGGGTTCAACATGGGCTCCGTGAAGTCTGATACACTCGCGGGCACGACGAATTGAGGACGTGCAACGAATGGACGATACTAGACTTCCAAAAAAAAGTTTTAAATTGGGCACCACAGGGAAGAAGAAAGAGAGGTAGACCCAGACTAAGTTGGAGAGAAGGAGTGGATAAAGATATAAGAAAAAGAGGAATGGATGAAAACCTATGGACAAACCGAGATCAATGGATACTGGAAATCAGAAGACGGCGTAGAACGTTATAAACTGATGTTATATATATATATATATATATATATATATATATATATATATATATATATATATATATATATATATATATCAGCAGATTTTCATTTACAATTAGAATTATATTTTTGGCTATCTGTCTCAACTGAAATAACAAAATTACACACGCTCTTAAAAATATTCGTTCTATTTTTTTTATTTCTCAGTAAACCTTTAAAAAAACAATCTTAATAATGAAACGGTACAAAAACCATAAAATATTCAATCGTAAATATTAAAAAATTGGCTAAAAGTAAGAAAGAGTATTTTAAAGTATGCCAAAACACCACAATACATACAGTATTGACTTATATCGCAATATAATATTTAAGCGTAATTAAGTTATCAGATAATACAACTACTTCAAAAGGTCCTTGAAAAAGTTCCGGGTAAATTAAAAAAAAAACTAATTATAATGTCATGTTTTGAAGCAGCGACTTGGAAAATGATCAACTAATTTATAATTTAAATTTAATAGAATGTCTAGTCCCTGCATGCTCTCACAACTAGTGTAGGGGCCAGGGAGTCTTCAGTAGCCCTTTTAATTTATATAGACCCACTCAAATTCTTTTTATGTATTTTAAGTCCCTAAACAATAATTTTTAGGTTGGAAGTTCATCCGGATAGGGATAAGATTGTTATAAGCAAATACCTGTTTAAATTTTTATAAATGCAATTTTCGCAAAATCGTCGACTTCTTTGAGGGATTTTTAAGCAGAAAAGATCCTTAGTAACTGTTACGTATGACGCTTAATTTCCGAGATAACTGACATTAAACAATTAAAAAATGTGATTTTTTGCAATTTTTGAATGCTAATAACTTTTAACCCAATGAACTTTTTTCAATTTTCTTGATGGAGATCGAAAATTCGAATCAGTGTCTACAAGCTACGCCCAAATGCCATACAAAACAGATTTTAATCGTTTATTTCGGCTATAAACAAAAGGCTTTCGGTAGCTTACATGCATGCGCAGTCCCGTGTGGCGCGCCTACTCGCAAACGCCTCGCGTGACCTAGCTCGCGTACTAAATACATCATAACCGAAATAAGCCTGCAATATAAGTTTTCCGTATTGAATTAAATTTTTCTATTATCTTTAAGGAAAAGGGCTTAAGCTTGAAATGATATAAAAGGTCAAGGTCAAGGTCAAATACAAGGTCACATGGTAATAGTCAGGGAAAAGTCCTTCAACTTTTGTTAAAACATTTTTCTATCTAACTCTTAGTTTTCAAGTTATTTTTCTGTACCGGCACTGTTTATTGTTTAATCCCATCCTTGATCGCAAGGTCAAGAGAAGGAGCTAATCAAGTCACACCTGAACGTAAAATATCCCGTTCTTTCCATTTCCGGCGTAAAATATATGGGGTTCTGTTTTAAAAAAAAATCACCTTGAGAAAATGATCTTTAATGTCAAAATCAGGTTCATATCCAAGGTCACGTGATAATAGCCAAGGAAAAGTCCTACAATTTTTTTTTTCGGCTCTTAGTTTTCAAGTTGTGATGAAACAAACGCTAGTTATTTTATACTGTTTAACGCAAAATATATTCTGCAAAAATGAGTAATTAAATAATCACTCTGTGGATAAATTTTATCCGTGGGAAGATAATATATATTTTTTTACCACCCTAAGATCTAAATCCATTAACAAACTTAGCAATTTTGTTACTTTTGAGTCGTTTAAATGTTTTCTTAAAAATATTTAAACTTAGACAATTTATGACGATATAAACCAAAGAGACCCTCTCTTAATATTTATAAATAAATCTGTCGAAGAAATACTACCCTGGTTATGTAATTAGAACCGAATAGATAAGTATCGAAGGCAGTCTTAACATGTGGTATCTGCATCCGATTATTTGGAAACAAAAGAATAATCAAATAAACTCACTATCATATAATATATTGTTCGTCAACATGGAAAGAGAAGTCCTATAATTACTGTTGTTTCTATTAATAAGCCATAACAAGGTAGATATTTACTTCCAAAATAGCGATGAAAAGTAAATAGTTTTCTTAACAGGAATTATCGTTTACGTTTTGTTATAAGAAGACTTAGATTAGGTTGATTAAGTGATTTTTTTATATAAAAAATAAGGTTAAGACGCTCAAAGGCCAATTCGGGAATTAAGTATTCGATATAGAATGACTAACGCCCTCTATATTTTATGAATGAAACTGACGTTTACAGGGTTCCATGGGGTGATATGATTTCCAGCGGGAACCCACCGTGTGCTGAGGGAATGCAAGTTTGGCCTTTTAAGAAATAATAAGCTTCAGTTACAATCTGGGATTAGTTAAAGTCGGTAATCGGTTTTAAGAATTCTTTTCTTAGAAAATTACGTGATGTGTATATTCGGCAGGCATGAAGGCTTTCTTTGTTTTGTTTTTTATTAATTTTGGGGAATTTAAGGGAATGTCCTATTTTTATTTTACGGGATAAAAGAAGCGACTTTAATACTGTTGGTTTAAGTAATATAAATGGCTAATTTTTCGCGTTTTTGTTCTTTTAATATTTTAGAAAGATATTTATAGGTTTTGTCTGCTAAATTAGGTTTTACATTTTTTATAATAGAACAGGCAACAGGAGCAATTATTGTAGTATTTTGATATTGTTATTTATTCCTAATTTTAAGTTTCTTATTGTAAATAATTCTGTTTCCTATTTTTTTTTGGTTAATAGATTTAAGTGTTTTAAGAAACTTGTTTTGTTTAATGAAATTTAATTAAAAACCTTGCCGTGATTAAACTCGCGGACGTACTGCTGTGAGAGCTTCAAAGAAGAGATGTTATCTGACCAGCTAGTTAGTAACCTTGCCTTCAGTCCTGAGTTATGGTAGTAGTAAGCTTAAATAACGTGTAGTTATTGGGAACTAAAATTGCTAGAGCGAAGAGGAACAACCACACACCCGAAATTTCCTTTACACTGTGATATTTATTTATAGTTTTTTATATTATCTATTAATATGGGACAACAGTATAATTATAGACGGAACGGCCAACGCTACCCAAAATAATCCGTTTGCAGAAGTCTATGATCAAATACTGTCACAAAGTTACTTCGCTGTAACGGGACTTTCTGAATACCCTATATATCTCATAATGTCTTAAGAAAGCAAGTTAGTCATTTGGTAAAAGACTTGATAAAGACTTACGATTAAGGCATTACAACCGACATATTATTTTACATAAAATACGCAACATCTTCCATTTGTAAAAGGATGACTAGTTGCCTTATTCTGTACTTCTAAAAAAACGAGATAATCTTAATTAGCGTAATGGAATATTTTAATATTTATAAGTAATCAAGATCATTGAATTGGTACTTATCAGTTTTCTATTTTTTATTTACTGAAAAGGCCCAATGACAGTTATAAATCGTAACAAGCGGTTATAAATTAATCTATTAAGTACTAATTTTTGCAAATAATTATTTATTTTCAGCTTATAAAAGATTATACACTGAACAGTAGTTACTCAATATAGATAAAAGGTGAGTATCCTATTTTTGTAATTGTTAGAAAAACTGATAATTCAGGATCGGCTCTGGGACTTTTTTTATGGTGATCAAAGCCATTTAGAACCAGCCTGGAGTTACGTAAAAGTAACAAACAATTAAAAAAGAATTTGAATATTTTGATTGTTTTCAACCTTTTATGTAGCTTATTTTAACAACCAATTTTACAAGCACATGAAATATGTTAAAATTTTAATTTTAGTTTCTACTGCGCCTTCCTATATAAACAAACTAAAGACCTGGCGACAATAAACGAATAAGATCCCATCTAAGCATATTAAAACAACCTGAAACCCAAACTACACATAGTAAAATAAAGGGTGGATTATCTGTTGTTTTTTTTTTAAGTTAGAATTAGACATATATTTTGCTAACTAAATTCGTGAATCTTTATTGAAAATGGAAGGTATATCTGTGGCAATTATCTATGAAAAACAATATCGTTCATATGACCACCACGGCTCCTTTGGCAAGCCTGCATCCAAACATCAAAATTTTCGACGAATTTTTCCAGTAATTGGAGTTCCATGGCCTCTATTTCCTGTTGAATGTTGATCGTAAATTGTTCGTGGAGCATTGGTACAAACTTTACTTTTCAAAAAAACACAAAGAAACTAGTCCAAAGGTATCAAATCACATGATCTTGCAGGCCAATTTACATCAGAATTACAGGAAATTAAAAATTCGCCGAATTTCGATCTTACGTGTTGTGTTCCGCCATCTTGTTCAAAACAAAATCATTCATATTGAATTTATCCAATTTTGGTCAAAAATAGTGCGTCAGCATGATCCGATAATGCTCAGAATTTACGCTAACGGCCGTTTCACGTTCATCTTCGAAGAAAAAGTGTCCAAGTACTCCACCAGCCCAAAAAACCACATCAGACACTAACCTTTTCGATATGGAATCGTTCTTCATGAATCCTGTAAAGATTTTTTGAGCCCCAAATGCGACAGTTTTGTTTATGCACATTTCCATTCAAATAAAAATGTGCTTCATCGAAGAAAATGATTTTTGGAGAATAACCTTCTTCTCTCTCAAGTATTCAATTGACGAAAATATAGCATTAGTGATGATCTTGTGTCTTCAATTCTGGAGTTAACTGGATTGTATGGATGCAAATGAAGATCAACATATAAAATGCGACGTAAAGAGGTTAATGTTGATGACATTTCACGAACACTTTCACTTTCAGCGACTGTTTTTTGACGAGTACGAACTGACCGAGCATGTTGGTATGTTTTACGACCTTCTACCAAGCTTCTACCTTGAACTGTTGAACAATTTTTCGAATCTCAGGTTCTGTAGGACATCTATGTTGACCGAAATGTTCACGAAGTTTACAAATTGTAACTTTTACAGATCGTCCGTGTTCGTAATATGTTTCGATTATTAAAATGCGCTCTTGTTAATAAATTTATAACTAAATTTGTCGTACTTGACATATGATAACACATAACACCATGAAGTTTGTTACTTGACATCGAAATTAATAGTTAAAATAGAAACGAACAGATGACCATTCTCTTTATAAACGAAGGTTATAAGATACAGATTAAATTAAAGAAAATGGGCATCCAATAATATAAATATTCTCTTAACTAAGCACAATCTCTTGAGACACTTTTACCCAAGAGAAAAGATTGGTATGTAGAACAAACAAACTTTTCCGAGAAATGATGGTTTACAGACACAGAGATGTCGGAAAATCTTGCTCTCGTGGACGGCATGCGATGTTTTAAGCAGAACAGCTGAAATGTATGCTATTCTGCAATGTGACTATTTCTGTAGAGAGGAGATAAACAAAAATAAGGGACTAAGTTCCAATGGCAAAACTTTACAATCTGAGTGTAAGAATGTCCTTGATAGTCTGACAATGGACACATATAAACAGCGCCGTATGGAGGTCGGGTCATTAGGGTATACCCGATCCGAGGTCGAACCAAACTGACCCTCATCTATTATACATATTCCAACTACTATTATTAAAAGAAAACTATAAGACTGTTAGTTGAAAGCAAATTTATTGAATGCTGGGGAGAAGCTTCTAGAGATAGATATGCCAAGAAATATATAACTGGACGCAATGCGTTACTTACTGGGGCACTGCTTCTCCTGAAGAGGAAAAAACTGCGAATCACACTGAGATTTTACTGACAGGATATTAACTCTGCCGAAGCCACGCTGATAGGACTGGTTTCACAAATGTTCCGATATGAAGATGGTGTCTAAAGGAGTATGAAATGCTTGACTACATTTTTAGAGAGCGCACACTACTTAACAGACTGACAGTTGAATATTTCTTCAAGAATAAAATATTTCTTTCAAACTAGAATTGATAGGAAATGGCACTAGGGTTGATTTTTGTTCTAACATTTTTCGAATTTGAAGCTCAAAGTAATTTTCGCTTTGAACATATAAAGGGTGTTTTTTTTTGTAGAGGTATAGAACTTTTAAGTGGAATAAAACAAAGATGAATTTTTTAAATTGACATAAAATTTACTTTATTCGAAAGATAACCTTCTGGCATTATAATTTAAATATGACTTCTGGCATATGACCGCCACGGCTGGCTCGGACGTAGTCTAATCTGGAGGTCCAATTTTCGATGACTTTTTCCAACATTTGTGGCCGTATATCGGCAATAACAAGGCGAATGTTGTCCTCCAAGTGATCAATCATTTCGGGATTGTCGGCGTAGACTAGCGACTTCACATATCCCCACAGAAAATAGTCTAGCGGCGTTAAGTCGCACGATCTTGGAGGCCAATTCATGAGTCCGAAACGTGAAACTATGCGGTTACCAAACATTTCCTTCAATAAATCAATTGTGGCACGAGCTGTGTGTCATGTTGCGCCGTCTTGTTGAAACCTTAGCTCCTGCACATCATGGTTGTTCAATTGATGAACGAAAAAGTCAGTAATCATGGCTCTATAGCGGTCACCATTGACTGTAACGTTCTGACCAGCATCGTTTTTAAAGAAGTACGGACCAATGATTCCACCAGCCCATAAAGCACATCAAACAGTCAGTTTTTCTGGATGTAACGGTGTCTCAACATACACTTGAGGATTATCATCACTCCAAATATGGCAGTCTTGTTTATTGACGTATCCATTCAAACAAAAGTGAGCTTCATCGCTAAACGAAATTCGTTTATGAAAATCGGGATCAACGGCAATCTTGTTTTGGGCCCATTCACCGAATCTACGCCTTGCTAGGTGATCGTGTGGCTTCAATTCTTGTACGAGTTGGATTTTGTAAGCACGCAAACCAAGATCTTTCCGCAAAATCTTCCATAAAGTGAATGGACACATATCCAATTCCTGTGCACGATAGCGGATAGACTGATTCGGGTCTTCCTCTACGCTACGCTCTACAGCAGCAATGATTTCTTCTGCACGCACTGTACGACGTCTCTGTGGATGCGTATTATCATTTAGAGTAAACGTGGTGCGAAAACGTTCCATAATTAATCGAATTAATTGCTCCGATGGACGATTATGTTGACCGTAAAATGGACGTAGTTCGCGATACATATTTCGAACAGAACCATGATTTTCAAAATAAATTTGCACAATTTGGAAGCATTGTTCAGGCGTCAGTCTATTCATGTTGAAATGCCAAACCAAACTAAACATAAATCACTTGACAGCTGACAAAATTGCCGCCAGTTAAAAAAGTGTTAGCAACTTAAAGTTCTATACCTCTATAAAAACACCCTTTACTTACCGTAAACTTGAATCAAAAAGTTATTCTTATACTACTAAATAAAATGTAACTGGATAGATCTGATATCGTGAATATACAATATACATATGAAAATTTATATTTCTTTCTTTTATTCATTATATTGTAATGGAATTTTGTCAATCATTTCCGAACAACGCAAGCCCAAGGTTAACGTAATTAGAAATAAACTGTTATGCTTTAAGTTCCCACCGAAAAATAAAATATGGTTTTGTTTGGAAAAAGTAAACAGGTAAAACTGTAAACAATTTTTAAGGTGTACCCTGATTCATTAATATGGTCAAACTTAAAAATTTGGCTAAGTTGACAACAAAAGCTTCAAATTGACAGTGCAACAAAATTTGATCAAGTGTTGAATCTTAAAAATCTTTTTTTTTTGCCCAATTGTCAAATTAAAAAAAATCTTTATTATCAGGAGATAATTATTCCTCTCGCCATGTCCAAGGCTTTATTATCTCTAGAGGTTTATCCTTAATTTTTTTTAAATGCATTTTTTTTATCGAAATAGGAATATTATCGCACCCTCTCTTCAACCCTAATTTTCCTTTGCCCAGTAATATTGCCCAATTATTAAATTTTTAAATATTTTTTGGCCGAAATCAGCATTTCACTTCAATTTTAATGTCCATATTACAGTTCTTTAATTTGTTGTAAGAATTTGTTTGAAGTCTTAGCTAAAATCATGTTATCTCACAATAGCACAACATTTAGCGTCGTCCAAAATTATTATTTTAATATTATTATTTTCAGTTTTGTTTTCCACAATTTTTTTTTGATAGCGAACTTCTAATCTAGTAGCAAGTATCAAGTTTTCTCAAAAATTGTCAATGAACTAAAAATGATCTATTTTTACATTACAACTTTTACAGGAGTTATAAATAAATTAGGTTTTTTTTTTATTCAAGATTACTTTAGGTAATATTGAAATAATTTTACTCTATGTATAGTGGGCTACTTCAAAAATATGATCTTAATAACGTAACTTTATAAATACACAAAATAAATACGCATCTATGTATGTATTTACTTCATGTTTTTCCTTTCCCGCTTAATATACTTTCTCGTTTAAAAAGCTTTTTTTGCTAGATTCTTTTAGAATCATCTTAAGTGGCTTTTACTCTATTTCTTTCATTCGGGACATTATTTTGATGAAAAAAAAAAAGAAAAAAAGTGTCATTTTTCAGGTAAAAACTTTTTACAAAATCCGCAATATTAGATCGGTAATAAGTTATATTCTTATAAATGTGTTATCATCTCCAATGACTTTTAAATAATCCTTTTCTAAATTTTAAATATAATTGCAGTTTAACAACAAATAGGTCTTTAAAATATCTCAAGGTACACCTTTATTTTAATTTAAATCAAAAATCTATAAATATAAAACATGTAATTTTGAAAATAATTTTTTTTCCTGAAAATACCAGGTAGTGTAAATTACATTTCTTTTAAAAAAGAGATTATTTTGAAGGAGAACAAAAACACATCCTTCTTTTTATTTGATTTAAACAATTTCACCAAAAAAGTATATTGCACAATGTTATATGTTGATAACTAGTTATATTATTATTAGTATGCTTTGACCTTCACAAACTTTAAAAGAATAATTTATTGTATTTTATATTAACATCGATTTAACAGAAAACATAAAAATAATATAACAGTTCTTGTTAAAGAAAATTTTGCATAATAGAAATTTACTTACTCGTTTTTTAAAAATGCTTCAGATTCCATGATAATTTTTACTTTTAAATAAAAAATTCTCCGAATAAATATAAAACACTAAACCGCGAAGTTCGGCAAATGCAACCTAACCATAAAATCGACTCACGATCAGACAATCTACATAAATATTGTACCGTTTTTTATCGTTAGCTGGTTAATAACATTAGTTGCCTGATTAACAATTTATTTGACTATATACGGTGTTAGTTCAAATATTTACCTATTATGTATCCGATACTGTAGGCCCAATAACTTTTTTGTTTCTAATCTTTAATGACATATCGGAAGATTTCGAAGTTTTTATAGATAGCCGACTGAACAGCTGGTTTAAATATACCTTTGAGTTTCTTTCAAGTATACGATTTAAATGTCTACGTACTTTAAGGATAATTTTTATACTCTACTCTAATTAGATCATTTTTTCAGAACTTATTATAAATGGTGAACACATACTTTTTGTAAAAATTATCTTAATGCATATAGTTATCATAGAGGGTGTCAATTTAAAAACTTCCCACCCTTAATATCGCTGTGCTACTATCGGATTAAGGAACGCCTCCGGTTTTGCTTTGGGGGTTGTTTTGTTATCTAAATGCATGACGATCTGAGCTTTCCGGTTTTCGGTCAGCCTTCGAAAGCGCTAGACTCGTATGATATTGTTCCCGAAATTGCTACAGTATACGATATCTTCATAAAGCAGGGACCATAACAAACTCGGGCGAAGCATATCCAGGTATAAATTTATTTTACTAGACCGTAACGTGATGCGTGTTTGATCCCGTAACGAACGCACTAGTTTTTCATTTAGATTTAGAACGTAAAAATCGTTTCTAAGTTTGTCAACCGTATTGAACCGCAATGTGGGGGGGGGGGTGCGGTGAGAGTCCCACCTAAACCACCCGAGCAGATAGGAAATCTGGCCGCCGCACATTTCTTCTTGCTCACCAGGGCAGAGGGGAGAGGATGATAATTGGGTTAATATTTTCTTCTGTTTACTTTGAAAATTGAAGCTTCCAAAAATAAGGAGCTGTCGGCTATGCATAAATGTATGATGAAGGTTGAGCTTGGAATACTCCAAAGTTAAGATTATGACAGGAAGATTAAGTACAGGTAAGCTGAGCATTACGGTAAATAACACTTAGCCAAGGGGTGACTAGAAAATATTGTGACTTTTAAGCCTTTTTTGTCCAGTATTTTCTGCAAAAAAATGGAGTTTAAATTTAAAATAAAAATTACTTCAAAAAGAAACAGTTGTACAACTTGCCGCATGAAAATGAATACCTATTTTGAATGTGAAATCCACTACTGGAAGGTAACGTAATGCGCAAAGATAAAAAGAAGTAATTAAAGTTATTACGCAATGTTCACGCATTTCGCACTGTACATATTTTTCTTGTAATCTATTAAGTAACGTCGTAAAAATAGTCCATTTAACTCACGCAAGGAATACATCTTATCACTAGCTTCATGTCATAAGTTGCTTTTCATTCCCGCAGTTAAACTCGCTGAGAAGAGTGTAGAAATATCAGAGATAATATTCCAAAACCAACCTTTTTTCCCCGGGTATTTCCAATGCTCAAAATCCGGAGAACAATGCGCTTTCATGTTCTGAAATATATCCGATAAATGACTGGGTTTAAACACATAGTGACAGGGAAACAGGAACAGATTTAAACAAGTTTTGTGACCGAAAAACCTTATGAGTAAGTAAACGCTGTGAAGCAATTGTGGTTAACCAATGTTGTCTAAAACAGTACTAATAACTGTGGACTTATTATGAAATTATGAAATTTTTTCTAAGTGAAGGATTGATATAATATTGTGAAATATTATAACAAAGATAAAAATGTCAATTTGCAAATTTTGAATATAAATTCCAGGCAAGAAATATGATATAGGAGTTTATATAATATTCTGGCGAAAAAAGTTGTGTTTGTGTATATGGAAACTCATTGCTATTTCGAATAGAATCGCGATCTTTATGTCGGTGGTCTGTTATCACAACCTCACTTCAGGTATACGATCACGAATGTCACCCTACTTTCGAATTGTAGTGTCCAACACTTTGTTTTATAAAGGGTGTTTTTTATAGAGGTATAAAACTTTTAAATGGAATAAAACAAAGATGAATTTTTTAAATTGACATGAAATTTACTTTATTCGAAAGATAACCTTCTGGCATTATAATTTAAATATGACTTCTGGCATATGACTGCCACGGCTGGCTCGGACGTAGTCTAATCTGGAGGTCCAATTTTCGATAACTTTTTCCAACATTTGTGGCCGTATATCGGCAATAACGCGGCGAATGTTGTCCTCCAAGTGATCAGTTTCGGGCTTATCGGCGTAGACTAGCTTCACATATCCCCACAGAAAATAGTCTAGCGGTGTTAAGTCGCACGATCTTGGAGGCCAATTCACGGGTCCGAAACGTAAAACTATGCGGTTACCAAACGTTTCCTTCAATAAATCAATTGTGGCACGAGCTGTGTGACATGTTGCGCCGTCTTGTTGAAACCACAGTTCCTGCACATCATGGTTGTTCAATTGATGAAGGAAAAAGTCAGTAATCATGGCTCTATAGCGGTCACCATTGACTGTAACGTTCTGATCAGCATCGTTTTTAAAGAAGTACGGACCAATGATTCCACCAACCCATAAAGCACACCAGTCAGTTTTTCTGGATGTAACGGTATCTCAACATACACTTGAGGATTATCATCACTCTAAATATGGCAGTTTTGTTTATTGACGTATCCATTCAAACCAAAGGAAGCTTCATCGCTAAACATCGCTTATGAAAATCGGGATCAACGGCAATCTTGTTTTGGGCCCATTCACCGAATCTACGCCTTGCTAGGTGATTGTGTGGCTTCAGTTCTTGCACGAGTTGAATTTTGTAAGCACGCAAACCAAGATCTTTCCGCAAAATCTTCCATAAAGTGAATGGACACATATCCAATTCCTGTGCACGATGGCGGATAGACTGATTCGGGTATTCCTCTATGCTACGCTCTACAGCAGCAATGACTTCTTCTGTACGCACTGTACGACGTCTCTGTGGATGCGTATTATCATTTAGAGTAAACGTGGTGCGAAAACGTTCCATAGTTGATCGAATTATTTGCTCTGATGGGCGATTATGTTGACCGTAAATTGGACGTAGTGCGTGATACGTATTTCGAATAGAACCATGATTTTTAAAATAAATTTGCACAATTTGGAAGCGTTGTTCAGACGTCAGTCTATTCATGTTAAAATGCCAAACCAAACTAAATATAAATCACTTGACAGCTGACAAAATGGCCGCCAGTTAAAAAAAGTGTTGCCAACTTAAAGTTTTATACCTCTATAAAAAAACACCCTTTACAAGGGAAATCCTGAGACACAGTATTTAATCAAGATTTGTGCATTTCGCTTTATGTTTTCTTGAGTTACTGACTTTTCACTATCTTGGTGCAAGTGTCCAGTAATCCTACAAAAATTGTTTTAAATTTTCTTTTAAAACGCAGATATATAGGCGTTCTCCGAAGACTACGGTGCCTTCAAAAAGATCGTCGCTGTTGATGTATTTAGGTACTGGAACTGATCGTTGCGTACTGCTTCCAAAGAGTATGATTCTTAGGGAAGTGATCCTCGAAGAGAGTGATGCTTGTACATGAGCTATTTTATAGTGACTTTTAGGAGAACGTTTTTAAAGTCGAAATCCGTGAATCAGAATCCTGGATTTTGTTCCGTAAGCACCAATGCATTATGAAGTGTGTTATTTTAAAGGAAATCCTGTTCTCAAAGCTATAAAATGATGTTTTTCACGTATTATCCATGGTGATTGGATCATTGTTTATTTATTATATTATTTCGGGTATTGCAAACAGATATTTATGATACTACTAAATAATACTAAAATTCGGAAAGACACTTCAGGATGGGCGTTAACCCTAAAATTTTAAACAGGAAAGAGTGTCAAGTGATACATCATTTTAAAGCGCGGTAAATTTCCATTTCAGAAATACCGTAATTTATTTTTTCTCAGAAGCAATTTCTTAAAAATCGCATACCAAATTTACAGAAGTAATAAGAACTTACCTACACCATAGAAAAACTATACCAAGAATGTTCTTCCGGTGCTATAATTTTAACGCTCATAAAAAGTAAAGAAGTCAATAGAATTCAACAAGCCAGCATATATATGTTTTATATACTTGGAAAAAGCCTTCGACCACATCCAGCTTAGAGATATGTTATATCTTCTCAATGATAGGCAAATCTCACACAACCTAATTAAAACTATTGAAAATATATGTTCTGATAACCAAATTCAAGTCGAAATCAACGGAGAACTTACAGATCCGATTCCAGTTAGTAGAGGAATTAGACAAGGGGGCTCCTTAAGCCCGTTTCTCTTTAATATTTTCATGAATCAGTTAATAATGAGAGTGCAGATATAGAGGGGATACAGAATGGGTAACCACGAGATTAATATCCTACGTTATGCCGATGACGCTGTATTGGTGGCAGAAAATGGAGACGACCTACAAACATTATTACAACTATTTAACCGAACAGCAAAATTTCTTAATATGATCGTATCTGCTTCTAAGACAAAATACATGACCACCTCAAAGTCACCGATAAGATGTAAACTTGTGGTCGACGAGAAAATCATTCAACAGGAGATGAAATTAAAGTATTTGGGAATAGAAATATCCGGCTATGGAGATGTCGAAGCAAAGGTTAGAAAACAAACTAACAAACCAGCTAGGATAGCAGCAGGCCTAAATAACACCATTTGGCAAAATAAACATGTCAGAGTGAAAACGAATGACATACACGGCTGAAACACGATCTGACACAAAAAAAACTGAGCAGATAATGGAAAAAATGCAAATAAATTTTGAAGAATTGACTAAGAACCTCATGTATACTTACTTGTGAGATAAATCCTTTAGAGAAGTAGTTACTCAATAATATTCAACAACAATCATAGCAAAGACAATAATTAATAAAAATAAAAGAAACCAAAATAAATAATTTATTGCAACTAGTCAAGAAATCCCATCAAATGGAGTCAAGTTTGTTGGACACAAGTTGTTTCTCACTTCACATTCTAGTTAAGACCAAATGAGCCGAGGGAAATATATTTCCTTCCAAAGCAAAAGAATTGTTCACACAAAAAAACGGCCATAATGAAATTGACCACAACGGCCGCAATTGTACATAAGCCAATACAATACATAAGTACAGTTGTACCGATCAAGGTAACTTTATTAATAAAAAAAAAAACAAGTTGATCAGTACAACTTCCGAAAACTAATGTAGATACTAGATGAACGAAACACAACAGAGATTATTTTACGGCAGAATATATGAAAAAAAGTTATTTTATCCAATTTAAATTTATTTTGCTACAAATAAATAAAATCCTGTACAACGCGATAGCTGGCAAAACAGAGATCTATCCGAAAAAAAAAAGATGAAGGTAAACTCAATATCGATAAAAACAACCAAGCACAATTTAGTAAAATATCGATGTATTGGTAGAACTACGAGGGTTCGTAGTATAGTTAGACCAAAAACTCAACTATGCTACACTGGTATTTTAAAATATCAGACAATAAAGGGAAAAAAAGACAAATGTTGATTTATTGCATCAAATCACTAGAGTATAGTGGGAAGCTAATAGCAGCGCCAGCGAGCAAAAATGTCGAATTAACAACATATGCTGGAGGATAAGACTGGGTAGCGGGTGGACACTCCTTACGATCCCGGTAAAGATAGGTCTGCTCCAGGGATGCGCCCTAGCCTACGCGAGCTCTGATTACTTTCCCCTCCCCCCCTACCCTCCCGGGAATATATTCGGATCCCTACCCCCAAAATCCTATCCACCACCCTCAAAACTCCCCCCCCCCATCTCCCAATCCATATATCTTCCAACCCGCACTTAGCCAGCGTGGAAGATTACGGCTAAAACCCTCCAATATGGCGATTTTAAAAACGTCTGGAAGTGAACCCCAGGTGGGTAGAACAAACAATGTCAAATCCCACACCTTAGATAAGGTCTGCCTCAAAGATTCTGGGAAAGGCATAAATTTACCCTCACCGACCCCAATTATCTCAAATCAAAAGCAAAATCGTAAAGGGAAAAATTACTTATGCGTTGCTACATATAACATTCGAACCATGAGTTCCAAAAATCACCTCCTTGAACTAGAACAAGAAATAAAACATATCAAATGGGATATTCTGAACCTACAAGAAACACGCTTAAAACAAGAAAAGTGTACAGCGTTAAAAATAGGACATGTATTATATCAGAGTTCTTCTGAAACACAACAAAATATCGGTGGACTAACTATCCTAATACACAAACATCTGAAACACATGATAACAAACTTTTGTACAATATCGGAGAGAGTTATGTACATAACAATTAAACTTAATACACGCTACACCCTACAAATTATAAATGTATACGCGCCAACTAGCACCACAGAAGACGAAATAGTGGAAAAAATCTACGAAGATATATCCGATGCCAAACAAAGAGAAAAAGCTCACTATGTCTTACTACTTCGCAATGCTAAGATAGGAAAGAAGAAAAAAGACTCACTCAGAACATATAGGAAATTATGGCCTCGGCGAGAGAAACGCAAGAGGTGAAATGCTACTCAACTACCTAAAAAGTGAAAATCTCTACTGCCTCAATACTTTTTACAAGAAACCATCTCAGCGAAAATGGACGTGGAAAAGCCCGGAAAATAAAACTAAAAATGAAATAGATTTCGCGATCTGCAACAAGAAATAAATCTTTGTAGACGTCTCAGTCTTAAACACATTTAATACCGGCAGTGATCATAGACTGGTTAGGGCAAGACTCTTCATAAACCTCAAACAGGAAAGATATACGCTGATCCGTTTACACTCAACTCCCGCAGCTAAAGAACTATACACACGACAAAGCGAATACAAATACGAAATAGCGAAAAGTTTGAAATCGACTAATACTCTGGAACAACATAACATCAATGAAATAATAGATAAAGTCCACACTACCATAAAAACATCAATGAAAAAAGTAAGGGAAAGTGGAAGATTAAGGAAAACTACAGACAAGAAATTTAGTGCAAATACATTACAGATGATGGAAAGACGAAGGTTAACTAAGAGAGACACAGAGGATTTTAAACAACTGAATAAAAATATCAAGAAAGAAGTAAGGAAATACATTAAAACGTTCAAAACAAAATTAATACACGAAACAATAGAAAGAAACACAAATATGAAATTTTTGAGGTCAGGTCTCCCAAGAGGACGAACCAAAATAACAAAATTAAAGAACAGAGAAGCGGTGACAGTAACATATGTAGATGACATCATAAAGGCTGTGGAAGCATTCTATGCGGACTTATACTCCTGGATCAATACGGATCGAGATCCAACAAAAACAGTAAAACAAATAAAAAATGTAGGATCAGAAGATTTGCCGGAGATATCGTTAGATGAAATAAAAAGAGCACTAAAACAGATGAAGGATGGAAAATGTCCGGGCGAGGATCATCGACGAAGACACAAAAACCGAAAAAATAAACGTTATGAGAGGTGTGCGTCAGGGAGACGTCATCTCTCCGAAACTATTTACGCTAGCATTGGAAGATGTCTTTAAAAAACTAAATTGGGATGAGAAAGGTTTGAGAGTCGACGGTTCTTATCTTAGTCATCTTCGTTTCGCCGACGATGTTGTTGTCATGTCTAGCAACCCAGAAAAGCTAAAACAAATGCTTCAAGATTTCAATGAAGGGGCGAAAAAAGTGTGACTTAAGATGAACTTGGAGAAAACTAAGTTAATGAGTCCTGACGCAAATGTACAAATATAGATTCAAAATGAAATCATAGAGAATGTCCAAGAGTACATCTATTTAGGCCTTTGGAAAGTTACAGTACGTATTAAGAGATAGAAACACACCAATCAACCTTAAACGGAAAGTGTATAACACGTGTGTCTTGCCTGTTGCTACTTACAGCATGGAAACGATAACACTAACCAAACAAAACGCAAATAGGTTCCGAGTCACTCAACGCTCCATGGAGAGACAAATGTTAAGAATCTCGTTACGGGATAAAACACTAAATCAAGTAATAAGATCAAGAACCAAAATAGTTGACGTCCTTGAACACATATCACGACTAAAGTGGCAATGGGCGGGGCACATAGCTAAACAACAGCCCGATAGGTGGACGAGTAAATTACTGCAATGGCGACCGCGAGAAACGAACCGAAATCGTGGCAGGCCACAACGCAGATGGATAGATGAGTTTGCTTGAAAAGACTGACTCCAGAAGGCGAGAGACAGATCCCATTGGAGGACCATCGGATAGGCTTATGTCCAGGAGTGGACGTCAATGGGCTGAGAAAGAAGAAGAAAAAGAAGACTGGGTTATTCAGGTCGCCACTGCATCGAAGCCAGACCGAATGCAGAAGCCTTACACGATGTTTTTTGAAACTAGCTTTCAACTTTACTCTTTACAATTAGTTATCATCAATAAAGAAAGGATTCAAAGGCAAATAGCATGTGGGACAAATAAAACTCCATGGAGATTGTTGTAAACAAAATTTTTAATTAAAATTTAAAATATGGAGTTGTTAGGAGAGGTTCGCAAAAAAAAGAAATAAATCCAGTTGTATTAACACACAATACCGCCTACTGGCCTAAAGAAAACCCGTTCATTCTATGATAATAGATTTATGCTTGTTGCGCAACGACTAATAGGTAAGGTGAATAGCCTTTATGTTTTAACCCGTAGGGTGAACAGCAGTTATAAGTTCAAAATTGTAGAGTGAACTACATAACGAGATAACTAGTAGGGTGAACCATACAAAAAGTGAAACGCCTACTATCAACCTATATTCAAAAAAGACAAATAAATTTATTAATCAACCTTCTCCAAAATATCGAGAAATATTAAAATTAAAAATTTTTAATTTTCTATATATTTAAAAAAAGAAATCGAAGGTGATTTTTAAGTCAAAGTCCCATACACTCTCGAGATTGTGCAGAGAACCGCAATTCCTCGATAGTTATCACAGACGTCTTTACTCATAGACATAGTAGAGAATGGACCAGGCTAATCATTCATGAATATGAAATTTATAAGCTCCAACATGTTTGTAGGCCAGGGGTTAGAGGGGTGTCATAGCTCACAATCTATCATACGCCAGCGGCGTAACAATTTTAAAACGAAAAAAAATATCAATTAATATTCTATGATGCTTTTATTTGCAGAATTGAAATAAATATTTTTTCATAAGAAATAGTTAATTACTCTATCAATATGTCGTGATACGGAAGTTGTTGTACTTGAACATAAGTCAGTATTCAATATACAAATAATCGTAATATTCATATCATTTATCTTTTACGATATTAATGACTTGAAATAACCTTTTTTTTATCCAAGGCACTAGTTATTATTTAAAACAGAGTACCATGTAAGAATTATCCAAGTCCGAAGTAAAAAATTGCGTAATATTTTGCCGGATTTTAGTTAAGTGGCTAATTAATGCCCACAATTCTAAAACCGACAAAAACTTTGTTTCTTGAACATTACTGTGATTGAATTTTTTTTTTAAATTGTATGGACTCGCTGTCTATTTTTATTATTCCTAACAACGTGTCTATGCCGTACAGACACTCGCATATGAAATTTAACGTCAGCCATGAACATCGTAAAAAAGTAGTCTTACCAAAGTTCTAATGTCTCAAATATTGAAGTGCAATACTGAATAAATGTAACGACGTCGCGGTATGCAAATGACTACTTTGACGTTTGGTTAGTATACCAATTATTTGTAAAAATAATAACACTTGTACAAAATTCCTAAAACGAGAAAATGGAGATATTTTTTGTAAGTTAATAAATGAAGCAAATTAAAAATGGAAATATTTAAAAAATATATATTCGATGGTGTATGTGTTCAGGAGAAAATAGAGTATTTACAACTTCATTTTCAAGAAATAACGTGTTAATATTTGTATATAATTTCAATTATAATTTGGAATATATATGATAGACTGTTTCAATTTAGGTATTAATCTGAAAGACTTGTTACAGTTAAACCTGTTTTACTGAACAGTCCCCAAACTCCAATCATAAGAAATTGGTATATAAAGAAATACAATAAAACAAATTAATAAAAATAACTATTGAATTTGTTTGCCCATTAAGTTTTGGTAGTACTATTGTTGAAAATTTTTAATATCTCGAATCGACAATCTGTCATGTGTTTCTAACGGAAATTATTTATTTTAATATGATTAGTGTATTTCTTGATTTTCACTGTTTCTAGTATCCTAAAATATTTATGACAAAATATACCGATAAGGAAATGTGTGGGATAAAAATAAGTATATGCTATTATTAAATATATTACTTGTTGGTCATATTACAATTATATATATAAAATATAATAACGTACAATAAAATATACTTTTTTTCTTACTTACTGACTATCTAATTTGTGTAAAGCAAATCTAAGACTATGTAACTATCGGACATCGAATAAAAATAAATAAAAATTGCAGAAATTGAAATTTCATTTCTGGACTTCTCACACATGACAGTTATTATGCAAGTCATATATTTATTTATAACGTTTATGAGTTTTTTTTGCAGATTTTGTAATATCTTGGTTAAATGAAAATTTTACACTTTTACAAGTAATAGGGAAAACAAAAATTAAGGAAAAAATTGTAAAAAGATAGGAAAAGCGGTACTATTTGGTGTAATATTACAAGGGAAATGTTAATGAAAAATAATAGAAAATGGTGGGCTTCTAATATGTTGGTCGCACTTTAAAACACGAACACCATCAAATCGATAATAGAAATCGTTTGGGCCAAAATGTTCACTACAGATACGAAGTGACTTGGGCAAGATTTTATCTTGTAGTCCTAATATATTAATCCAAAGGTCTCGGCGGTTAGAATCACTGGGAAACCTATAAAAAATCACTGATAACAAAATCTAAAATCCCAAGTTACCCGCCTATGATACCAAACTTAACCTAACCTACCTGTGAAAAGTTAAATTTGGAAATAAATAATCCAATTTTCGGCAAACTTGGCAATGATTGACCATTTTGTCACTAATGAATAATTAGTCCCTTACAAAAACACTTTTGGAATCACAAAAAATTAAAAAACGATCCAAGACACACAACGTCAACCACACAAAATGTCATATGCCAAAATTTTTATGAATGGACCGGATTCAACCTTGATCGTACGATAACGTAAAAGAAATTTGCGAGGTTGCCAGATTTCATAGTTTATCACACTACTTAGAAATCTTGAATTTTCTGGGAGTTAAACTGACGCATTATAAAGCATACTATTTTAAAGATATTAGTTTACTATTGTAGCAATAAATTGTTTATAAATATTATATGAAATATATTATCATAATAATATTTTTTTTTCATAAAAATTGGGTATTAACAAATTATATTGTTTTCCCTTATTTTTTTCCAAAACAGTTGGCAAATTACTAGTGATTGTGACCCATTCGTGGCGTTTTGCTTTTGTAAACATTCCATGTCCAGACGTCCATGTCTTTACTTCCTTTTTTGTGTATAGTGGTAATATAATATGTTTTCCACTCTTCGAGTATCTTTTCTCCGTTTATACATTTTTGGTAGAGGTTTGTCAATTGTCTGTATAACTTCTCTGTGCCGTATTTAAGTAGCTCAGGCGGGATATTTCCGGGACTTGGTGATTTTCGGTTTTTTAATGTTTGGCATATTTGCTTGACTTCTTTGCAATTTATCCTTGGAGATGCTATGGTGCATACGTGCACGCTGGAATCAGCTTGTACTGTTTGTTGGTATTCTGCTCTTTCTTCTGCTAGCAATTTTGAAAAGTATTCATCCCATTGAGATAAACCAATCGGTGAAATGATATCTTTAGATTTTTCTTGTCGAAGAGATCTCAGTATTTTCCAGCTGTCGGTACTTCAGCTTATATTAATTATTATCAAAAAAATTGGATTGAACTTTGCTAAAATAAAACACAGTTTTAATTGACTCTAAGTCAAGAAGAATAGAATAAATACACTCAAAATATGATCATATTAGTTTCTACAGTACTATGTGAAAAGCCAGGATACGCGTTTAGACATTAAAACACAATAAAGCTGGAGTCAAACTGAAAGTCAACAGACATATCACGATGCCATATAACTCTAATTACTCCAAATTCAACCCCAGAATGAGACCCACAGATTAAATAAAATACATTTTGGCTTCCATATGTTTTTTATTTAAATCAATTTATAGCTTTAAATTTAGAATTATATTCAAATCATAATATAATAATATTTTTAATTATTAAAGGCGGTAATCTTTAGTGAATCATGCCTTTCTAAAACAACGAGACATTGTGACTATAGATAAGTTGAGAATTGTAATCCCGAGCACAACAAAGCTTCGCATTAATAATTTATATAGTTTAACTTTTATATATCTAATAAAACATCTAATCAACTACATTTAAAAAAGATCGCTATCACTACTTAAACTTTGCTATCTTATCTCTCACTGTATTAAGTTATTAACTCACGATTTGCACTGTATAATACAAGAACAACACTGGATAGTAAAATTGTTTATCAAGAAAACTAATTACTCGTTCTGATTGCAAAAGCATATTGACTTTAAGTTGATCGACTCTAGTTTGTTACATTTTAAATTCACTTTTGAAAGTCAAAGGAGAAATTTCACACCAATATATATACTATTTTGATTTTCCGTGAGACAATAGAACTCGCTATATCTGTAGCTTAATAAGTTTATGCCTTTTAGCTGAATGGTCAAAGTTACCTCGACATCACACAGCCTGTAGCGTCCGCTGCTGAACATAGGCCTCCCTCAATCGTTTCCAATGTTCCCGATCTTGTGCTGATTGAATCCAGTTTCTTGCGATTCTCTTGATATCATCAATCCACCGTGTTGGAGGTCTGCCCCTACTTCTAAATGCCTGGAACCTAGGACGCCACTCTATAATGCGTTTAGTCCACCTAGCGTCTTCCATTCTCGCCACATGTCCGGCCCAGTTCCATTTTATATGTGTTACACTTTCTATAGCATCCTTGATCCCTGTTCTATTTCTAATAATTACATTTGAAACTTTATTTCTCAGTGTTATTCCCAACATCGACCTATCCATGGTTCGCTGAGTCACTCTAATTTTTTCGCAACTTTTCTTAGTGAGTGTTAAAGTTTCTGCACCGTACGTGAGCACAGGGAGCACACACTGTTCATAAACCTTTCTTTTCAAGCAAATCGGTATATTGCTTTTAAATACGTACTTTCTCAGCTTGCCGAACGCCGCACATGCTAGTGTTATGAGTCTTTGAATTTTGCAGGTCAGGTTATTTCGGTTTATTCTCATTTCATGGCTTAAATATTTATAAGATGTTACATACTAGTAGTGAACATAACCCGATTCGCTCGATCCCCCCACTCCTCGACCTTGACCTTGACCTTGCTTCACCCCTCTTTGGCCCCGCCCACATGTCCTTGTCATTGACCTTGAAAGTGCACGTGTGCTTTGGCCTTGGCCTTGTGTTCAAGGTTGTGTGTGTGACCTTGACCTTGACCTTGGTCGAGACGACCTTGACTTTGTTGAAGGACATCTTGGGTGTGTGACCTTGAAGATATGTTACGTGGTTGGGGGTGACCTTGAATGGTTTTATATAAGGTATGGGGCAGTTTCATTCATCAGTTGGCTCTGACTTGTATAGGTAGTACATGTGTTAATATTTGACAAATCATGACATATGTTTGTGAAAATTGCGGTTCTAAGTTTACTAATATTTATAATATGAGACGTCATCAAAGAGAATCGTGTGCGGCAAGATTTAATGAAGTGCCTGGAGGAAAACGGCTCCGAATTGAAGAGTATACATCGACGATTCCGCTAATTAATTGCGCTACATGTAATGTAGATGTTCCAATAAATCATATGTCGGTGCATAAACGAACACAACAACATAAAAATAATTCATGTTTGCCGGTATGTCATGGTGTGCAACTCGTTGAATGTGCCTTCAAAAGGAGAATTGCAACCTATCGGGTTAGCAGTGATATGGAGCATTCCGATTACGTAATGTTCTTTGCAGACATTAAATCCAAGGTGGTGGAACTTGTTAATAATTTATTGCGTGTGCATCATGCTTTAAAAGTTAACATGACAGCTGTTGGCGAGTACATGCTTCCATCACAAGAAATATTCAGTGAAAAATCCTTCAACACTGCTAATCAAATAATTAGTGTAGAAAGTGATTTGGATGCCGTTAACCATTCTTTCACCGAATTAATAAAAACGCAGGCGACAGAGTTCCAGGAGAAAGATTCAGGTATGGAAAAATCAAAACCCGATATATTAAACTGATTTTTATATATTATTTTTCTTGTTATAGGATGGGCTCTTGTGCGAATTTTATACTTGGAAGTTGGTATCAACAAGTATATGCCTATGGGTGGCTCATCATTCATCAAGTTGCCGTGTTCTATTGAAAAGAAAGGAGCTGTCGTCAATGTGATTAACCAGGACGAATTTTGCTTTGCGTGGGCTGTAACATCAGCATTGTTTCCTCCAACAGCAGAGCCTTCACAGAAGACATCCTACCCCCATTTTTCTAGAGTGCTAAATGTAACAGGTATGGATTTTCCAGTAAAATTACGTGACATTAAAAAATTTGAGGAAATGAACAACATATCAATTAACGTATACGGTCTGGAATCTAAATATGAAAATAATGAAGTAATACATGAAGTTATTGGTCCACTGAGGTATGCGTCAAAAAAGTTGGATAGGCATGTAAATTTATTGTTAATTACAAAAGACTGTAGTAGTAAAGATGGCGGTGAACATTTTTGTGATACGACTTGTTCAAAGAGTCATTATTGTTGGATTCGGGATTTATCACGTTTAGTTTCAAGTCAAATTAGTTGTCAACAACATAAAATATATTTCTGTGATGGTTGCCTCATTTATTTTAGTACACCGTCAGCTTTAACTTTACATCAAAGCTACGATTGTAACCACATTTTCACGCAAACACCCTCAGTGGATTTAAAAATCGATAAATTTGGAAAGAGTGTGCCGGAAAATATTTTAAAATTCGAGGGTATAGAAAAGCAAATGCGCGTTCCATTCGTGGTTTATGCAGATTTCGAATCTGTTTTAAAACCCATTGAAACGGTACAACCAAACCCACAAAATTCTTACACTGTAAAAAGTTTTAAACATGAACCATATTCTTTTGCTTATTTAATTAAATGCTCTTTTGACGACTCACTTTCGAAATTTGAGCTATTTCGGGGGAATAATGCAGCTCAAGTCTTTGTGGATCGTATCGAGTGTGATTTAAGGGCTCTATACAACACATATTTAAAAGACATTAAGCCTATGAAACCGTTAACGCCTGAAGAAAAAAGGGAGTTTAATGATGCTAAAATATGTGGTATATGTGAAGGCCCTTTTGAAGAGGGTGAGATTAAAGTACGAGACCACTGTCACATAACTGGTGCAAAAAGATTTGGTGCTGCACATTCCGTTTGTAATTTAAATTATAAATTACCCTCTTTTATCCCTATCATATTTCATAACTTAAGCGGCTACGACAGCCATTTATTTATAAAAGAGTTATGTAAATATGGGGATAAAATTGGTGTTTTGGCTCAAAGTAAGGAAAAGTACATATCATTTACCAAAAGCATTTATGTGCACGATTATTTTGATAGTAAATGTGGAAAAGTCAAGAGGAAATATTTAAAGTTGCGATTTATTGATAGTTTTAAATTTCTGTCAACGTCTTTGGAAAATTTAGGCAGCGGTTTAAACGACGACGATTTTATTGAAACGCGGAAACATTTTTCAAATATCAACCAATTTAATTTGATGCGTCAAAAGGGTGTTTTTCCCTATAGCTTTACTGACTCTATAGAAAAAATGGAAAATACATGTCTTCCAAGTAGAGATGAATTTTATGATAATTTACGGGAAGAACATATTAGCGATGAAAGCTATAGAAGAGCAAAAGAAGTATGGCGCTTGTTTGGTTGTAAAACTTTGGGGGACTATTCGGACGTGTATTTAAAATCAGATGTGTTGCTATTGTGTGATGTTTTTGAGCAATTTCGGAATAATTGTTTAAAATTCGATAAACTTGATCCAGCACATTACTATACCCTTCCAAGTTTATCATTTGATTGTATGCTACGTATGACTAAGGTAGAGTTAGAGCTCTTAACTGATATAGACATGATACATTTTTTTAAGAAAGGTATACGCGGCGGCATAAGCCAGTGTACAGAAAGGAAGCACATCGCTAATAATATTTTTTTACCAGACTATGACCCAACAAAACCTTCTTCATTTATAACATACCTTGATGCTACAAATCTATATGGTCATAGTATGTCACAAGCATTACCATATGGTGGTTTTCGATGGTTAAGCGAGCGCGAAATTCTGGATTTAAATATTATGGCTGTTGGTGATGATAGTTTACATGGCTACGTTTTGGAAGTGGATGTGCATTATCCGACTGAGTTGCATGATGCACATTCTGATCTTCCATTTCTAGTAGAAAATATCATACCGCCAACAGAAAACGCTAAATTACCGAAATTAATTCCTAATTTACAAGATAAAAAAAAATACATTGTACACTATAGAACTTTAAAACAAGCCATCGCCAACGGCTTAGTGGTAATGCAAACCCATCGAGTATTACAGTTTGAGCAATCAAAATGGCTAAAATCGTATATTGATTTTAATACCAATTTACGTAACAAGGCCACCACAAAATTTGCGAAGGACACTTTTAAATTAAAAAATAACGCGATATTTGGTAAAACTATGGAAAATGTGGAAAATCGAAAGGATATAAAATTAGTAACACATTGGGAGAACAGTGTAGGCAGAAATGGAGCTAGAGCACTAATATCCCGCCCCAATTTCAATAGTAGCTCGATATTTACCGAGAACTTTGTTGCTATACATATGAATAAAGTTAAAATATTGTACAATAAACCAATTTATATCGGTTTTTCCATATTAGATATATCAAAGACTGTAATATACGATTTTTATTATAATTTTATTAAATCCAAGTTTGGCGATGATGCTTCGTTACTTTACACCGATACTGACTCGCTTATATTAAAAGTGTATACGGAAAACTTTTATCAAACTATATCAGAAAACCCCGAAAAATTCGATACATCAAATTACCCCGAAATTAATAATTTCAACATAATTAAAAGTAATTCTGTAGTTGGTAGAATGAAAGATGAGTTTCCTGGTGATCCGATAATAAGTTTTTATGGTACCGGCGCGAAGGCTTATTATGTAAAGTCCATTAATAATGAATTAAAAAAAGCCAAAGGTATCAAAAAATGTGTTATCGAGAAAGACCTTCATCAGGAAGACTACCAAAGAATTGTTGAACGGGGTGGTTTGATATTAAGAAAGATGAAGACATTTAGAAGTGAATTACATAACATTTATACCAACATAATAAATAAAGTAGCATTGTCACATAGCGATGATAAACGTTATGTAATTCCCAGTTAAACCAAAACTCTACCTTGGGGGCATGCAGACATAGATTTTTACAAAACAGACCCGGAAGAAAACTTAGCAAATTTAGTCACCGTGTTGGAATCATTTCTAAGTCAGGACAGCACGTAATCTGGAAAATCCATATTTCATTATTTGTATTGTTTTTATTATTTCTATTAAACATACAACATTAATATGTAACGATAGTATTGTAATTTTTTTTTTTTTTTTTTTTTAAATAAAAAACATGTATTCATTACTTGATTGCTTTTTTATTGAACCTTTATTTTAAAATTATAAATATAATGAAGTGTCGACAAATAACAAACTGTAAAAGTTATTGTTGAAAAATTTGTCTAATAGTAAATTAAACGCACAGGTCTACGAGTAAATGTTTAATGTGAAACAGGTTTGCTGACAAGATCCTCCATAGTCTTTTCAATTTTCAACATTCTAGAGTTAAGTTCATCACGCAGTTCGTCTTGCCTAAGTTCATATATTGCAATAACAGTATCATCAATGTATCCTCTAAGTTCTTGACCGGTTTCAATTAATTTCTTGCGTACGTAACCTTCAAGTTGGTTTCTGAATATATCTTTAATAACAATTGTTGAGTCATGTAAAGCTTTCTGCGTATCTTGCACACACTGAGCAAGGTTATTATCAACATAATTTCGTGTGGTCGCATCGTCTCCTTCAAGAGGTTCTGCTAAATAGCACAATCTTTTGCTTCCCATGTCGTAATCTCCATTAGGTGTAAGTTTAAAACCTATTCCTGAAGGACCTCGCATAAAGTTAAAATCCTTAAATTTTCTTTTGCGACCGAACTTATCAATAGTGTTTACTTCTGACATTGTTATGTGAGACTGATTTGAAACCATTAGATTTCACCCTAATATATGGTTCTATTTCATTAATAAACGGACTCTGCAGAAAAATATGGATTGCAAAACGTATTTTAGGTGATGTTTAATAAATACACATACAGATTCATTTTACTATTGTTTTATTGAAAAAAAAATTAAAATATAACAAAAGATTGAGTTTACTTTTTATTATTAAAAAAAATAAAAAAATAACAAACAAAAAAAATTAAAAATTAAGAAATAAAATACATGTTAATTTCTTCTGTACAGGTAAGCTTCTTCTATGACCCAATTTCTTCTCTGGATGGCACGTTCATTAATGCCCTTGAACTGGTAGTAAACTAGTTCACAAAAGCCGCATTGTACAAATTTAACCCTGAAAAGGTCAATGTAGTTGAAGTCGTACGTAAGATCATTTCGCCAGCAGATACCTAGTCTTTTACAATGATGACAAGTTAAATAAAAAGCTTTTGGTATATGACTGTATGTTTTGGCTGCTTCACTAGGTTGTTCATCGGTTGGCAACATGATGTTTGAATATGTTGTACTTTTCAATCGCGGTACTCTAATTATGTATTACTTTTTAAAATAACCTTGACAGGACCAAAAAAAATCCTTGAAAATTACAACCTCGAAAACGACCCTGACATTGACGGGTACTTTGACCTTGGCCTTGGCCTCGCATCTAACAAGTTTAGTACTATATTTATATGCTTCTTTAAAATAACCTTGACAGGGGCAAAAAAAAAAAATCCATGAAAATTACAACCTTGAAAACGACCCTGGTATTGCCGGTTACGTCGGCCTTGGCCTTGGCCTTGCATCTGACAAGTTTAAATATTATACTTAATGCATCGAACAAAAGGAATAAAGGCGGTGTAGTGGGGGAAATGGGCATAAAAGCAGACTTGCTGGCTCGAGCTCTTCACAGTTCGTCAGAACAGCAAACAGTACAGTGCTAAGAAAAAGTTAATTGTGTGAGTTTGAATATCGAAAATGTCTAGTGTACGGTCTCTTTTAGATGCTCTTGACGTGAGCTGCGGTTCACAGCAAGGCATGCTGGATAACATGAGTGGTTTAGAAGTGTTAAGTCCGGGGGTGTTCGAGAACTGGAATGGCGTGGAGCATGAAGATGCCGAAGACCGAGCCCTCAACGATGGTCGCGACGAGGAGTTAGTTCAGTCGGCAGCGCAATTCCTGGAATGCTGGACGGAGGAGAAGGAGCCAAAGATAAATGTGATCAGTGATGTGGTTGTGCGAAAAGCATCGCGGCCTAGGGAATCTTCTCCGAAAGCGTCGAAACTGAAAAAGCTTTTGACTATGCGGAAGTCGGAAATCGCCGATAAAAAAACATTTTATTCGGCGATTAAAGGTGTGGGACAAGGGAAGAAGAAAAAGTTTAACTTTAAGCGTCCCTCCACCCCTGTTCCATTACCCGACTTCCTAAAAACAGCACCGCAAGAGCCACTGTCAGTAGAAGTGGAAGTCATAGAAGGCCCCGATGGACCAACACCACCAACGCCACCAACACCGGCCAGCGTCGAGAATGAAATAGTGTCGGAGGTGAAGTCTTCCCCAGCGCCAGCACCACTGTCGCCGATATTGGGGTGCCGGAAACCCATGAAGAAGCGGTTTAAGCGGTGTTTTGAAGGCGATGAAGTTTCCGCTGCTTCGTCGTCGTCGTCGTCGTCATCGTCTTCACCAAATAAAACCGCGTCTTCTTCCGAGCCATCACAACCGGAGTGGGTCGAAGACTTCACCAACTCTCAGAAGACCAAATTGACCGACATTTATGCCATAAAAAAACGCTTAGTGAATGAAGTGAACGAGTGTGCCAGTGACATTATAGAACTTGAAAAACAATTAGAGATAAAAAAGGTGAAATCTGCGCGGTTAAAAAGACAATTAGAGGACTTTAATAAATTATGTAGTAGGTGTTAGGTAGTTGTAGATATTAGCTTTTAATTTATAGTATTAAGTTTGTAAATATATATATATATATATATATATATATATATATATATATATATATATATATATATATATATATATATATTGTAGTTAATAAAAAAGTGTTTGATCAAATTTTTTATATTTTATAATGAGAATAAAAATGACTTGAAAATTTATTTTTGTGTGTTATTTCATATAGGCCCTGTCCCACATAATATTAGGTAATAAAAAAAAAAAAAAGTGAATAATCCACTAAAACTACGCAATAGCAATAGTTGTAAATATTTTCTGATAATATTTACAAGTATGCTAAAACATGGTTCGGTTTATGAAGTTAAGGTTCTGTCGCCAGAACTTCTAATACTTTGTATCTCAATATTGTATGTTTTTATGAAAAAAACATAAAATATTGGTTACAAAGTATTATAACCAACTAAAACTACGATCAAATTATTTTGTGGTCCTGAAAAGGACCGTTTGGTTTTAAAACATGCGACTCTTTTATTGAGTTGTGGAGTCGCACGGCCCGTCATCATCATCAGCGGGGGTGGCGGTGCTGTCCTCTGTGTATTCGATGATGAACCGCCAAAGTTCATCCCATCTAGGATCGTTCGGCTCCCACTCCAAACAATTCTCTGTGGTAGAATCTACCACAGGGCATTGGATGGGTTGTTGTTGTTGTTGAGTCGCAGACATGTTGAACTAAAATGATTGTAATAAGTATTGATGGTCGTATATATAGAGACAAATTAATGGTGGGGGGTGAAAACAAATGTCATATTACGTATTGAGACCAAAAGTTGTTTGTGGTCTCAAATACGAACGAACGATTTAGCTGGGTTCCACCAGCATTTAAAGTTTTAATACTTTGTATCTAATATTGTATATTCTATACATACAATATTAGTAACAAAGTACTAATATGTACTAAAACTACGATCAAAGTATTTTGTGGTCCTGAAAAGGACCGTTGTTGTGTGCCCTTAAAAAGGGCCAGGGAGAGTGTGGGGCTTATGGTGCCCCATCCTCGCTGGTCGACCACCAGCTTGACGAATCGCAGGGGCCTTGTGGGTCGTCGGGTGTTGGTGATGCTGGAATTTCCAGCACCGCATCTTCCGTCGAGTCCGGCTCTGGCTGCGGCGACGGAGTTTCGAG